>VZRV01001161.1:351845-700951 GCA_013398115.1 Falcunculus frontatus
CGGCGGGGGCTCGGAGGAGGAGGAGCAGGAGCAGCAGCGGGACGGCGGCTCGCTCTTCCTGGTGAACAAGAGCGGCTTCCCCATGGACGGGCAGACCTGGGAGCGGATGTGGGGGCACGTGGAGCGGGTGCACCCCGACGGCGGTGCCGTGGCGGCGGCCATCCGGAGCGCCGCCCGCCTGGCTCGGGTAAGGCGAAGCCCCCTTGTGTCCCCTCGTGCGGGAGGAGGCGGGTGACACAGAGCCCGAGGTCTGCGGTCCGGCGGCTGCCGCGTTCTGTGCGCGTCGAGCGGCCGGGGAGGCTCCAGGGCTGGGTGGGAGGGTGTGACAGAGTGACACCGCAGCCCCGAGGATGCTCTCGGGGCAGTGAGGGGAAGGATGGGGCATTTGCTGTCCGAAAGCGTCCAGAACGGGGTACGAGGGCTGCAGCGTGCTTAGGGGCTGGAGTTGGTGTCCTGGGGAACAAGTAAGAAGAAAACTCCTTTTAGCTTGGGGAGAAAAAAAGCAGAAAACAAGAGTTAAAAGAAATCTTCAGGGACTGAGTGAAGCACTTAGTGCAATTTAAAGCAGGTTTTTGTTTTCCTTTTGGAGCACAGACATTTCCCAAGACACAGCCTTGGTCCTCGAATGTAACAAGGAATTTAAAACTCAGACATTTCATTTCCAGTATGTGGAAAGATTCCAAATGCTTTTGTCTTGTATGTTCCTCTGTACAAGCCCCAAACAGCTCTGCCTCACCCAAATCTTTTTCCTCTAGCCAGCAAATAAAATGTTGATGTCTGGTGTTGTTCCAAGGCTTCTCGACACTGTGCTGCATTACCGATCACAATGTCTTTAACATTCTCTGCTTTGGCAGACTTTGAACTTGATTCACTCCTCGCATCGAGCAGCATAAATCTGAGCTGACTGCTGAAGTCTGGCTTGATTCATATCCCTCTTCGTGCCGGGGTGAGATGGCTGGGCTGCTGTTGTCATGGTCCAGGCTGTCAGTGATACTGACATGAACCATATGCCTGTTCTTTACATGGAGTAGAAAGGAAATTCTGTGCACAGGGAAGTTGAAAGCTTATTGCATAGGGCTGTATTGAGAAGGTGCTTGTCAAAGAAGATGCAGGCTGAAAAGGCCTTTCATCTCTCCTCTGCAATGTTTAGTCCAGTGCAGGTGCAAAAGGCATGATCTCTCTCCACTCTGCTCTCCTTGTGCTGGAACCAGCCTTTGGATGGGGGAGCATATCCAACTCAAGAATAATCAGGTTATGCTGAGTTTGTGGTTCCTTGGTGTGGTTAATCTTGTACCTACACAAGCACTTCAGGTGGAAATGAAGGGGCAGGGAGAGGGCAGAACTTCTCGTTTCAGCAGCCTGACCAGCTTATGCCAGTTTAGATGGCCTGCAAACCTGTTTGGTGTTAAGAGATGGCAAAGCACGCGCTAGACTTGACTTTCATCCTTTACTTCCCAGCTCCAGAGCATGTAACTTTTACTGGTGACACCCGTGGTGACTGACAAAGCATCTGGTGAGAGACACGCCAGTGGCTCCAGTGCTGGCCTGCACACTGAATTCCTGTGGGAATGTCCCACGGAGCATTGCCCACAGCTTCTTCCTCAGTGCCACAGCACTGGGCTGACTCTCTGTAGCATGTGCTGAAGCTGGGCAGAAGAAAAAATGTTTTGAAATCTGCCTGGACAAATCATTTGATGTTGATGATCAGTGGAGAATGCTGTAGGAGATGTATTCCTCCAGCACTGCCCAGAAGCAAAATCCCTGTTACAGTGATTAATTTCTTCAGGGGCAGGCGGACCTGGTGCCCTCTGTGACTAAGTAGCTCTTGCTGGCTAAGTGTGAGACCTCTGGGGTCAGAGGGTAGTTTGAGGACTACCTGATCCTTATTAGGGCCAACACAGTTCAGGTGAGCAAATGAAGGTTAGGAGCAGGTTTTTTTTGCCACAAAGTGGTAGTGGATTGCTAAAGTTTGGATGGTAATTTCTGGGTCAGAGTAGGAATGCGAGGCCAGACTCGTTCCTTGAATGGTGGTACAAATTGTCTTAATTGGCTTGTGCTGCTGGGTATGTGTCACCCTGCAAAAGACCAGGTACTGCTGACTGGGAGTGATGAGGGAAACTTATGCCTGTGAGATGATTTGTAATCTGCTTGCATTGATAGTTGGCTCAGGCTGAGTGAGTGGCGTGTGCAACTGCTCCATTTCTGCATCTGATCTGTTCTTAATCCCTAGTGATGGGAGAGAGTTTTCATCCCCTCTCCAAGAAGCTCCACTTGATTGCTCTAATCATCTTGGTATTAGTCTCAGCAATCATACACGCAGGGTGGTAAGTAGCTTCTTACTGTGTCAGTGAGGTTGTCCTTACTGGAACAAATGCAAGCTGCAGAGGTGCAGCATCTCTCTCGGGAGGCAGAGTCCTCAAAAAAGCTGCCTTGTCTGCAAGAAGGACAGTTTTGGAACCTGTGGGGTCCCCACCTCTGACTGTTGGCTTGAGCTCTGGGAACAGTGCTGGCTCACAGTTTGGAAGGGCTGTGCAATCCTTTACCTGTTCTGTGATCTTGGAGATACTTGGAGATCTTAAAAAATTAAACCTCTCAGCAGCTTTGAGGACTCTTGCCTGTCAGCTTCATCTGTGCTGAGTAACAGTGTGCTTGCAGGGGGAGCTAGTAGAAAATTACTTTCTGGTCATTAAGTGAGACTGTTGAATCGGGCAAAATGAGTTTCACTTAGGATGCCTGTGGTGAACTGAGACTACAGCATTTCCAGCCATGGGATGAGTCTCCAGCTCTGCCACGTGGTCTTGCACTGCAGCAGCTCCACTGTCTCTGGAGCTGCGATTCCTTGGAAAGACTGATATAAGGTCAAGGCTTTTCATCTGACTCGTCTCTGAATTTCACTTGCATTACAAATTCATGGTCTGTAGTGCTGTGTCGGCATTTCCTCTTGCCATCCATGACCTCCTGCTACAAACCCTTGCCTGCTGTGGATGCGTAGCAGGAACTGCCTCCTGTTGCTGCATTCTCAGTCACGACAATGCTGTGCTTTCCTTCACTTGTGTTATCGTGCAGCCCTGGCTTCTTCTCCATGCTGGATGGGTACCCAGGATCGGTCCTCCTGCAGCTGGGGCAGGAATCAGGGAGGGAGAAATGTTGGGAAGGCATGTGTCTCCCCACTGCCTGGCCTGGCTGGCAGCATGGTGTGTGTACTGCCTGCCCTGCACTGGAGAGAGGAGAGCGGTGCTGGCCTGGGTGGGCTCAGGCTGATGGATGCTTCGCCCTCCTTGCCTGAGATCTGGAGGGGCTTGGGCCTCCTGGCTCAGCAGGCCTGCTGAGGTAACTGGAATATGTGCCAGCCAGTGGGAAAACCCTGGTTCTCTTTTCCAGACTGTGCTCTGGTGTCTGACATGATCATCCTCCTTGCATGATGATGTGATCACCCACCTTGGAGGTGGGGAGCATCTCACTTGGAGGTCTGAACCTGTCCCTTCTGGTTAGGGTGGCCACTGTGAGTTACAGGAAGGGCTGTGTCTGTTCTCACTGGTACTGTCCCTATGGGATGCTGTCCTGGGTCCCACAGCTGGGTGAGGGCTGGGAAAAGGATGAAATCCCCACCTCTGCAGCAGCCAGGCCCCTCACTGGCTGGGGCTCCCACTGTCTTGGTGTATTGTGTAAGTGCAATATATGCACCTTGAGCTTCTCTATCTTTGAAGGAAAGGACTGAATATGTTCAAGCAGAAATGGCCACCCCGGGGAAGGTGTGACAGCCCTGCCATAATTCCCTTTGTCAGCTCCTTGCTGCTTCTGAAACTTGAGCCTTATCTGGTGTGTTGAGTCCAGGTCTGCCTTTGTGCTGGAAGGGACAGGTGAATAATTCATCCATACCAAAGAGGCTGGGCGAGAAAGGAACCTGTGGAACCAAAAAAAAAATGCCTCTAATGAAGAGCTTAGGCATGAAAATTGTGATTAAGAAGCGCTAATGAGTCTTGCTCATAACTTCCACTGGTGAGAGGAGAAAGCCCATGTGTGCAGCCGTGCCGGCGCCCATGTAGCACTGGGATTGCGGGGGCGAGCTGGAAGCCTCACCATCTGCTTGCCACTTACAGTGCATTTCTGTGTGCCAGTAGTGTAGGAGTCTCTGGTTTGGTTTTTTTTTGCCCCTTCTCAGAGGTGTATTTACTATTTGACTGTAGTAGCTAGCTGCATGTGGTAAATGCTGGGTTTTGGTCACCTTGGGGTTACCGGTGCTCGCTCTCTGAAGGCAAACACACAGTCTTAACAGATGTGGGAACTGGAGAGGAAAGCCTTTGTGGCAGACATGGCGCCATACCACCTGAACTTGTTGTTCTTACCTGTAATTGCTGACTTGAAGTGTATTAAGGACAGTGATATGTCACTTCCTGAGCTTTAAACGATGGTTACAACAATGTGGGACTACAGATGCTTTTCTTTGCACCATGTCACAGCTGCCCAAATTGCTGGTTCCTGAATTCGATTCTGCATTAATATCCAAATAAACTGTTTCCTCCACTGTGTTTGTGAGAATTGTGCTAACTTCTTTTTAGCCATGCTGCCCACTTTAATATCTGCTGACCCCATGTTTTGCAGTCTCACCCCTAAAATAAGTGGACTTGGGACAAGGCTGTGCCCTTTCCTGCATGGCTGCAGGCTCAGGAGCCAAATAGCTGTGGGGATTAAACATGGATTGAGGGCCTGCCTTCTTAAAATGCTTAGGCACAAGCAGATGTCTTATGAGATTTTGGAAAAATCCCATTATGTTGCCAGTCTATATCTTTAAGTGTCTTAATGTCATTAAATATTTGGGTCCCAGGTGGTCTTCTCGGTACCATGCTCTCCCTCCCTAGTAAGCGTGCTGCAGACACACGGCAGATGGGAAATTATGCAGCCTGGGATCCTTGTCTCCTTTTATCTTTCTCTTGTGGTAAAGGAGGCCAAAAATTAGACTTGAAATGGCTTCCTGGGGGAGGCAGAACAGCAGAGTAAGTGCTGGGACTCTGCTCATCCAAAGTGCCCTGTGCTGGGAGGGGAAAATGGGAAGCATAGGCTTTCTGTGCTGGACTGTCTGCCCGCATAGGATGGTGTTTGAGGGATGCCGGCGGCTCTCAGGGTCAGCCTGCCACGGCCTCTCTGTGCAGGGACAGGGCTGGCTCTGCTGCTGGGGCAGCCCCTGTGGTCAGCAGGATGACTCTGCCTGCTGCTTGAGTTCACGTGGGGTTTAAGCCATCTGTGCTGCCACGCTGTATTGCACTAAGCACATGCCGCTGCTCAAGTAAATCACTTATCTGCTCTGCAGGGAGCAGTGGCTGTCTAACCTCTTTATCTTTTTTCTTGTGTCCAGCCCTCGGTGCCGCCAGTGCCAAACTACAAGCTCTCCATGTCAATCCCAGAATGGCTCCAGGCAATACAGACCTACATGAAGATGCTGCAGTATCCTTCTCGATCGTGTGGTCTCCGGAAAGAAGGCTGACTTGTGCCTGGCGTGAATTAACAAAACTTTACTGAAGCTTTAGCTGGTTGTAAGGGCTTGGGATCATTTGGGGGTAAAAGGATGCCTCCAGGGATTTGTGATAGCACCAGCAGCACTGAGCTTGTCATAGCAATCCTCTGGGAGATGTAATTAACTTCAAATGATACTGAAAAATTTAACTGAAGTGACGTTGGTGGGAACAGAAGTGCTTATTTTGAAGTTGATTTATGAGGATATTATGATTGGATCATGATGCCTGGAGAAATAATATGGCATCTTGTCATAAAGCGACTAAGAGCCAGTGTTGTGGCAAACCCTTTCTCCCTCTGCCTTGGCAGCCCCTGTGGGCTCCCTGAGGATTGCCTGTGTGCTCAGCTTGCAGGAAGTGCTTGTCATTGGGGTGAGGGGCACAAGCAGCTGTCCTGACCCCAAGGTGGGCAGGCTTGCCTGTGACACAGGAACTGACGAAAGGAATCTCCCTTCCACATGTCCCACCTTGCTTGGGGGATTCATCAGGGATCTACACGTCTGGCTGGCCTCTCTGTCACTGCCCCATGCCCAATTCCTGACTGTTTCCATTGCTGACAGATAATTTCAGAGAAGGTTGCTGGCCCATATGCTGCTCTTCTGTTTCCCTTTTTCTCTAAACTCTGCCTTTTTGTGAACGTGTGTGTGGGGGGAAGCTGTGGGGATGAGGAATGAGTGTAAAGTCCTGGTAAGGATTAAGAAAGGATATAGGTGGCAGCTGGAAGAACAGCCAAAAATAGCAGGCGCGGTTTGCTTGGTGGGGAGCCGTGGTTGGGATCAAGGCGGCAGCCGGGCCTGGAGCTGCAGCAGCTGCCGCGGGGAGGGAGGCTGGGGCCTGCCTGCTCCGCAGGGGGACAGTGCATTTCTCTTCTTTTTGTCAGCCACTTGGCCAGGACAAGAGGCTTATTGCTCTCTGGCATTGGGCCAGAGAGGATACCGTGTCATACAGAGCTCCAAAAATTATATCATCCCCCACCTCACCCCGAAGTGGTTTTGAAATCCTGCATTCTGCTACATAGCAGGAGCAGGCCTTAGGCACTGGGTTTGGATCTGTGTTAAGAAAAGCTTCCAAGTGGGCTGGGGGGCAGTGTCTGGGCTTCCTTTGAGGGCTGAAAGAGGAGGTATGCTTTGTTCAGAGCACCCTGAAAGGGCCTCATGAATTAGGTTTTGAAGGCAGGAGGGAAGTAAAGCCTTGTTTGTGGAGGACTCTGAACTCTAATTGAAGTCAGTTCAGAGCATCCTGTTGGGAGCTGGAGTTTTTATTTAGCTTATGGTTATACATCCAGCAGCTGTGCTATTTATGCCTTGCAAGGAACTCTTTGCTTCCATAGGGTCACCTGCCTCTGGCCTGGTATTTGCCTTGGTATCGCCAGCTTTGCTGGCATGAGCATTCTAATGGGAATAGAATTTGGGAACTAGGTTAGGAGAGAGATTCAACTGGAAAAGTAACCTAGCAAAAGTAAGGGCAGTGTGATTTTTTTTACAAAACTTTGTTGGGTATTTTGTTTTCATTTTTACTGAACAGATTGGTTTCCTGGTCTGCTTTATTGTATTGCTGCTTGAACAGCAGTGCTCAAGGAGCAGGGAAGAGGCTGCTTTTGGTGATGCTGCTGCGTGGCAGCCTGTGATTCTAGGCAAGTGGTGCCGAGATTTGGTTGACTGTCCGCTGGCATCATTTGTAATGAACTTTTCTGCTATCCTCATAGTGTTAACTAATTACCTTGATTTGCACGGAGCTGGTTGTTTTCATTTCAAGAACACTGTATTTTTTAGAGAATGATTTATATTTCCTAAGTGTAAATGGATGCACCTGCAATGGTTTTGGTTTACAGGTCATAGGTGAGCCACGTGGCTGATGGAGTTAAAAGACTTCTAAAGGAAATAAGTTTTTTCAGACCACGGATTATGTTGATTGGTTTGGGTAGGCTATGAAAGCTTTCTCTTGTCCAAGTGAGAGACTTTTTCAAACTTGCAACCTAGTAGTGAGTGGGACCTAGTGGAAAAGAGAATTTATAACCTTCAAATGCCGAATTTGAGTGTCATTTTAGATGGACAGCCTTAATACCTGACTCTGCACCTAGTGCTGTTAATAGATCATATAGAAAGACAAGTGAAAAGTTTTGCATTATTTCACATGCCAGTGTTTCATATCTGACAGTCAATGGCTTTTACTGCCTGTTTTGTGTTTCAACAGGAACTCAGAACTGAAATTCACCTTTTCATCAGTGTTCTTTTATTGTTTGACTGTTCAAGTTACTTTCCTTTAACAGACGAAATACAGATACAATCACACGGGAACACAGTTCTTCGAGATCAGAAAAACCAGACCTCTAAGTGGGTAAGTGTCACTGGAATTGGTCTAGTGCCCTTGTCCCTGATCACCTGGCATGTAAGCACTGCAGCACCAAGGCGTGGGAGGGCTGTCTCCTCTGTGCCACAGCTCCTCTGGCAGGGCCAAAGCTGCCTGTGTTGCTGCCTTTGCGAGGAGTGTCCCAGCTTGCTGCTGGGTGGCAAATGGACCATCGAGAGCCAACGAGTGGAAGGGCTGTTCTTGCTCAGCAGCTGCGTGGGAACTGCTTGGCTGCAGGCCAGAGCTTCATGCACAGGGGTGGGAAAACTCTCTTCTTATTGGTGTTGGGCTGGGAGGGCTGGGCTGTTTTTCTGAAAACTGATTAAGTCCTGATATTCTGATTGTGCTGTAATGCCCTTTGCAGGTGGTAGGAAGGGATTGGCTGTGCAAAATGCAGGAATTTTAACATCCTGGGCACAGTCATTTTCCCTGGAGGCTCACGATGGACTGTTTAAATCGTGTCCATGCTTCTCCTGGCGCTGCTCATCTTGCTGTTCCTTCCATGTGGTGGACTTGTGCTGGCTGGTGATGAGTTGTGCAGTGCAAGTATGAACATGTGCCCAGGGAGCCTGGCAGCAGAGAACTGGGGTCTCTTGCATGTTAGAACTGCATCATACTTAGGGCAGCTCTTTAACAGAGCCCAATAAATTAGCAGGTTAGGGCAGGAAGGGTGTTGACAACATTATGCTTTTATTTTAGGGTGAAATTTAGATAAGCAGAATATAATTACTCCCACAGACTGGTCTGTCTCTAGCTCTTCCCAGCTCTCTGTCATTAATCTAATGGTCCCTCACTCTAAAATTCCAGGTCCCATCTCAGCTTCAGATTTTCATCTTGCTGACAGCAATCTTTCTCACCTCCTTTATCTAATGTTCACTGCTCTGGTGGAACTAGTTTAAAACAAATCTTGTGCCTTGAATGATAGATGGGTTTACAGAAGCTTAAACCAATTTTCAAGCTGCTCACTCATTTTTAAATTTGTCCCATTACTTTTTTCAAAGGAAGTGAAGGATGAAAATGAATTATGCTCAGCACTTACCACTTAAAAGGTTGTCATCTTCCTGGGCTGGATAAAAGCCTGGCTTACAAGGATGGTGCTCCTTCCTAGAAGGGAACAGATACAGTGCTTGCAGCTGGAGATGTGCCTATGGCTTTGAATCCTCTCCCAAGTGGAGCCATTTCCTCTCTCTGCCTTAGAATTTGCTTGGGGATGAGTGTCTGACTCCTCTCCTTGTCTTGTTGCTGCTAGGAACTTCTTGGAATGGGGTGGCAGGACTTCTGTGGAGTTAAGGATGGTTCCCCTGGAAGTGGTCCAACCCTTCAGGGACTGCCAGCTTTCCACGCAAAGTTGCCTGAACATGGTGTGTGCTGGACTGGAACAGTGTGAAGTCCTGAGGCCTGTGCTGCTTTGCTCCTGGATTGGGTAGATGGGAGTGCTGGGAGGAGTGGAGCTGTCAGGAGCACGTGTTGCTGCCCAGATCTTGTTGTACTGCTGTAGGGCTTCAACACTTGCCTGGTCTTGGTTTCTCCAATTTTGAGAAGGAGAACTCATGCAAGGTTGACTGAAGTTCCTGTCATTTTTATGAAACCAAAATTCTAGTTGTTTTTATGAAACTTACAATTTCTGGTTTAGATTTCAGATCTTTTAAAATTCACCTGGCCAAGTCAGGAGGATGGGACCAGACTATTTTCAGTGGTGCCCAGTGACAGGACAAGGGACAATGGACAGAAACTGAAACTGGAAGTTCCATCTAACTGTGAGGAAAAAAAAAATTTGCTTTAAGGGTGACAGACTGCCCAGAGAGGCTATGGAGTCTCCTCCAAAGATACTCAAAACCTACCTGTGCAAGCTGCTCTAAATGAACCTGCTTTAGCAGGAGGGTTGGACAGATGATCTCCAGAGGTCCCTTCCAACCCCAGCCATTTTGAGATTCTGTGTGAGTACTGCTTTGATTGCTCTGTAATGTTGAGGTGTGCATGAAAGCTTTCTTTTCCTTCATCTGGTGTGCAGGCCAGTGTTCATCGAAGCTGAAAAATTGCCTACACCTCCTAGTTGGTTTTTTTCTAGGAGGTGTGTTCCACTTCGCAAGAAATCTGCTCCCAGTGTGGCAACGACAGGCGTCTTGTGCTGAGGTGACAGGAGCTGCTCTGAGCAATTTCTGTGGTGTGAAAGGCCTCACTTGCTGCAACACAAAGTTTGCATTTGCCAGTTGATCTGGCAAGATGCTGAAAGCCTCCAATTGCCACTGGCTCCTGAAAAATGAGGCTGTTCCCAGAGCTTTATTAATGCTAAACATATTGCTGATTTCATAATGTGAGGGCTCAAAGCTAATGAAAGTATTACGAGATCTTTGGCAGCCTCTCTTCAAGACAGCAGTGGCTGGACACAAAGAAGCTGAGTACTAGATGGAAATTGAATATTCATAAATTCATGTGAAAGTGTCCTAAAGCAGCTGGGGCATATTAATGAGTTTTTCTATTATGGAGGGAGAACTAGATATTGTAGAGATTTACTGCCAGCATCAGTGTGATGTATGAGAAACTAAAAATGTGTGGCTGAGCGTAGGAGGAAGAGCATAAATTATCTATAGGAACTCATTAAGGGATATAGTCTGGCTATAACTCAGTATTTACAATCTCTTTAAGAAAAAGTCACTCTTATTATCAGCTTAACTTTTAGAGTGTCAGACACCACGTGGATTTGTCTAGACTACAGATAGCACTTTTGGAAATGTTAGATTTCTGTTGGCGTAGCTGTGTGAGTCAGGGTGGCAGAGCTGTGAACCTGTAAACTCTGTGTGCTGTTCTTGTTGTACAGGCAAACTGTGTCTGAAAATGTGCCTGGGTCTCACCTCTCCTCAGTTGGCTGTATTTGCACAAAATCCAAATTTACAGGTGCAGCTACATCCACCATAGGAGTGCTTTGCTAATACAGGTATCCTAACCTGGGGCAGTGACCTCCACTGGCTTCATGATGTACCTTTTTGTGCTAAGTAGGTAAAGGGCACCCTGTGAAGTTCAGCTTTGCTGATCCATGTGTGCATGCATGTGATATGAATGTTTCAGACACCAGGAGGACTGGTTTCCTTCTCCCATGCAGGATTATGCTGGCTAAACCTACATTGTGACTTTTATTGGTACAACCAGTCTGATAAAAAAATGGTACTTTTGACTGACATAGCCATTATTTTTAAAATTTCTGAGCTTAGATCATGTAAGAGCTTTAGGAAAAAAGTGCCTGGATATCTAGAAATATCTGTAACTGTGAATTCAATGTCAACAAGCTGTTATTACTGGGTTTACAAGGAGAGATAAGCCCTCTGGAAGCTTCTCTTATAGGGTGCGGGTGTGAGGCACAATGAGAAACACATCTCTTTGTCCTCCACAGAGATCTGGGGAGGTGCAGTATTTTACTGTTCCCTCCCGTTAAGTGCCAGCTGGACAGGGGGACCTACAACTGAAGCAGAAACTGATGTTCGGGTAGGTTCTGTGGTCTTTGAGAAATTGGAGCTCAGAAGCTGCTCTGTGAGGAGGGAGAGACATTCAGTGGCTGCAGATATAAAAATGTGTAGTCGATTGCAATAAAGGAGCGCCATAGGAGCTGTCACGTGGCAGCGACGCAACCAAATAACAGGGAAGGGGAGACGGGAAATAACACTGTTTCCACACACCATGTTATTAAGGAACACTGATGGGGCTCTAAAGAAAAATAGGCTCTTACCATTTCCAGACAATAGACTGCAGAAGGCATTTGAACATCTGCTTTTCTCTCGCGCAGAGGGGGAATGTTGCAGATGCGGTGTGGTGTTCAGCATGTGGTAGAAATGCTTTTGCTGTTGAAACACTGTTTTTGAGAAGACTCACAAGATTAGTGTCTGCTCTGCTGTTTTATCTCATTTGCTCTTGTTGGTGCCTTTCCCTTCTCTCTTGGCTTCATTACCATGAATGAAACTGTCAGGAACCTTAGAAAAACTTGGGAGAGGGAGATTTTATGGACCTCATGCAAAGCACATGGGCCCTTGCAAGGTGAATTTTGTGGAAAAAATGTGCTGGAGGATCTCACTAATAAAAAATTTATTCAGTCTTGTAGGAGTTTTCTGGTGAAGGCAATGGGGAGCCTCTTCTAGGCATGGTCATCCCTGAAGGGACCCCAGTGTGATTGGTGCCAGCTGGTGAGATCCTCCTGTTCTGGGCATGCTGAAAGGTTTTAATATTTTTCTAACCTGTTTATGAGACTGGGTGCCCAAGTGAAAAATCTGGGCGCAAAAGGAATCCATGGTTCCCATGAGCTGTCTTTAGACACTGCCACTTTAAACAGAAAGCATCCTAAAGAGGCAAAGTCAACTGCTTTCAGGGCCTCTCTTACTGCAGAAAGCAAGGGAGATAGTCCTGGTGGGCTCCTGGAAACACTGAAAGAAATTTGAATCAATTAACAAGGAAATATCACTATCTGCCAAGGACTAGATCTTGAGGGAGGAACAAGCATCCCATTCCTGTTGGCTACATTCGTTAGAGGCAGAAGTGTTCACTGTGGTCTGGAATAGAGATCTGCCTGGCAGATATCAGATAGTGGTGTAAATGCCACAAAGGGAAGCTGCAAGGTGCTTGTCTTTGACTGTAGCAGTCTCCTCTAAGTTCCTGGAAGAGATGGGCTGCCCCCCATGCTCACTGGAGTGTGGGGAGAGAGTGACTATGGGCTAATTCCCAGCTGTCTGATATAAGACTGTAAAGAATAGCTATATATGTAAAATCTTTTCAGGTAACTGTCAAGGTTTAAGGAAAATCCCAGAAGCAAACCCTGCTAAGGCAGGGAATTGAAATGCTTGATGCTATTTTTTAATTCTTTTCCGCCTTCCTTAAATCTCTTTGCATGAGTTTAACTGTGCAGACTTTCTGGTCACTATTAACGTCTGAGACAGTGTGATAAGAATTTGGGAGTGAGAGAAAAGAGGGAAAGGACAAATCAAAGAGTACCTGTAAGGAGTTGTTTTCAAATGAGCTGAATGGTCTGTCATTTGCCGTAGGTCATTTGCCACAGATCCCTTAGAAAACCGACAAGCATCCTTCAGCCATTAATATTTGTGTTAGGGAGCGTGGGGAGGGTGGGTGCTGGGGAAGGCAAAGATAGCAGCCTTTAAAAAGAATAAGGGAAAAGATAAGCCTAGGAACTTTGAGTTTATCTGCAGTTCAAGGAAGGGAAAGGCAACATTAATATTGTTGGGCAAGGTTTGTTTCTGAGAATTTCCTTCTGTGAGGGTGTAAGAGCTTTTGTCAACAAGGAAGAAGATGTGGATGTAATACCTCCTTGTTTTAGTGTGGCTTTTGATAAGGCCACATCTTATCTCTGCAGATAAGGCAGGGACCTTAAGTCTAAATAAAACTGTTTTATGTAAGGACCCGACTTGGTGAAAAGCAGCACATAGAAAGTGTCATTTTACCAGTCTTCCCTAGCAGAGATTGTCAGTTGAGGTGTGCAGTGTCTGTCCCAGCTCAGTTTTTCCTTAATGGTATGGGTAAGACTAATTGTGTGCTGATGGATGGTTTGCAGTCCAGGCTGGACAAGGTGACAAGGCTTTGAAAAGTGAAATTGGGATATTCAGAGTGATCTCTTGGGGTGGAACGAACAGGAGGTAATTTAGTGAGGGCAAATGCAGAGGAGGTTTGGGAATAGCCAGCTGTGGAGAACAAAAGGCTAGTTTTGCAAAGAAGAAGTTGAGCTTAAAAAAAATAAAAGAAACCAAACAAAATTCACCAAAGAAGCCCAACCAAAAAATCCCCACCCCTAACAAAAAAACCTCCCAACCAGCCCACAAAAAAACCCCACCCAAAAACCACCAGAACCCAATTCAGTGTGGGCCAACAGGGAAAAGCCAACAGCACACTGGCTTGGTTGCAAATATGCACTGAAAGATGGATTCAGAAGGAAATTGGTGTGTTTGTACTGTTGTGGGCTTAGCCAAAGGACTGTGAGAAGTGAGTTGGTTGAAGTGATTCCAAAATTGAAAGAAACAAACATTGTCCTAAAATCATAACCTAAGGGAGAAGCTTTCAGGGGGAGTGAGGGAAGAATTAAATAAAAGTTGGTGTCTGCTTTCTCACGTTCACAGAGGAGAGGGTAGATTACAGTCTTTTGCATATACAAATGTCTGTAGCAAGAGGAGGGATAATAAGTGGTCTCCATGCCCACTGTGGAGAGCAGAAATAGCTGCTGATTTAATTTGCAAAAAGGGAAGGATTTAGTTTAAACATTAGGGGACCTTCTTAGATGCAAGGTTAAGTATAGGATAGATTAGCTGGTGGGTTCCCAGGCTTTTGAGAAGCCAGCTGAAAGTAGACTGAAAAATAATCTGTGAGGAGTGATTTAGATTTGGCTTGTGCTACCCTGGGCAGAGCGGTGGCTTGGGGATTCTCCAGAGGCTCTGCTTCCAATACAAACACAGGGTTTAAGGCCATACTTCGACTCAAGCTTGTTAAAAGTGGAAAAAAACCTCTCAGTGGCTCTTGAACTGGGTCATGCACATAAACCCTACGGTCCGTGCTGTAAATGCAGAGAGAAAGCAAACTGTTTGCAGAGTATTCCCCGGGATTCCAGGATGGATGAGTGTGAGGGCACAGCCTGCCCCAGGGGTGCAGGTGGATGCTGGTTTGCTGACCACTGGTGGTGCCTCCTGAGTGATTCTCCACTCACATAGACCCTCGTCACTGTCCTGCTCCAGAGGTGTCTCTGAGCTGCCAGGTTCCGCTGCAGCTCCTGGATCCCGGTGCAGGGTGCTGTGTGTGCCTGAGGAGGAGATGCTGGCCCTGCTCCTGCCCCTCAGACCGTGTTAGCCAGGCATAGGTCACACCAAATAGCTTGAAGATAAATAGCTTTACAACTCGACGTTTTTCCTCATCATGCACATTCATAACCAGCTGTCTTTTTGGTTTTGTTTTATTTTTGTAACTCCCGTGTAGTTAGAAGATAGGAAATTCGGTGGATTATCTTGTTTATGGATACCTCCCATGCCTCATCTGCAGTAACACTTGTCAGACAGAGACAGGGCTTTGCAGTGGCCACTGTGGTGACCAGCACTGGGGAGCCTCTGTGGGGGATGAAGGAGCCCCATTGTGTGCCCTGGCCGGGGCTGCTCTGTGCTTCCAGCAATTCTGTGGGGTTCTGAGGCTGATTGTGAGTGTGGAGGAGGCAGGCAAAGTCTAATTAGTCTTCTGTACTGCAGGCAGAGTGTAAGGGGTGGTTGTTTACAAATGAAAAGATAATTTCTAACTTGGATAAATGGGACACGGAATAGCTGTGACAGGCTGTAATAGCAGTGGAAGCTCTGTTGTCACTTGCACTCAACACAAGGTTTAAAATGCATGAGGTGGGTGAATCACAAAGTGGGGAAAACAGACTCTGATGGTTTCAGATGCATATTTTCATAATCTTCTCTAATACAAATATTTTTGTAATTTAATGTTGAGTTTCCTTACAGTAGGGATCTGTTTACAAAGCTCTTCCCAGGGAAAGGATATGGATAGAGAAGACTGCAAAATAGAAGTTATCCTTTGGCTTAGTTTTCAGCTGCGCCTTTTTTGGGGGGCAGTTTTTTAGTGTGTCATTGGATGTGCCTCTTCTGGCCTTTTTTAGGCACCTTCCAGTATTTTTTTTTTCAAACCGTCCAGGATTTCAGGATCTGTTTGTGGAAGGGGATACCTACTAGGTTAATAGTGCAGTGTCAGTCTGGCACAACAGCTTTCTCAGCTGACCTGAGGTTGCTTGTTGCTTGTCACAGTGTTGTGTCCCTGTCAAATAACTGTACTCCAGAGACAGAGTCTAGAATGTAACTAAACTTTGTGAATGTGCAAAATCCTGGGCATGCATAGTTTCCTGCACTCCTGCAGGACATGGTGTGGAATTTGCCACTTTCCCTGTCCCCAGGAGATATGGAGCAGCAGCAAGACAATAACTCAGTTGCAGTGGTGGGAAGTGTCTGTGTTGGTAGATAAAAAGGCAATAAATTCTGGTCTGCACCCATGGCTATGGGGTTATGGAGGCATTTGTAGCTTTCAGGGGGGCAGGTAACCATCCTCTCTCTCCTGGTTTGTTTTGTTTTTCTTGAGAGGAGAAGCAGGGTTATTTTGAAAATAAGCTAAACTCAGTCCTGCTCTGGGATTTCCGTGATTGCCAGCTTGTGCAGTTCAGCAGGGCTTTGTGTTACAGTCTGAAGTGATGCTCATGGAGTTGCTGGAAGAGGCAGAGAGGACTGAATTCCTCCTATCCACCTTCAGAGGCTGGAAGGCACTGGGATGCCAAATAATCTTTTTTTTTTTTCTCTCCTCCTTTTTTTTTTCCCCCAGTCATCCTCCAGAAGTTAACAGGACTCTAACAAGTCACTGAAGGGGAGAATCAAGTTCACCAGCTCTTGCTGAGATAAGAACTGGAGGTGCCTGGCTCTTGCTCTACGAGAGGACCCTTTGATTGCTCTAGCTGGAAGGACTGAAAACTGTTTTGTTTCTGTTCTAGGTTAATGGAGACAGCAAAAGAAATGACCAGGGAGTCCTTACCTATCAAATGCCTTGAAGCAGTTATCCTGGGGATGTATCCTTTCACATGTCTGTGACTTTTTCTACTGCAGCTTTGTTTAATACGTTGCCCCTCCTGGATGGTGTTTGAGAGGGTCACAGCCAAAGGTGAGTGCCAGCAGCTTGGGGAGCTGCCCTGGTATTCGTCACCAAAGTTGCTGAATTGCCTGGGTTCATAGGTGGGAGGTGGGATGCCGTGTGCCCACGTCACAGGTGTTGTGATTTGGCCATGCAGACTTTGCCTCCTGTCCTGGTGATCTGCATAACATCAGGGTCTGACCCAAAGTGCCCGGATGAGTACCTGTCTGCACAATCCTTGTTTTCTTTGTTTGCATTTCTCTGTTGGTTGTTGTTGGAGCTTGGTAACACCTGAGGAGCGCGGGTTTTGTTCTGTGTTTGGCTGATGTTTACATGGCCAAGTCGTGTTAGCTTTTGTCTCCCAACCCACAGCTGTGCTTTGTGTAGAAACGTGTATTACAACTCAAGATTTGAGCTTCCCCTTAACATAATGCTTGCTTCCTACTCAGTCCTCAGTCATTTAGACACTGACTTGCTTCTCCGCCCTCTTGTGCTGTCACTGATAAATCAACCTGCACCATCCTAAAACACTGGAGGAGGGCAAGGCAGGGCTGCAGGAACAGGTTGCCAGACACATCTTGTCAGAAATGATCAAGTTTCGTTTAAAACAAATCCCAACCCAAAATAAGCCCCGAAGCAAACCACCTCCTGAGATGTCTCTGTGGCGTTTTGCTGGCTGCTGCTGCCCCCTCCCGTGGGAGAAGGAGCTGGCAGAGCCTGGCAGGTAGTGCCTGTGAGAAGGGATGGCTGCTGGGGGTGGGAAGGGGATGTGGGCTGAGCAATGTGCACCAGGGATAGGCCTTGGTTCCGAGTCTGAGAGATGGCTCTGGCTAACAAGGCGTCCCCTGGGAATGCTGACAGGCTCTGCATGCAGCTGGGGGGATCGGGGTCCTGGGGGCTTGATCTCAACAAGAGACTCAAACCCCCTTCAAAGGCCTTCTAGAAGGAGGAATCATAGAACATCCTGAGTTGGAAGGAACCCACAAGAACCATTGAAATTCAGGCCTTGTGTTGTCCAAACACTTCTTGAACTCTGTCATTTTGGTGCTGTGACCACTGCCCTGGGGAGCCTCCTCCAGTGCCCAAACACACTCTGGGTGAAGAGCCCTTTCCTAATATCCAGCGTAAACCTCCCCTGACACAGCTTCAGGCCACTACCTCAGGTCCTGTCACTGGTCACTACAGAGCAGAGATCAGTGCCTGCCCCTCCTCTTCCCCTCACAAGGAAGCTGTAACTGCAATGAGGTCTCCCCTCTGTCTCCTCCAAGCTGAACAAGCCGAGTGACCTCAGCCACTTGTTGTATGGCTTCCCCTCAAGGACCCTCTTCATTGCCCTCTTTTGGACACTCTCTAATAGCTTTATATCCTTCTTACATTGTGGCCCTCAAAACTGCCCCCAGCACTCAAGGTGAGGCCGCCCCAGTGCAGAGCAGAGTGGGACAATCCCCTCCCTTGCCCAGCTGGTGATGCTGGGCCTGATGCACCTCAGGACATGGCTTGGACCTCCTGGCTGCCAGGGCACTGCTGACTCATGTTCCCTCTCTGTAGTGCTGCTTTCCAGTATCTCATTCCCCAGTCTGTCCACACAACCGGGTGTGCCTTGTCCCAGGTGCAGAATCTGGCACTTGCCTTTGTTAAACTTCATAGGTTGGTGATTGCCCAACTTTCTGATATATCAAAGTCTGTCTGCAGGGCCTCTCTGCCCTTGAGGGAGTCAGCAGCTCCTCCCAATTCTGTGTCATCAGCAAACTTACTAAGCATACCTTTGAGTCTTGCACCCAAGTAATCTGTGAAGATGTTGAACTGGCCTTGAAATGGAGCCCTGTGGAACCCCACTAGTGAGTGGTTGCCAGCCTGATGTAACCCCATTTGGTGTAACCCTTTGTGTCTGACCCATGAGCCTGTTGCTCACCCACTGTGTTGTGTATTTCTCTAGCTGTATGCTGGATATTTCGTCCAGGAGAATACTGTGAGTAACAGTATTGAAAGCTTTCTGGAAGTCCAAAAATGTACATTAACTGGTTTCCCTTGAAATGATGTCAGTGGATCTGTTATGCTTGCTGTTGTGTCAAGGTTGTGTCCCAAACTATTTGGGGATGAAAGGAATGCAGGGAATAATCCCCAGGCGGAGTTGACGCTGCTCTGCAGCGTCAGTGTGGCTTGCACTGCTGTATTTCTAGCAGTGAACTGATTATTCCACATATCACGGGAGCAGAGGGTGGTTAGTGGCCTACAGATAACGATGATAACCTAGAAGTGTTGTTACTGGTTTTTCTGCTTGCCTCAAACCTGACTTGTGGGTTGAGTTTGGTGGTTTTGGGGTTTTTTTTGAGACGTGAAGGAAGCAAAATATTTGAAAGCTATATTTTATACTATTTGTTGTCATTTGAAGCTTCTTCAGAGTTAAGATATGTATGAATTTTTCTGTCTCTAGATGCTAGTTAAAAAACCCCCAAACTTATGGCAAGCTTTTTTCTTTAAATCGAGACAGTTTAGTCAGGGGAGAGTGTGGGACAGGCTTGTCTTTCTAGGACTTCTACTTCCTGTCTTGGAAGTCTCTGCGTGAGAACAGGAACTGTGTGCTGGCTGGTGGTCCAGTAACAGATGCATTAAAGTTATTTTAAAGTCATGCAATATAAACCCCAGGTATTTTGCTTGAGGTGTGGGTACACGAGGAGCGTAGCAGTGGTGAGTGGATGGGCCACCTGAATTTGTGTGTCTGGGAAGTGGCTGGTACAGAGCCTTTGCCCATGTGGAATCTCGTAGTGCTGTGTTGCATGTGCAGCATGAGGGGTTTTGGGAGGCATCTTTGTCATGGCATGTGGGGATGTTTGCTGGTTTTTGTCAGCCATGAGATTTTGATCTTCAGCGTTGCCCTCTGGATGCAGACACGGTGAGGCCAATGGTGTTCCGAGGCCAGGTGGTTTCCAGAGAAGATGTGCTTACCCTCTCCTGAGTGTCCAGCCAGTGCCTTCACACAGGGCTGAGCTGAGCAGCCCTGCGTGTGTGTTAACCTCTGGTTCCATGCCACATCTCTGGAAATAAGATACTGCTTGTAATTTCTGTGCTGGCAGGCCTTGAGTGTTGCCTGGATACTGAAAAAGCACAGCCCACTGCAGCGGACCCTCGGTGTGAGCCTTCCTTCAAAGGCCAGCTCGCGCAGAGTGGCTTAGCGAGATGTCGCTTTAATTGAGCTGCTCGCTGGCTTGTGCAATTGCCTTTTACTGTGTGACTTCTTATAAAATGCTTCTATAATCCCTCTTGGTGCAGAATTAAGTTTTGCATAATTGCCTATGCACTTGATCTTGAAGCATTTCTATAGGGCAGCGAGGTAAAGTACTGAGCTACCCTGTCTGCATGCACCAAGGAAGCAGCTGCTCTGAGATGACTGAAAGCTCAAACAGATCTTCCAGTATTATTTTGCAGGAGTCTGCACAGCTCTTTTTCTCTGTGTAGCTGTCTGAACTGGTTTCATATCTCTCTGCTTACATGATCTGCTTGTCAGTGCCTAACCAGAAGCATTCCTCATGCTGTCTTCCCCAGGGCATTTCTCGGTTCAGTTGTAAATCAGCTGAGTAATGATGCGTTCAGCCCACTCTTTCTGAGCAAAGATCCAATTGATTTGAGCTCATGAAAGGGAATAGTAAACCAGGAAGTGCCAAGGGAATTTTATCTGTGCTGCATTCACTTTATTAAAACGTGGAGAGCAAAATATTAGAGGGGGAGAGGGAAGCTGCACATGCATCCCTCCTCGGGGAGTCTTGCAGAGTGTGTCCACATTGGCTGAGCATAACTCACTCCCGTTGCCTTCAGCATCCTTCTCCCAGTTCATGTGAGGTAAACGCTTGGACCCGCACAGGGTATTAGACCCCCTGGCCAATAATATCATTAAACAAGGAAGAGAAGAGCAAAAGTGTCTCAGGAATGAGAAATTATTCAATAGCTTCTGCACTATTCCTTCCGTGGATGCAATCAGTGGATCATATTTATCACCACTGGAGACCTCGGTCCGTCCATCTCCCTCAGCCCAGCAGGTACATCCCTGGGCTGGAAGCAAGTGTTTTCAGTAAGGGGGAGAGTTCTTGCAGTCATTGCAGGATATTGATGCCCATGTAGTGCTCCTCTTTGCCTCCTGCATGCTTGTCTACAGCTTCACCCACTTGCTATCTGAAATATGGGAAAGGAAGATCCTGCTGAACATATCCAGCCCCGCTGGTCACTGTGAAGAGCTGGGAGAGAGCTTTAAATTGCTTACATTATCATGGTCTAATCTTTAGATAGTCACCTCTCACTGCAGCCAGGCACTGAAGAGTAGGTTTCTCAATCTAAGAGTTGTCAGCCTGGCAGTCCTGCTTTGGGAAGCTGAACCAGCTGCTTGAGCCTTTCCTACATGGACACTGGAGCTTCCAGGGGGAAGTCTGGGCCCTCTGTGTAGACAAGATCCAGATGTGGGTTTAGTAGCACTCTGCCTCACAGTAAGAAATCCCAAGCCCATGGGAAATGCTGCCTGACTCCTGTTGGAAACCTCTCTGAGTGTTTACTGCTGGTGGTTGGGGGCCCTCTGAGCAGTTGCTTGGATAAACAGCTCTTCTGGTTTTAGTGAAGCCTTATCAGATGGTTTGGAAGTGTGAGGATTATTTTCCTCCTGCTCCACATCCTGCTCTGTGCTAGCAGCTTCAGCATTGCTGTTGTGACTAAAGCTGCTTCCTTGCTCTCAGCCTGCTGCCATCCCTCCAGCTCACTGCTGCCCAGTGGCACTTGCTCATGGCCCCAGCCCATGGGAGTGGCAGGAGAGGGGAGAACCAAATACTCTGTAGTTTTCTGTGCTCATCTTGACCAGACTTCAGCAAAAACACCCTTGCTTCACCCACATGAAGCACTGCCCCTTTCCAGGTATAGATTCCAGCACTTGCCCTTGTTAAACTTTGTGCGGTTGGTGGTTGCCCATCTCTCCGCTTTGTTGAGGTTTTTCTGCAGGGTCTCTTTGCCCTTGAAGGAGTCAACAGCTCTTCCAAATTTGGTGCTGTCCTCAAACTCACTTATTTCTTTGAGTTCTGTGTCCAAGTTGTGAATGAAGATGTTGAAGAGACCTGGGCTGAGGATGGAGCCCTGCAGAACCCCTCTAGTGACTGGACTCAGAGTTGATGTTACCCATTCTCTTTTGTGCCTGACCTGTGAGTTTCTTGTGCTTCGTTTCTTCCTGTTGCCTCTTGTCCTGTTGGTTGGCACCACTGAGAAGAGCCTGGCTCCATCATCTTGGTTGACATGAAAACCCAGGATCAGGAGGCCACTGAGCTTTGCTGCAGCTGCTTTTTCCCTCTCCTGCTCTGCACTGCTTCTCTTCTTATGACATGTAATTTACTCCCCGACTCTCCATCCTGCAGTTACAGTCCCAGCTCAAAAGTGTGATTACAGCTGCAGCATTGCTGTGTGGTTGCCTTTTGTTTGCCACAATACAGCTCTCCTTGGGCAGAGCAGAAAGGAAAAGCTGTAATAATGATGCACGGACAGAGGGGAAGATCTGACGTGCCTTTCCAGCCCATTTGCTGTGTATTTCATCTCGGGTGGGGACTCTCATTAACTAGTCCCTCAGCAGAAGCAACCTGTACCTAAAGGTTAATTTCCACAGCGGTTGTTGCTGGGTTGTTTGATGGTGGGTAATTTCTGCCCTCAAAAGATTCTTTTGCTCCTACTAAGTATTTAATGAGCTTAAATTGCAACTTCTCTGAGACCTCGTGGCAGAAGTGTGTATGTGTGGTGGGTGGCCACCAAAGCTTTGTATGGACTTAATAGAAAGGCACTCGGGGAGCAGAGAGAAAAGCCTTTCATAATGAGGGGGAAAAATAGTGGGGATGTTTGAAAGCTTCATAGGTGTTAATAAAAGATAGTGCTTTTTCAGTTACACGGAATGATAAATACAATGGGCTTTTGCAAGAATCAGTCTGTAGGACACAAATTATTGTAACGTGACTTTGATGTACACAGGATGCACCTTTTAAGGCCTGAAGCAAGGTGACCTTTTAAATGAGGTGAGTGTGTGCTGAGTTTTTCAGTTGACATAATGGCGCTAGGGCCCATTCTGCCCTTGCAGTTTATTTATAATCTTTAATTATAAATCATCTACTGATAGTGGTGTGGAGGTATTTTTCTTGGAGAAGCTAGTCCTGAGGCAGCAGTGATCCAGTGAGACCACCTAAGACAAATAGAGCTGTTTCTGTTCTGTGTGGGTGGTATCGGGGTGGGCTTTGACAGTCGCTGCAGGGTGTCTGTGTTTGATGGCAGTGGGGCAGGAGGTGGGTGCACATGGCCTTGGCTGGGTGACAGAGGTAGGGAGGGCTGTGCTCTGCTGTGCAGTCTTCCAGACTTGTGATTATACAGACAGTGAAGTGCACCGTGAGCTGAGCCCACAGTATTGTCTGTTCCTTTACCCTCTGATATGTTTTCTCCAGGCTGCTAAAGCCGATGACATCTAGCACTGAATGCAGCTAAACATGTTTGACATGGACCCAAAAAGCTTCCCTGTGGCTGTTCTGAAAGTTTTGTGCCGACGCGTTTTTCTTGCCTGCTTTTTTTTTGTTTGTGAAACTCCTTGCTCTTGACCTCAGATTCTGGGCAGTTCATGAACCTCTTACTAGTTGGTTTCTGCATTTACCCAGAAGCCAAAAGTTTGAATATGTGAAATTCAACAAACACTGGGTGAAATAGCCCCCTGAGAAAGTGGTTTAGAGACAGATGAGAGCCACTGGATGCTTTGCGTGCATCCCTGTAGAACGAAGAGGTGAAATGTGGGGTGCAGGTGGGGGTCAACAGCCCAGGGAGTCACACTGGTGGTGAAGTGGTGGCATGTCAAGCTGGGCAGAACCAGAACTGAGCCCAAATTGTGTTTTACAGTCTTGATACAAAGGCTTTTTGTGCTCTCAGTTTCCCAGCAGCTGTCAGGCAGCCGTGTTATGCAGGCAGGGGAGGAAGGCTGGTCACAATAACATCCCAGGATATCTCAGCTGTGCAGTGGCTCTTGTTTCACTGCTGTTAAATACCTCCTTCTTGGGCATGAGGCAGGGAGAGGAGGGGATGCTGGTGGTCCCCAGAGCAGAATCCTGGTTTGAGCAGGTTCCTGCAGCTCCAGTGGGAACTGAGCCCACTCTTCCATCTGTCAGGATGCCCTGACACTGTCCTGTCAGTGCTGCCTTTTGGGCTGGTATATTTTGTAGTGGTAGCACCATGACCAACTGACTCGGGGGATGGCTCCAAGGTTACAGCAGGTGCCTCTGGCTGGAGTAAGCCCAGGCTGGAGCGTTCTGCTCCAGCCTTTTCTGGTCATCCCTCCTCCATCCCCCAGGCGTCGGTGGGGGCCTTAGCTGCAGAGGGGAAGGGCACCTGCTGTCCCAGGGGCCAGGTGCCAGCACGTGGAGCCAGGGTGAGTTTCAGCTGTCCCAGGATTAGCAGCAGGGAGCTGCGTGCAACGTAGGTGCTGACGCAAAGCTGCTTGCGTGAGGGATTCTCAGCCTGTCCTTTCCCTGGCACGGGCCAGCGGCCTCCCATGGAGGTGACCTGCACGTAGTTCCCCTCTGAGATCACACACTACACTGGCACAGAGCTTGGTCCTGGCCCCTGCACGTGGTGCCTTTGAAATGGCCAGTCAGTGATTCCAGAGACAGGGTTTGCTTTTTAAGAGTGTTGTTTCTTACCATATCTCTGTGCTTATCTAATTAGTTTTCCATCTCAGAGCTTTCCTTGGGTTCCTCTCAGCAATGTGTTACAAGGGTGACATGCTAAAACACTCTGTATGAGGAGTGGCAATGTTGAGGGCCAGTTTACAGAAGGAAAGGCAGACTGTCACCTTGGAGAGGAATAAATCCGAATCTCTTGGTACTGTTTGAAGACATGAGAAAATGAGGCTCAATAAAGTAAGTTGTATCAAACCCTCAAGAAAGGGAGGTAAACACTTTTCCCTTTGGAAGCATGGGAGTTTGATGCTGGTATCGAATAGGGAGCTTCCACATATCTAGGGAGGGTGGTCTCTCTTTAGGTGTGCTGACCTGAACAGTACTGTGGTTTTTATCTTTCCCCTGAGTGTGATTAAGAGTCATTTCCTTCCCTGTCTGAACCACTGCATCTTATTTTCCAAGCAGTGAAATGGGCTTTGGCAGCATTGGCTGTTTCTGGGCACAGTGAGTACAACTTTGTGTTTGCAAGGAAGCCCTTTGCCCTGGCAGTTAAAAACCCCAAACCTGCTGAAGATGTTTTCCAGGTGCAGTTGTACCTGCTGCTTTCCCAGCACCGTTGTTGCCTTGATGCAGTGCACCCCAGCTACTTAACAAACGGGCAGCCCTCCGTGGAACGATTCCCCATCAGCTTTAAAACCCACTTCTCAGGGAACTATTTTCATCATGTGGTGCTTGGGATTTACTGCAACGGCCGCTACGGCTCGCTGGGCATGAGCAGGCGATCGGATCTGATGGACAAACCTCTCACTTACCGAACTCTGAGCGACCTCATCTTCGAATTTGAAGACTCCTATAAAAAGTACTTGCATTCAGTGAAAAAAGTCAAAATCGGATTGTACGTCCCGCACGAGCCGCACAGCTTCCAGCCCATTGAGTGGAAACAGCTGGTCCTCAACGTGTCCAAAATGATGCGCACAGAAGTCAGAAAGGAGCTGGAGAAGTTTGCCAGGGATATGAGGATGAAGGTAGGTCCGTGCATGTGAGTGTTGGGCTCGGGAGGCAGCCATGCCTTGTCCCATCCTGCAGAGATGGGTCTTACTCTGTGTCAGCAGACCGACCTCAGCCTGAGATCATGCAGGTATCAGCTGTGCTGGTGGTGTGCTTGCATCTGTCTCGGTGCTGCTTCCCCAGGATTTGGTGTGTTTTCAAGCCCTTACAGCTATTTAGTTGAAGGATCTCCCCTTTAGCCTGGGAAACACTTGAACCCATACTTGTCCCTGGATATCAGGGAGGTGTTGCCCACTTTGCTTTTGTCAGTGACTCCAGAAGAAGGTGGTTGGGAAGAATCAGTATGGCTGGGGCTGGAACTGGTGGGAAGAGTGGCCCGGTCACAGGTAGGGGTCTCTGCTTTTTGCCCCTGAGCTGCAAGAGGTGCCATGGGACGTCTGTGTCAGTGGTTGCCTCTCCTTGCAGGACATGCCAGGGGGCTGATGTCCACCACCCTCAGCTAAATCACAGAACAGGGTACGTGAGAAAGGCGAGTAAAGTGATGCCCTGACAGACTGGTGCTTCCCTGCTGATTGGTTGGACTGAAGAGCTCATTGGGAAACAACGGGGAGACAGGGCAGGCTGCCAGGGAGCTGGAGGGTTTGGCTGCCCTTGGGCATGAGGGGTGTCCCTGACCGTGCCTCTGAGCCTGGCATGGGTGAGGAGCTGTTTGTGGTCGTGGTGGAAGCAGATATGATGCCTGTCCAGCTGGCCGCCAGCAGCGAGAGCAGAGCAGGTGTGTTGCTAAGTATGGGCCTGGCTCTTGTGGAGAGGTATGTGGCATCGTGTCCAAGTTATTCTGGGTTCTAGTCCCGTTCCCTGCTGAAGAACGGCTCCTACGTAGCAGCCACGTGCCTTTTTGGCTGAGGCACCTGCCCCCTTTCCCTGACCTTGGGGTGAGCCTTGCCAGTGGCATCGTAGCCCCTACATTCTGCTGCCATTTCTCCTGCCCTGCCAAGGAGTTTTGAGGGCCGCCTTGTACCATGCTATCACCTTAAGCATATGGGCTTGATTACTGATGTAATTAAGTTTGAATTTTTTACCTTCTTCTCTATTCATATGCTTTTGATACTATCCAGAGAGCAAACAGCTGAAGCAGGCTCGAGTTGAAGAAGTCCATTTGGGTGGATGACGTATTGAATTTTGTACTTGCTTTGATAGAGGGACCAGCTCTCTGTGTGTGCTGAGCTGTGACACTGGATCTAACCCTTTATGAGTGCCTCAGGGCCGGGACCACAGCCCTGAATCCTTGAAGGCTGAAGGCCCTGCATCTGATCTTTACCTTGAGTTACTGCAGAATTCGAGCTGCTTGGTTCAGAGGGCTTCCATTGCGAATGGGCTGAGTTTGGAGGATCAGGTCTTTAAAACAGTCCAGAGTGTGAGTGTAATACTGATGGCCCTCTGATGTTGGAGGGCCTGGAGGATGGGGCAAGTTGGAGGCTTACTGAAAAGCCTCGCTGTCAGAGTACAGCTGCCAGCCTGAGAGATGGTCACCTCTGTTGAGAGAAAAGCTGGAGAGGGTGATTTGACTGAGTTTCTTTCAGCTGAGGCTCAAAGCCATTTTTCTTATCTCTTGCTGTTGCCAGCTCTGAAGAAAGGCATGGATGAGACAGTATTCAGCTGGGAACTGAACTGGTGACACCAAATAATTTTTGCAGGGGGCCCCTGAACAGCTATCACATGATAACAGCTTTGAGTTCCTCTTAACCTGGGCAGGGTTTGAATAAGCCCCGAGGGACTGAAGGCTCTTTGTGTGCCATCCCTGCTACTGTATGAGGCCCTTTATTTTAATTTTTTATTTGCAGTGAATCATTGCCTTTATTGAAGGCCACTTCCTTCCCTCCCCCATCTCTCACAGATTCTGAAACCCTCAAGTGCCCATTCTCCGATGAAGGAGAGACCCCGGGGTAAGTCGCTGTCCCCTCGCCGGAGGCAGGGCAGCCCTCAGAGACGGGCCTGCAGGAGAGATAAATCGTGAGTATTCCTGCCACCATCCCTGCTGGGGCACAGGGGGACGGTGGTGATGTTACTTTGCTGTACAAAACTTCTGTGCTCACTGGCACATACAGGAAAACTGCACCAGGTACCTCAGTGACCAGAGAGGCTCCAGAAGCTGCTGGCACTGCTGATGTCCTGGCATTGCTGTGCTTCCTGCTGCCCGATGGCCCCTCCCTGCAGGGTTCTTGGACTGTCCAGCTAACAAGGATGATGGAAAAGTAAACCTTTTCTCTTTCCAAAGTGCAAACATCACTTGGATTGTATTCTTTGATTTTAATCAGCTTAAAAAAACCCCCAGACCACTTTCCATGTGTGTTGTAGCTAAAAGTTGTTCTTTAGCTGCATGGGGAAGGATGGACTCCCTGCATGCAATACCTCTAAATGGATAAAACTGAACTTCCAGATCCACAGGCCTTTTACAGCCACTGGCAATTCAGACTCTCTTACCTTAGATGTGGAAGAGCTGAGCTTTAGCTGTACTGCTCTGTGCCAGGACGCTGACAACTGTGAAAACCTATACGTAACCCAGATTAGTCCCATATTTATGATCATTGCTTTTTAAATAGGCTCCCAGACTACTGTCTCAGCACTTATTTATTTATTTTAAAGCAGCTAACAAAGACATTAGACTAACCTTCTAAAGATAACTTCAAGATACGTTAGCAGCAGATGATTTCACAGCAAGCTTTTATTTTTACATGTCCATTCACACTCAGTCCATGATGCTGTACTTTGGGCTTTGTCACTGAGAGCTCCTTGTTTAGTGCATAGATAATTATAGTTGTAATGGGCTCGGCTGCTTCAGGCTTCTTCACCTCCTAGATTCCCTTTCAGGAACAGTTTCAGTTTTGAGTTTCTGATGGTGCTTCTGCAGTTGCTGGAGTGGATCATGTATTTCTGGAGGGGAGTGTCACTGGGCTTGGAGACTCTGCAGTTGAGCTGGTTCCTGAAAGAGCT
This sequence comes from Falcunculus frontatus, assembly GCA_013398115.1. Taxonomy (NCBI): domain Eukaryota; kingdom Metazoa; phylum Chordata; class Aves; order Passeriformes; genus Falcunculus; species Falcunculus frontatus. Next base: position 380,014 of record VZRV01001161.1, read on the forward strand.
GCTGGGCATGTGGCTGCTCTGCAGTGACTGAACCCTCCTTGGCAGCTTTGCTTTTCCAGGACAGAAAGACAGGTAGTGTCCAGGTGGCCTTGCAGTGGCTTCAGCACCTGTTACCTGCTCAGTGGTTCTGCTCTCTTGCTCTGTATGAAGAGCAAATGGTAAGTTACGCTAAAATAAACCCTGGGTCACCATGATAGAAGATGCAGGACCCAGATACAGCATGATGAGCTCTGAGCCCTGAAGGGGGAATGGCATCCCCTGATCAGGGATGAGCTGAATGACACATCCCAGCATGTGCAGCGGTTGACATAAGGCAAGAAATACAAGAGGAGAAATTGGGTATTCTCTTCTCCATATTGATGGATCTCTGAGAACCTGATGGAGTGAGAGGCCTTTGTGTTACACACAGAATAGAAAAGACTCAGGTTTGCTAGGCTTTAGGCTGGAATCCTAGCTAAAGAATGGCTGTGCTTATCAACACTATTTTGTTTCTTTGTGGATCTCTTACTCACGTGCTGTAATTACAGCTTTTTTTGAGCTTGCTGGGGAGGGGGAGAGAAGTATTTTGCTCCAGTGTGAGCTGGCAGGGGCTGAATAATACATTCATTTGAAAGGCTTCACCTGCTGATGACAAGCTGTTATTAGAGCCTGGGTTTTGTCAACAGCAAAATTACATGGGCCTGCTGGGAGAAATCTCCCACTGAAGGATGTGTGAACTAGAGCATCTTTGCTGGATTGCTTCTGAAGGACAAAGGCTGAAACCTTCCTTAAGGATGGAAGAGGATTTCACAGCCTCAAACTTTTAACTTCTCATCCTTGTTCCTTCAAGTTTATTAGGTAAATGTTAAGTGTTGGCTGCCAGCAAGCCCACGATAGCCTTTTAGCCTGGAAACGCAGCTGAAAGGCAGGTGGGGCACATTGCAGGACAGGTGGCAATGCAATACCCAGTACGTGCCTCCCTAGGAGGCTGGTGTGTAGTCAAATTGCAGCTCATTAACTGAGCTATGCAGCAGTCCGTGTGCTCTTAGCCCACCGCTGGTGTGATCCTACATGAGTACAGGAGTGGCGTGAATCTCTCTGCTGAGTCTGAAGCTTTATGATGTCCACTTGCCCATCCTCTGAAGTCCCAAAGCAGGAGGGTGCAGTAAATTGCAGGCCTGTGCTGGAACAGGCAATGCAGTGTTTCATCCTCATTAGGAGTGCTTTGGAGCTGGAGGAGTTTGGGAGAGTTCCTATGAGTTTGGAAGGGAGGGTCCTGCAGCAGCCTGGAGAATCTCTGCTCCTAAATGTCAGTTCACCAGATCCATTTCCTTTCAATTTCATGTTGAGGCTTAACATATGCATTGCTCCATGAGTGTCATGGCAACACTGGCCTTGTGTGCTGCCAGCCACAAGTGTACAGTGTAGCTGCTGAAGGGGAAATGCTGTTAGTCTGTTTTATCGGGATGTGCAAGGGGGCAGGATTATATTAGGATGGGTAAAATCAGGCAGCTCCAGTGCAGACAGTTCATGAATACTGTGTGCCCAGCAGCTGGGCACAGCTTGGTCAGGGCACTTTGGATGGGAGGTGTGATCTGAGGGGCCAGTACAGCAGAGGCCCCTCGCCTCAGAGGGCACATTTGGCATAAGGTCATTTGCCAGCCAAGGGATCTGTGGTGCCTCTGTCCAACCAAGTCTTTGTCTTTTCCCAAAACTTATGGAGGACAGTCTGTTTGTAGCTACAAACTACAGACAGTTGTGGATGAGTGGAAATTGGCATGTCACCATGGGTGTACAGTGACTCCCCATCTCCCTTGGGTAATCAGAGAAGGCACTACCATCCAGGCATGCTTTAATTAAAAACATATTCTGAGCTTAATTAAAGAGAGGGAGAAAAAGGTGTGAAGAGGATCCCTAAATTGGAGGGAGGGAGGGAGGAAGGACACTGGAAATTTCATACAGTGCGTCTCTTGCTGGTCTCTGACTCCTACGCAAGCTCTGAGGGATGTAGCTTGTAGCTTGTTTACTGGTTAGTCAAATCCCATCTGCTCTGAAGGAATAATGTGGAGAAATCCAAACTATCTTAAAAGTGATTTAAGTGTGATCCCTTCCTGCAAGTGAGAGAGACTAATGAAGACTGCTTCACTTCTGTGAAGTACTAAACTGAGACAAACACGAGGCAGGGTGCAGGGCAGTACTGCAGTGAGGATGGTGGGGTTATTATGAGAGGTGCTTAGATAAGTGGCAAAGCAACAGGTTTCATTCAATGTGCCACTAGGCAGAAAAGCATTGGCTGTCCATAGCAATGTCCTCAGCTCTCAAATGCTGTGCAGATTCTCAGCAGGGAGCTGGTGTTAGCAGTTCTGCTTTTAAAAAGAAAAAAATAAAAAATTCCATATCGAATCAAAGAATTAAAAAGCATTTCAGAGGATCTGTTGTACATTTGTATGTGTGAGCTATACACCCCCAGCTCTTGGGGCTGCAGCAGCACAGCTCTTCCTTGGTGTGTGCCCCAGCAGTGTGCCACAGGCAGGGCTGGGCTTTCCCTGGTTTCCAGCCTGCCCGTGGCACTGCTGCCCCTCCCGGGGCCTGCTGCCTGCCCTGAGCTGCTCCAGTGGGAATGGGCTGGCAGCCTGCAGCAGGGAGATAAGCACCAGCCTGGCTGAGCAAACACAGGGGTCACATCTGCTGCAGAATGAGCAAAGAGTAAGCACAGAGAGCTGGAAAGCAGGGCTGAGGAGCCGAAAGCACTGGAGCTATGATCCGCCTCCCATTGTACTACCGGGGCTTTAGCTGTGTTTCTGTAGGGAAGCAGACATGCTGTAGAGTACTAGAGAAATGTGTGCTTTAAACAATGTCTGTCTTTAGAAAAGCAAACAGACGGCTTACTGTGAAAACAGCCGAGAGCCTGGAATAAGCTCTCAGATTAGACACTTCCATAGACTATAAATCAGCTGGATAGTTGTGGTTTGACAACTTTGTTGCAGGAGCTTTCCACTGCTTGCTAAAAAGAGAGAGACTGATAGCTCAAGCTTTCCTTTGTTTCAGGCTGTTGGTATACTTAAATGGCCTAACAGCATCTCTGTGTGTGATTACTCACGTGAATGGTATCAGAATGTTGGATGCTAGGAGACTGAAGGGAGTCCACCCTGTGTTTTCTGTTTGGTGAGCTCTAGCCCTTCACACAGATGCAGCCAGGAGGAAGGGGCAGGCTGGGAGAGCCAGCACGCAGTGGCCATGTGAGAAGCCCCGCCTGTTTGCTCTCAGCTGTTTCAGCTTTGTTCTAAACGCTGGGGTCCTGCGCCGGGGTAGATGACAGGTGCGGTGTGTCTAGTCTTAACTCCTCGTTTAGGCCCTCTCTCAAGTCAGGAGCAGGGGGTGCTTCAGGCTCACATCCTGGACCCCAGCTTGGCACAGCTTGTCCTTCACTGGTGCGTGGCTTCAGAGGCAACACACAGACAGCTCAGTCACAGTAGTTCCTGTGGCACATTCAGCAGGATTGTGTCTAAGATGACAACATGAGGTCTAGCCAGCCCTCGTCTGAGGCAAGCTTTTCCCTGTGTGACTGCCGTGCTCTCCACACCGCATGGCGGTGCGGGATCGCTGGTCAGCAGCGCCCTCTTCCCTCCCCTGTGCGCAGGCCGGCGGTGCTGGACAAGAAAGGAGACCTGGCTACTCTCAACGAGGTGGGCTACCAGCTCCGCATCTGACACAGCCATGCCACGGACTTCGGAGGGCTTCCCGCTGCTGCCGCTGCACTTTACCTGCACTCCCTTGGAAGGAAAAGGAATGGGACTATTTATTAACTTAAGTACTCTTACAATAAAAGTTTGACCTAGAAAATAGGGGGTAATTTTTTTTGGTGGCAGTATTTATTTCATTTTAGAGAAAAGGCATCAGTGAAGAGAACCTAAAATTAGATTTGCCAGGATATGAGGTTTTTTTTTTCTCTCCCATCATGTAGCAGATGACTCCAGTGTTGTGAGTTTCTTCAAATATAATTTCCCTGTACAAGTGTTAATTGAACTTGGCCTTGTGCTGGGTGGTAGCATTGGAATAACTAAGGAATCATATTCTTAGTGTTAAGATGTGCTGGGGTGCAGTGCAATTAAAAAAATCATACTCACTATTAATCTTTAATTCAGCAATAAAAGCAAGCAGTGCAGAAGTGGCATAAGTTTTTAAAGTATCAATATTACCTCACTAGATTTAATAGATATGCAAAACTGTCAGTATTACTGTTTTCTAACTAATTTGTACTGTTTCCCAGCATTACTGGGAGTATTAAAACAGCACTGGATGTTTTACTGCCACCTGTATTATTATTTTCTGCATGTTGCCGAAAGATGTTAAGTAATAGTAATATGCAAGTGTATTCTTAACACCGATATCTTGTTAGGCAAGATACGAGGTTTGAGGTTTTTTAAATGATGATAATGAATTTTTAAACTTTCATAATTTTTTTTATACTTTTGTCACAAGCTTTTAGTCTTTCTGAACTACACCGCTGAAGCACAAAACATAGAGATTGCTGTTTTGTAAAGACAAGTCAGCTTTTTTCTCATATATGTAGTACCTGGAATAATGGAAAAACTGTCAGAATTGCTAACCTGAGTGTGTGCTTTTCTCTCCACATTTATGTGCAAATTTGAACCTTGTCTTTGAAAGGCTGAGCAGTCTCTGATGGTGATGCCTTGACACCTTGTATTGAATCAGACATGGCAGGCTGAAGTTAACCTGCTGTGCAGGGAGTTTTTCCTACATGTGTAGTAGGAACAACTGCTTAGTCAGACTTGAGTAAGGAAGTATGTCTGAAATAGATGAAAATCAAGTTTGTTCGCTTCCTCCCTGCTCAGTTGTTTTGTTGTAAGACTTGGCTAAGGACCTGTGATGGACAGCAGTGTTCTCAACTGATGCGGTTAGACTCGCTGGGGTCCACCATTTGACTTAGTGAAGTTCTCTGAAAGCATTTGAGTGCTGCATTCCTGGAAATGTTTCATTAGGTGCCTAAATATAAACTGAATTATTGTACAAGTCCAGCCTCTACTCTTTGTGCTGTGCTCATAGATGATGCTGCCATGGGCCTGGTGTACCTCCCCTCCTGGGCACTTTTTTGGGATGTCGATGAAGATGGATGCTGTTACAGACTGCCAGTAATGCTTAATCAAGTGGAATGATTTAAACTCCTAGAACACCTCTATCAGCCAGAAAATGGATGAATACAGAAGGAGATAATTGCTTGTATACAGACCTCATTGCTCAAAAAAGTGAATTGCACCTGCCTATGACAGGAAGAAAAAGCCAAGGCCCAGCAACCTTCTACAGCCAGTGAAAGGCTTTCTACTAATTTAAGACTTCAGAAGCTCTAGAAAGAAAACTTTTCACGTGTGACACTTCTTTATCTAAGTTTACCATATCAATAACAGGAAGGCCTTTCCCATCCCTCTTTTTCGAAACTCTTCCACTCCTGTGTTCACAGTAAGGATTTTTTTGTTAAAGGAGCGAAGCTAAAGAGAGGGGAAATACTCTTTTGGTAGAAATCCTTGTGTAATTTGACATCAGCTGCAGAGTTTCAGTTTCAAACTTCATGCTGCCCAGTGTCTTGTGACCTAAACAATTTTTTTTATGACTTCCAATGGATAAAATGATGTGGAAAAACTTTTGATCAGCTGTATCCTATAGCACAATGTTACCCGATATATTGCAAGTTTTTTTTATGAAACCATGGTTTACTTGACTCAAATAATGATTGTAAATAGTTTCTACCCTTGTCCAGCACAATTTATTTTCTCTTAATTGATACTGAAGCTTTTTAATGCTGTAGAGGTGTGTGACAAATTGCTTTTTGTTCTTGTTTTAAAGTTCTGCTGAAATGTTCTCTTGAAACTTGCTTATGATGGCATTTGTCTTAAGTGTGGTTCAAGTGACAGCAAAGTGGTCAAATAGTGTAGAAAAACATGCATGACTTTTTGGGCTTTTTCTCATCACTTGTATATGCACAGCATGAAACTTCAATAAAAGTATCATGGTAGTCTTTTTTTTTTTATGACTTACATGTTTTTTTGTCCTTGCTCTTAACAAGGGTTGTTACAACTGAACAATGGTTTTAGCTGTAACCTGGATGTACTCAGAAATTTATTGCCTCTAGGTAAGTATGTTTGCCTCTGTGAGATCCAGCTTTGAGATCTCACAGATGCTTGAGATAATTCAGATGCTTGAAACCAGACAGCATCCAGTATCTAGCAGGTTCTCATCCTCACCATCAACCTGACTGTTACAAGGTAGAAGGAAGATCTTTAGTTACAACTACCTCTGTCGAAAGTAGCCCTCTCCAAACTCTCAGCAATGTAAGCTGAATGTTGTGGCAGGTGGTCATATTTTGTAATGGAACACTGAGGAACTTCTTTAATTCAACTGGTTTTATGATTACTACCACGGAACTTCCTGCATTATTCTCCAGGCACAAAGTAATTGCAGTTGTCTGCAGTTGGGGAAAGGGAACACAGATGAAAATTCCACAAGTGCTTCTGGGAGACAAATGTGTCTGAATGTGATTTCAGGACCATGGGTGCAGGGTTTCCAGCACTACACTGAAAGACAATTCTGTTACTTCAAAGTTGGTTCTAAATACACATCCATGTGGAGCTGGACCAAGTTACAAGATTTGTTTCCAGCCCCTCTACATTTCCTAGTCAGGCAGTCTGGTGCTTTTTAAATTGCTTTGTAAACTGTATTTTACACAGGTTGTTTATGAGTGCATAGTGAGAGTAAATATAAAATCTTGATCATTTAATACTTCAGGATCTGTCATTTCAAGATACAGCATGGCATTTTTAATAAACAAAAGGAAAAATCCCACCCTAGCACCAGCTGTTCAATATGTACGAAGCCTCAAGCTGCCAAGGGCTAATTTTTTTTTTTTCTCCTATAATAGATCAGTTAAGTTTCCTGTGATGTCATGTGCTCATTAAGCTTAGCTTTATTTCAGATATTTTAAAAAAGATTTCAGTGAATGCTTCCTCTATTTAAGCCCTTAGAATTTTAAGCAGCAAATTGTTAAAGCATAAATATTTGCCTATATGCCTTTCTTCCTTTGAAAGGTCAATCTTGCAGCCTCTGCACTGACACCACTGAGTAAATTCCTTTGCAGAAGTGTTAAGACGGAAGTGTCCACAGAGCACGTATGTAGTAAAACATTATTTTCAACCCATTATAAAATGCTGCAGGCACACAAACACATTCCGCTTTGCTTGAAGAAACACACAGTTCTCAGAATAGTCTTTTTTACTGTGATTTACAATAAAAATCATTTACAGCATATCCATGAAAAATAATACCATTTTGAGTCTGGCACAGATGTTTTCCTTTATCAAAGAGGAAGCTAATGTAAAATGTTTTCTTTTTCTCCCTAAAAGACTTAATAAAGTAAATTAAACTTTTTTTTAAAAAAAAGAAAGTCCCTTTAGAAAGTCTACTTTACACAACACGAACAAATCAGCATGCAGGCAAACTTATTTAAACCAGACCAGCAGTGCTTGAATTAACCTTTTAAAAAAATAATAATCATCCCATGAAGAGAGAAGGTAAAGGGAACTTTACCTACACCAAAAGTCCTTTGGATATTACCGTTCAACAAGCCTGAACTCTGCTAGCAGTGGCAGGTGGTCAGAAGAGTTATTTTCATTGGGAAGACCATTAACAGTCCAAAGATCTTTCTCTGTTAGAAGTGCCAGCCTGCCAAGAAGTTTCAGACCTCCACAAAAAGAATCCTCTGCTCCTGTTAAAAAAAAACCAAAAGGAAATGTTCATCAGTGTGGGCTAAGCATCACAGGTTCATACCTATATAGAAGGAATAAAACAGTATGGCAGCAATAATCCAAAGTTGTTACTGTTCCATTAAAATCACCAACAAGACAGTTCAGAAATTCTTTTATGACTCTCACAGTAGAGTTTAATCAGTACAGCTAGAAGTATTCAGAAGGACACTATTTTGCAGAGGGATAAATGAAGGTAAAAAGGAAAACGGATTTATTTGCTCATTGTTACTCCCCTGAAAAAGCCTCACACAATCCAGTCCTGTACTTTAGACAACGGCATTGCTAAACTAAGCTGACACTTGCAAAATTAGGTGTCTTTTCAGAGTTACTGGTTCACATAACATTTTATTTCTGTATCCTCAAGCACCCAGTTCTCCAGCATGCAGGTCATACAGACACTTTCGCTCATACGGATGAAAGTATTCTTTCATTTCCCTTTCTAACCATTCATTGTAAGAAAGGGATCTTCCTCCACTGTCTCCTGCTACCTATTCCTATAACTGCCTAAGAAACCCACCCCCACCTCCTTCCCCAGATGAAACCACACTGCTTGTGCAAGAAGGGATGACAACTCAAGCCTTGCAATTACTACACAATTGTATAGAACAGTTTGGGTTGGAAGGGATCTTAGGGCCCATCTAGTTCCAACTCCCTGCCATGGGCAAGGGATACATTCCACTAGACCAGGTTGCCCAGAGTTCCATCCAGCCTGGCCTTAAACACTTCCAGGGATGGGGCAGCACTAGTCTCAATACTGATTCCTAAGGAATGCCACTCATCTCCACCTGGACATTGAGCCATTGATTGCAGCTGTTTTGTTTCCAGCCAATTCACTGCATGGTGCAGTCACCAAATCCATCTCTCCAGCTGTTGGGCAGGACCATGTCCAATGCCTTGCACAAGTCCAGGTAGATGGCATCAGTTGTTCTTCCCTTATGCACAACTGCTATAAACCTATTACTAAAGGCCACTAAATTTGTCAGGTATGATTTCCCATCATCAGAGAGCAACCAGCTTCTTCAACGCAGGTAGAGAAATTCCACAGAGATCCTTCCATAATGTGTCAAACTTTTAGACTTCTGGAGCAATGTACTTAAGTGAGACAACAACTCAGCAACCCTACCTATTGCTTTCAGAGTGCAGAGATGATACTGAGCACGTTGAGCGCTTTCAGGACCAGCACAAACAGCAGCTGTAACTTTTGACAGAAATACTTTCTGTGTGACAGTGCTCGGCAAATTCAGGACTTCTGGGCTGAACCTGGTACTGGCTTACCAAGAGATACTTTAAAGGGCTATCCAGCAACTGCTGAACTCCTCAGAGAGTTCAACAGCTTCATCCTTTGCCATCTGCCAGCTTACCAGCCCTGTAACAATCCAGCAGCTGTTTGCTGCTCTAAAGAAAAGCTTTTTTACTGCAAAGATCTCTTGGCAGCTCTAGAGCACACGTCCACCAAGTCTTGAGACAAATTTATCATTTGGGACAGCACCTGCATATCTACAAAGGAGCAGTTTATTGCCACAGAGAGCTTGGTCTGCATGCAGTGATTAATGTCACTCAGAACACTCAGCGAAATCGTGCCCTGCAGGACTCAGGTAGATACTGAACCCTGATTACATGAAATCCTGAATACCAAACCAAATATTTGGCTAAATGTGACAGAATAAAGCATGAATATTTTAAAATAAAAACCTTTAAATGGAAAAACCCAATCAGTCAGCCTAGACCACATTTAATATTCAGTTGTTCAGACTTTGGTAACTTTAAATACAGAGGCCCAGGTCATAAGAAAACTGAAAATCCAAACCATCACTTAGTTTCTAAGAGCTCATGAATAAAAACTATACCATTTTAAAGTAGTTGGAAAATTCAAGTTTGGTTCCATTCTGTGCTCTGATGTGGGAAGAGTCTATATGAAAAACAAGTGCAAAATTAAAAAAGTGCTGTATCTCTGCTGGGGCAATGATAATGCAAGAAATATATAAACAAGTGAATTAGGATTAAATTTTGTGCAGGGACGCACTATGAAATCACACAGCACTCTATTAAATCACATGGTATTCAGAAGTCATTTAAGTACTTCCCATATCCTGTTTTTTCAGTCAAAGCTTTTCTATTTGTCATTTTACGTTAAGGTAGCATTTACTGTGCATGTTATGGCAAATGAGACTTTTGTGAATTGACTCAATGAATTTTAACAATGTAGTCTCAAGTTATGAGAGATGAAGGTGGTGTTTTCATTCCACATACTGAAAACAATATTAGTTTATAAAAATCATTTGCATTCTACAGTGGGAGCAGGAATGGAATCCAGGTTTCTTTGCTATGAGTTTGCAGTCATTTATCTGCTAGCACTGCACTGTGGAATGCCATCTGTTGATGGCATAAAACACAGAACTCATGAGGGCATGGAAAGCAAACTGCTCAGAAGCACCCACAGATCGAGTCCCAGTGGACTGAAGGATAGAGAAACACGGTGATACCCATCATGAAATTCCCACAGAGCTACCGCGACTTTCTTGCACCATCTGCTGACTTTTAGCTGCAACTGCAAACCGGAGAGGGACAGCTGGGCCTGTGCCAGTGACCGTGCTCACAGCAAGGGCCACAGAGTCTGCTACTTGGCAGAAATTACTCCAAGGCAAACTGAGAAGTAAATTGCCGGGAAAGAGTTCGTTTATCAGTTTTAATGCACATCATAAATTTCTGTTCACCATTGTGTTGACCAGATAATTGGAAATACTGCCTTGCTGTAGGTCTGGCCTGCATTAGTGACAGCAATATTTCTCAGGTGCTACTTCCACTGCCGCTTTCCTATACCTCCAGCTTGTCTCCATGCTGAGACAGGAACTACAGAAATGTTCAGCCAGATGATAAGGTTTGCCCCGTGTGGCACTACAAGTCCAGCTGTGGCGACCTGACAAGGCCAGCCACGTTTCTCAGGTAACAGCTGACATTCAAAGCACTACCACAAACCTCTGAGGTACTTCACGTGGATGAAATTATCACTACACTTCTCTTACAACAGCAAACAAATATTCTCGTTTAGCATTTACGAAAATTAAAAGTTGGTTTCTTTACCCGGCTGGGCAGCAGTATCATCATTTGCTGCAGAATAGAAAATATAATCCACGGTGACAGCACTTCGGGAATGACAAGTTGTCACTTCTGGTATCCCAGTTTCAGGGAAGTAATGAGAATAGACTGAAGACAATTTAAAATGGTGCCGCAATTTTGAAGACAACCTGAAGAGACATCAAAGAAAAGAATTTTATTTTCTTGCATTACCAAGAAGGAATAAGCAATGAAGAAATACCAAATAGTTCCTGGTTACAATGAATTATCTGCATATACAAACTAGTGTTTCTCTCCTGCAAGCCATCCCATAGCCTTTTGTGTGAGAGGCCTAAAACTCTGAAGGCAAAATGCAAGCAGCATTTTCAAGTAAAAAAGCTGATGAGAACTGGCTTAGCTGACACTTTAATTATAGATAGCTTTCACCTCCATATACATTTTGTAAGCAATCACGTCCTCACTCAGCAATCTCCCTGACACACAGGCAGAAATGTCCATGAAAGCAGCTCACAGGAAAGCAACACAGCACAAACTCATCTAACCAGACCCTTCAGCATACAGAGAAATTCAGATCTTTAGGGTTTTTTCCTCCCCCAAGCTAGAGCTATCAAGTGCTTCCAAGTTAGACAACTAGGTATAGCCTTTCTTCCACTCAGGCTCCCATTTTCTGTCTCCCCATCATTTGTCTGTTCCTCTTCAGTTCAGCCCATATTGTCTCACCTGTTGTTTCAATCTTGAAAGCAAACTGCAAAACTGCACCTTTCAGCAAAAGAACTCCTGTCTCCCAGACATTTGCTTCCATCATCTCTGCAAATCATCCATCCCTCAGCTGTACCTGCCTCATCTTGCACTTTAAACCTATGCTGCAATGTGTCCTGGTTGAAACCCAAGCAATTAAAAACAACATCAGCATGTTACCTGCCTGATTCAGAGCAAACATGCCAGTTGGTACAAAACAGGACAAGTAGTAATTTCTGCTTTTGTTACACGACATCCCTTTCAAGATGAGGGGAAAAAACCCTGTGAGAAGCATTCAGCATGCTACGGGTTTAAACCGTAGCATAGGGCTTCCTGTTTGTTATCTACTTCTCTCAGAAATGCCATGACTTACTTTTTCATCACCAAGAGTTCTAATATGACTATCTGCAGTGATACCAGGATCTCATTTCTGGTAAGAAATGGCTGACTTGGAGCCTGACATTCCATATATACATTTAGGGCAATTTCCTTCTTCTGTGCCTTACTTTGTATGCCTTTACCAGTTTGGTAAATGCAAATATATTCTTCCTTTCAAAAAGCAGTTACATTTTCCTTCTCAGCATTCTAGCCATGGCTTCCTCCTTCAGTTTAACAGCAAATGTTTTGATCTAAGTGAAAGCTGTGTAACAAAATCCATAATACTCCACATTTCTCCGACTGAAAGAACTTAAACTCTTCCATAGAACTCATGACTTTAAGGAAGATTTTATGACCTTTCCAGTTCCTTTCCCTACTTCACCCAAATTTCATGCTGTATTATAGGATTTTACTACATCCATAAACCAGTGTAGCAAAAACAATAAAAAGAGAGAGAAGTGCTAATACTTTAGCAGCTGGACAACACTCGATTATTTTTCTCCTCTCCCTCTTTTAAAAACATGGCTTCTGCAACTGGACTGAAGATCACATGTTTCTTGCAATGTCCCTACAGAGGATGATGTCCTAGTAATGTCAAGAAGTGACAAAAAATGCCAGAAGCATTATTTTAATAAGCAGACAGAAAGTACCCTCTAAACAGCACTGACACCTCACCCCTGCATTATGAAAAAATATCTCCAAGTTCCTGAAAGAACACACATTCCATTACTGCCAGTTCTAATCTTTTGCTGTCTGATCAGCCTTTTCATGTTTAAATAGACAATGATGTTTTTGCCAAAAGGACAGACTGGGTTGGGTGATCATCAGGTATCCACATCTGGAATCAGATACAAATTTGGTCTAAAACCAAAACCAACCCCCAAGTAACCAGCCAAGGGCTTCCATATTTTTCCCCAACACATACTTTTCAGATGCTATTACAATCTCCTGAGGGTTGTCTGGTTTTGCTGCTTCCAATTTTTCTCCTGCAAAATAAAAATAAATTCAATTTACATTTTAAAATAGGATGTAAGTGAGACCAATACTGAAGAACTACAGAAAAGCTACAGGAAAGAAGTATCTTTAAGTACATGTGTTTTTTGCAGCAGGCAAGATACAGTTCACAAAGCTGGATTAAATTCTTGTGTTCCATTAGTAATATCCCCTCTAAAGACCCTTTTACATTATGTCCCATTCATTTAAAATAGTTTTTTCTGTCAAAGAAAAAAACTGGATGAAAGATGTAGCCATACTCAGCAAGGAATTACTTGCTTTTCCCAACTGTTCCATGAAGTGCCAACACTCTAATTCATAAGCACTGAGGGAGAATGCAGGTTCACATTATGTCCATGTGCTGCATTCCTTCACCTCCCTCTTCCCAGTCACAGCACAGCTGGCTTCCAGGATGCAAACACAGGAGTTTAAACATTACACACCAACTCCTGAATGGAAATTTCTAACTAGTATCTTATGAAGATTCAAATTTGCAAAGTCCATGTGAGTAAATCACTTTACACTCTAATGGGCCCAACAAGGAATTTTTGTAAGCTCAAGACTCACTGTTTTTCCCCCACTAAAACAGAACATATGGTTTTCAGTACTAGCTGAATGATACTTTCAAAGGCTCACCAAAATTCATTAATCCAAAAACTGACCTGCATTTTCTTCTTTTTGTTGCTGTTTTATTTCATATACACAGTTTTGTGAAATACCTAATGTTTTTGGCCAAATTGGAATAGATAAGATTCTTTGTCCCCTTGGAAACTGTTCTTGTCCAGAGACCTGAAAAAGACAACACAAGCTTTTTTCAGACAGAAATCTGATTTAAAAAAACACCGAACGAACCTGAAATAAATGAACATTTTTCGTAAAGTTTAAAGAAAAAGGCCCAGCCCCTTAGAATAACTCTTTCATAATGACTCAAATCCCTGTAAAAATAACACCCTTTATGTACATCCCCCTTGTTTATTCTTAGCAAGTTCTTTGCAGCTACCCAATTTTTCTAGATAGTTCTTGTGACACTGAGAGACTTCCAAGGACACTTTTAGCCATGTGATAGGACTGGCTCAGCATACAGAGCTACCCAGCAGACACTTCAGCTTCAGGATGCTGATCCTTCTGGGAGCAAGTCAAGTCAAATGGGGGCTTGAATCAACTATCCGCTAGCAAAGAACACTCAGCAGGGCTATTTTTTTGTCATGTTTTCTCATTTTATGTAGTTCAGTCACTCCTATTAAATAGGATGTGACACATCCAACAGCTGCACACAAGAGCTCACAACAAGACATCATTTAACATTAAACAGTTGAGGTTCGGCATTTAATTGCAGCTTTACTTTTACAATTACTGCAGCCACCAAGTTTATCTACAGTAAGAGTCATCTTCCCACAGAGCACACAGTAGGTTTTTGATTAAGTTGTTATTTTATCCTACTTAAAGACTGGGACACTTAAACACAGTGATAAAACCATCCAAACACAATGATACAATCTCCCTGTGGATTCACTACATTTCAAGAATGATTGTTGGTGAGTTTTTCCTTTCAGAATGCTGGAAGAAGATACACCATTCCCCAAGGCATAGCTAATACACCCAAGCTTATTTAAGTAACTGCAGTAACTTTTGTTTTGCAGGCTGCAGAGAGGGCACTAAGATAGGCACTGCAATGGAAACAATCACAGCACCACTCAAATATTTCTCTTTAATCAGCAATGACCATTCTTTTGGTGAGAAGTGAGAAGCAGAGCCTACCTTCCCTATAGCAAGTCCTTCATAATTTAACTTCCCTTCCTTTATAAATTTGTACAATGGAGAGCCAGGAACAGAATTGAAGTCCCCACAGATGATAATTGGGCAGAAAGAACCATCCTTCTGAGGGGCAACACTGGCTATCTCTGCCAGGAGCATTGCAAGCTGGGTCAGTTTGATGTCCCCTCTCTTTGGGTTGTACAGCAGGTGTGTGTTGGCAATACAGATGGCAGCATTGGCTTTACAGTGAAATCTGGGCTGCAGCAGCAACACCAGTCCAACGTTGTCCCTGTCCAAGAGTGGGATATCACGGCGAAAAAATTCCACAGGGTTTGAGGAAATCAGGCTAAATTTGGAAGTTTTGAAGCAAATGGCACAGCCATCAGGTTTTCTGCCTGTCCTCATTTTATACTCACAGTGGTACCCTGCAAGACAGGCAATTAAAAACACCATTTTATAAATAGAGATTTTGAAACAAAATTAGAAAAATCTCACACTGCTTTTCTCACATGACAGTCAACCCCCAGTCTGAAGTACTAAAGTCTGTATGATGTTCACAGAGACTCGTGTTCACTCTTCTTTCTGCCCTAATCTGAGCTGAAACAAGGCAGGATAGGAAGCCTGGTCCGATACCTTTTGCAATGTGTAAGCAGCTACAGATTCTAAGACACAAGCCATGTTGTTATCTCCTCATGTGGAAAAAAACCCAAGCCAACCCAACAAAGAAAGCCCCCAAGTCACATAAAAGTGGCCTTGTGCATTGAAGCTTTTTCTGGATGTTACAAGAATGGTTTAGAAGTGATACCAGTGAAGCATTACCAATCAAAAGCCTTAATCACGCAAAGTCATTAGTCAATGTCTAAAATGATTCCCAAAACAAAAGTCTCAAACATATTTACATAATTATGCAATTATCCAGTGAGCAGCAAGTGGCAAGCTTTCACCAAGGAACAGAGACACTTATCAAATGACAGCACTGGAGTTCAAACAAGTCCATCCAGAAATTGTGATTCGACAATCTGTTCATTTTATGTAAATGTGATTTAAACAAGATTTAAACAAGACCTTATCTACATAAGGAAAAAAATTTAGATCTTGAAATAGCATCTAGTTTTTGCCATTTTTAAATGTTCTCTGCCCTGCTCAGACCATATGAATTCATTACAGCCTCAGTGAAGTAGGGTGGATTGACCTGAGCTCACACCAGTGCTGGAACAGGGGATTCCCATTCCTCTCTCCCAGATTCAGGCCATGTTGCTCCTGCCACTTGTTGCAGCAGTTACTGCTAACTCTGTAAGCCAACAGAAAACTAACCCAGAAAAATAAAATTAGTCTGAATAGTATCCTGCTGGACTGGTGGATTTCACTAGTGAGTGCCAGAACTAGCCCAGGATAAGGGGCAGGACACACATCTGAGGGCTAGGGATGGGGAAAGGAAGAGCTAAAGCAAGCTCCAGATCCTCCTGTATAGTAGCTAGAAGCTCATTTGCCCCCACAAACCTGGCCTCACAGTGTTGTTTCACATTTCAAGTGGATTTCAACCAGTACTGCCACTACTCTATCTTCTTTGCAAACACTCAATTCTGGGAGCTAGGCTACCTCAACTAACCTAAAAAGAAAAAAGTACTAGTCCAGCACTGCTCCTTCACTGTGTCCTCCTGGCATCACACAAGAACCAGTGCCAGGATGGAAGCAGGGCCCTGCGACTGGGAGGTGGTGCAGGGCACAAAAGATTTAGATCAGTTTAAACCACCATGGAGTCAAATCCGTAGCAACGTGTTCCTTCCATAAAATCCCATGAGGGAGAGTGACAAGACAGTCTATTCACGCTGACCGACAGCACTTGTATAAAAACTAATGAATATATACTGACCATGGACAGCATTTAGTGCTGATATCTGGAAGGTTTCAAGGCAGAAAAACACGCCCTTGAAGAGCTACCCAACAGGAGTACTGCTAAAAAACATTCAAGTAGTTTCGAGAGAGCGCTGGATGAATTTTTACAAGAGGATACACAACATTGTTGCATGTGATGGCAAAAGACTTGATTCTATAACCTCTGAGAGGGTTTTTTTGAGGAAACTAGTACTGAGTTCCCAAAGGACTGTTCCCAAAGGGTAACAAGTTACCCCTGCAGGGGAGAAGACAATGTATTGGTCCTAAGAGTTTCATCATACCCAGGGATTCCAAACTTGATTTGATCTCTGTTCTATAGTGGTCTTCTTGGACTTCTTGTAAGCAGAGCACCTAAGGCAAAGGTTTACAATTAAAATATATTAGTAAGTACATCAAAATATTACCACAGTATATCTCTGTTGGCCAGTCTGTACACGTATGAAAAAAAAAAACCAAACTCGGAAGCTTTTTGACTCCATAATCCCACAAAAGAATTCACTCTTCTATAGAAAATGCTCCCTAAGATTATGAAGAAGGCTCCAATTCCTCCCACCCTTTTTCAGACGGACATTTTCAGAGGTGAGAATAAATTTAATCAAAATAACTTGCTACTACATTCTCAGCGGTTCAGGGGAAGGCTCAGTGCCAGAGAAGAGGGATGAAGAAGCCAGTGGTGTACTATAGGGTGGAAAACAAGCCTCCATATTATAAGAGCCTAAACCAAAGACCAAACTCAAAATATTCATTTAAGAGAGTTCACAGAATCACACAATACTTTGAGTTGGAATGGACCAACAAGGGCCATTGAGTCCAACTCTAGTTGTGAGCATCTTTAAGCCTTTCCCCAGCACACTGCAGTAACACAGATTTACAACCACCACTGGGATAAAGGACTGAGCTCCCAAAGGGGAACAAGTTACTCCTGCTTGCTGAACTGCAGCAACACATTCCACTTGCCCAGCTGACATTCGCTCATTCAAGGTCTTAAGGGAGACTCAAATATCAAGCAGCATTCTGAAATCTCTGCTTCACTTAAGGTTACAGTTCCAGCCAATGAAATAGTTAAAAATCTATGTCCTTTAGCAAGAAATTTCTCTGTGGAAAGGGCACCTGCACCTACCAGAGCCTGACAAGAGCTGCTCTTCTCAGGAAGCTATCTAAGGTATTTCATTTTACAGATATATGCATACAGGATGTATAAATTTATTAGGAACAAAGGAAGAGCTTGAAGGGGACTTTAATTTCCAGATTCCTGGCTACATACTAACATAACTGCATTTTTCAAATGGTACAAGGCTGTCTTTTTGTGGCTTCCCTAATACAACTACTTTTTTCAGTACTGCTTTCTGACACAAACAGGATGGATTCTATCACTGAACTTTTGTTGGTCTGAACAATGACTGAAGCAAAATTTTACTGACTTGACTTCCTGATAAAGACTTACAATAATTTATGTGTCCTCAAAAACAAACAATAAACTCTACAACCAAGCAAAACCACAGCAGTGGTTTTTCAGACTCCAATAGAGTAGCAGAATTTGCTACTTCAGTTTATCGGTTCTTAAGAAATATCCACATGCTCATTTTCTACTCACATCTGCATCCAGCTCTTTGATTTCTTGTAGGATGTTGGGAAATCTGTATGTCCAGAATAGCAATCGCTGTCTGCAGTGTTTGTACAGGTGAGAGTTGTCTTCCAACAAATTCTGTGAGAGAATATTGTAGGACATGACTGTAAAATCAAATGTTGCCTCATTTCCTGTACTGCTTTGGTCAGATCCTTTATTTTTAGCGATTTTCATTGTTTTACTCTGCTGACAGAAATATTCCCAGTGTCTTTTGATGGTTCCTGTTAAAAGCACATGAAGCAGAAAAAGGTTATGTTATAGACCATATGACTTCTTACTGCTCTTGGAAATCATTCTACTGACAACTATTTGTCTTTCAAATAGCTTAAATAATTCTGAAAGCTTATTCAATTAGCAGACCCTCTGTTTAAGAAGAATTTTATATAAGCATCAGTTAAAAAAAAAAAAAAAAAAAAATCAATCAAACAAAAAAACCCCAGCATCATAACAAACAGCACAAAACCATCACATGCCCTGGATTTCAACTGCTCTGGGAAACTGGCATGCTCTAAGTAGAGATTGTTGCAATCAGACTACACCCCCTGCTCCTGTAGAAGGGCTTTCAAACTGGTGAGCCAAATCCAGTCTGTCGAGAGTCTTATGCTGCCTTCTGCCACTGCCTCCTCAGCAGAGATGGTGTATGTCAGTCTGGGATACACTCCTTAGAGCAGCATATGGGCATCTTGTTGGTCTCATTATCCATGACTAACAAAGGGTTAGGAATCAATCAATCACCTTTAGCCTGTGTACAGTCTGTAAAACTCAGCCATAACCTGCAACAGGGTCTACTACAGGAGCCCCAAAACAAACAATGAACCTAATTTTCCTCAGTGAGTTGAGAAATCAAGAAATTACAAAGTCTCAGAATTACCAAGAACTTCTGAAAAAGCTTCCTTTGCCTTTCTGCCATTTCTAATTTCATACTTACTATTAGTATGAAAATTCATAATAACGTATCTGCCCATCATTAAGCATCCAATTACTTTTTAAGAAATGCATTTCTCCACTTAAAAACTAACAGAGATGCTTTTCACCCTTTATATCTGACCTCACCTGAGAGCAAGCTGAGGTCCAGCTACCTGTGCTAACAACCAGTGGCAGACTGCAGCTGGATAGTAAATTTCATTGCTGTGCTCTTGAAAATGGATATGATGTTTCTAAGACTTATAGATATTTGTGCCCAAAAATCCCTTTGGGATGCTGATAGCATCTACTGCCCTTTTTAGTCATAATACAATTTCCAGTTTACTTTGCTAAGGAAGTCATTTATGCAAGAGGGCCATAATTTTGAATGTGTCCCTCTGTTTCACACTAGACAAAACTGTAAATATACACAAAACTCAGTAAAATATTTGGATGCCATGTAGAAGATTTCAGCTGTAATAAGCTAACATAGACAGTTTGAAGTTTCATGGAAGTTTGTTACTGAGCCCAGTAGACAACTCTGCACTTCTTCCTGTATTTATCTGGATAAGCACACGTGCTGCTTGCTCTGTCAGATGTGATCTGATACAAAACTTGCTAACATGCCAGTGGCAGAAGACAGCTGTAAAAACAAAATCACACTGGAAGCAAGCACCACTAAATCTTTGTCCATTAATTCTCAGTTTTCTAGGTCACAGATAACTCAACTGGTCCGGAAAGAAACCGGTTCAGGTCCAGCAGGGTTTATGAGCTCAGGTAGAGTACCAGGAATGAAGTTATACAACTGCCAGCCCAGCTCAGCCCTACAGCAAGTCAGCCAAATCTTTTTGCTTTTTAGCGTTTCCAAGTGAACAGACATGACCTGGTGACAGAGACATGAGAGACTGTTGTCTGAACCAAGCTCAGGACTCCCCAAGTTGGGCAATCCCTCACACAACTGACTGTGTTCTACTGCCAAGCGCAGTGAACCTTGTTCTGTGTTTGACAGCACAAAATACAAGTTTACAGACTAAACAGCATTACAAAACTGGACCATTTTTAAGACCTATTTTCCTGAGAGGGGTGCCAAGAAAAACAGTAACTCAAAAGGAGCAGGCAATACTGCTCATAACTCCAACTCATTTGGTGTATTTAGCATTACAAATAAACACGGAAAATGAGCAAAGAGCATCTTTTACCTTTCTTGCTACCATGTTTTTCTCCATTCTGTGCTACAGAAAGACAAGATACTTCCTTCTGGTTAGACAAGTCTGTTTCTTGTTCAGGAGCTGAAGTATCATC
This sequence comes from Falcunculus frontatus, assembly GCA_013398115.1. Classification (NCBI taxonomy): domain Eukaryota; kingdom Metazoa; phylum Chordata; class Aves; order Passeriformes; genus Falcunculus; species Falcunculus frontatus. The sequence continues at coordinate 400,477 of VZRV01001161.1, forward strand.
CTGGCCACTGAGTCTTCTCTTCTTTGTCAATGGTTCTTCTCCCTCAGATTTCATACTGGGGTTGGGTAGGTGAAAGCAACAACTTTGTGTGTAGTTATCAAGATGCCAGTTACAGTTCTGAAACTGTCTCCAAGGTCCAAAAAATGGAGGGAATCTCCAGTTTGCTGAGAAATCAGCTGAAATAGGGAGTGGAAATGAGGCCCAGGGAGGATAGTGTCCGGCCCATCTCACACAGCTGGAAACTGGGCTGTTCAAGGCGAGTATCTGGGAGCCATTCCAGTGGGTGATCCAGTCTCTGCCCAGCCTCTGCACATGGCGGGGCAGCATGGAGTGTCTACCAAAAAAGCACAAGTTTCATTACTTGCACACAACTACATCCGCCTGTAGAAGGCTGTAGAGGCAAATCATCCTGGTCAGGACTCACATAAAATACTGTTTCTCTAAAAGTTAACACAAGATGTTCAAACACTTATAGATATGTACAAGATATTTAAACATTTATCTAAATGATATGCAAAATAGGACTTTACAAAGTGATCTTGCATCCTTCGCCCCCCCACAGACTTACAAGTCCCACTTAGTGTCCAAACCCTATCCATCTGAGTAACTATTTACAATTTATTTTCTGCCTTGTTGAATTCAAGTGTCAGATCTTTCAAGCGCTCAGAGGAATGACCTTTCCAGAAGGTCATTTTTGCATGCTGCATTAACTTTATCATAAGGCTATTTTTAAGGACTGAGAAGACCACTTTCTTGCAAGCAGTCAGAACTTTGTTTGGAAAACCACTGATTTGGCTCAAGTCCTAGTGCCAACATGGCAGGGAAATAAAGGTGCTAAGTCTCAAGGTATCACTAGCACCATCTTAAGACTAAATCTGTATTCTTACTTCTTTTTTGGGAGGGCAAACCACAGCTCAGCAACTAAAGCCATGAAAAAAGGTGGGTTTTTTTCTTTTTTAGAAGAAAAAAGAAATCTGTCTCACAACAAAAACACGGGAAAGAAGGCTGAGTGACAATAATCTGTCTCAGCTTCCTCACTGTTAAAATAAGAAGGTGTATTTTGAGCTTATAAGCAAAAGATAACAAAGCTATGCCTGAAGTTGAACTGAAGTGAGAACCTCCCAGCTGCCATTCAGCCGAACAAATAAGCCAAAATACAGAATCACTGAATCACAGAACATGCTGAGTTGGAAGGGACCCGCAATGGTCATTAAGTCCAAGTCCTGGTCCCGCACAGGACACCCCCAATAGTCACACCATGTGCCTTGAGAGCATTGTCCAAATGCTCCTTGAACTCTGTCAAGCTGCCTGGTGCTGTGACCATTTCCCTGGGGAGCCTGTTCCAGTGCCCAGCCACCCTCTGGGTGAAGAGCCTGTCTCTAATATCCAGCCTAAACCTGCCCTCATACAGCTTCATGAAGGCCATTCCCTCGGGTCCTGTCCCTGGTCACCACAGAGCAGAGATCAGTGCCTGCCCCTCTCTTCCTCTCCTGAGGAAGCTGTAGACGGCCATGAGATCCCCCTTAGTCTCCTCCAGGCTGAAAATTACCTCGGCCGCTCCTCACATGGATTCCCCTCAAGTCCCTTCACCATCTCCATTGCCCTCCTTTGGACACCCTCTCATCGCTAACACAACTTTCAGCAAAACCCGCCTGTCCTGAAACAACCCTTTTCGGCCACAGCGCACCAGATGCGGTCCGGCAGACACACAAACAAAACACCTCCCCGGGCACCACAGCATTACTATGGAGCAAAAAGAGGCACCACTCCTTTACAACAACCTCCTGAAACACCTGCTTTACAGAAAAGCACTGAGAAACTGCTCCCACCTAAACCCCCGGCCCCACAGCCGCCCACCCCCGGCAGCAGAACGCCCCGCGCTGTGCTGTGCTCTTTACCGCGGCCCTGCTCGGCCTAATGGCGGGCATTTATCACCAGCGCCCCCAGCCCCGGTTACCTCCCGGCGGGCCCGGGCGCGGGCCCGGCCCAGGGGGGCCCCGCTACCGGCCCCGCGCAGCCTCGGTGCCCCCCGAGGGGGTCAGCCCAGGGCAGCGCCAGCTCCGCCCGCCCCGTTCCGGCCGCCACCTCGTACCCCGCACGGGCTGCGGCCGCGCCGCGCCCTCCCGCTCGCTCCTGGGACTTGTAGTCCAAGGGCTGGGCCCGCGGCCATGTTTAGTCCGGGAAGCCGACGCCGAGGCCCGGCCGCCATCTCGGCCCCGGGCCGGTGACGCCCGCGAGCTCGCGCTCCCCTCCCGGCGCCGTTCCGGGGCAGCGCCCGCTCCAGAGCACAGCAAAACTGCCATGTAGGCAGCCTGATTGCGGGCTTTTGAAGCGTTTAGATGGCGGTAACACTGTGTTCATGCAGTAATTTCTTCACCCAGAGAGTGGCTGGGCACTGGAACAGGCTCCCCAGGGAAGTGGTCACAGCATCAAGTCGGGCACAACTCAAGAAGCATTGGACAACGCTCTCAGGCACAGGGTGTGATCCTCAGGGATGTCCTGTGCAGGCCCAGGGGCTGGACTTCGATGATCCTCGTGGGTCCCTTTCAACTCAGCATGTTCTGTCAGTTTCCATATGTGGTCTTCTCCCTGGGATCACCGTGTGTTCCTGCAGGGTCAAAGGGGCTGAGAAAGAGCTGCGATATATTTCAAGGTGCTGTATATTTCAAGGGCAGCAGCGTCATGCTTAGTGTTTGTGGGAACAAACCAAACCCCACTCACCCAAGCAAGTATTTCAACCTTGTCAGGTTTTAAAATGCAGCTGAAGGTGCTCTGCTGAGGAGAGCTGGCCCGAGGGATGGGTGGGAGACCTGCCCACCCTGCAGACCCCGCTGACAGACCCACTGCTGCTTACCAGCTGCAGAAACAATCCTCTGGCTCTGCCGATGTTGCTTGAATAAGCACTTAGAACGCTTTCTTGAGGTCTTCTGAGGACAGAGTAAATGCTGGCCCTGTTTACCGTAAGGAAACATAGTGCAACACGTAAGAAAAATTATAGTGCTGAATAGTGCAGATGCTGTGCAGGAACTGTAATCAAGTAAAATACTGTTTCTCTGCATTCCTTTTATATCTGTCATAAAAGTGACTTTAAATAACATTTGAAGTTTTCCCAGGAGTGGTAGGGAAGACTGGAATTGAAATAATGCAGTGATGAGCACGCTAGTTAGGCAACGTGTCAAATCCACTTTGGGTTTTCCATTTCTTGGACGCAAGTTACTGGTGAAAGGTAAAAATACCCATCCATTTTCTGTTAGTTTCATCACAATCTGACAGTGAAACTACTAGCCCCATAATACACGTGCAGTAAGGAATCTCCCAACTGTATTTTCAAGACCATCTTGTTTTGGTGGTTTGTTTTCTGCATTTTTGTATTCTTATCTTTTAGATGTATTTCTAGGACAGAAGACAGTAAGCCATAGCTATAGCAACAACAACTGCTGTTATTTCTAGGAGCTGAATCTACACATAGCATGCAGTTATTTTCTGTACTTTGACCTGCACAGGACACCCAAATTGATCTGTCACTTCGAAGGTTTTACATACTAGTAATCTCAGTAGCGATGCTGAAAAAAAGAAATCACTGAAGCTGTGAGTTTTAATGAAAAGGAAGATGTGCTGAAAAGCATGAAGGCTGTGTAATAGACAAAATAGAAGATAAGAAAAAGACTAACCTATTAATATGATGCAAATTGTCTCTCATCTCAGTGTTGCTAGATTTTCTTGCCTCGGCCTACAGAAGTCTTAATAAGCCAGTAACACTTAACTGTGGTTTTTTTATTCTCGTCTAATTACTCTTTTGTGTTGGCTATACCATGTGAAAAGATATTCTTCAGAATTAGGTATCTCCAAATTCTGATTTGTTAATAGAAGCCAAATTATTTTATGAGTCATTTGAGCTTTTGAAACTCCCTAGTGAATAGAGGCTACTGACTCACTGAGGGATGCTTTGATTGATTACGCTGCACATAAGAACAGCCACGGTGGCTCAGATCAATGGTCCACTGAGCTCAGTTTCCTGCTTTCTAAACGTGGTTAACAGCAGATGCCTAGAAATGTGCAGGGGCTGGGCAGACTTCAAATGAATGCTCTCCCTGCCTCTTGCTGTTTCCAGCTCCGTACATTTCCTAAGCCTGATGTGTTTGTCTGTTTAGTTACTCACTGACTCTCTCCCCCAAGTACTTGAATTTGTAAACTTCTGATAACTTATATAACTTCCATGAAGTTCTATGTACCAGCACAACATGTAAAAGACACATTCTTCCTCTCTCAGAAAATAAGTGAGAGTGACAAGTGAGCTGCTAACAACCAATGTTCTTTTTCTTCCCCCTTCCTTAAGAAAATGTTCCTCAAAGGAGAGGCACTTGCTTACTAGGAACTTCAGTACAAGACACTCTCATCTTTCACAAAGACGTGCAATTAAGTATTGTTAAATACTTTATGTCAAAAACCTGCATGAGAGCAGAGATATTAATAACCTGGTATGGAAAAGCTGGTTTTTTAACATCTGCAATTAAATGAATGAAAGCACAGTGATTAGAAAAAAAAATCTTAGCAGTTTATATAATCTGAAGTGTGAGATCTACATTGGTACAGATCCCACTACAGACAAGAAATCGAAGGCAATCTTATGAAAGGACAAGGTACTGCAACACAGTTATGCTCCTTAGAACTGAAGCAATGCCCCTCGAACCCTGAGGGTTTCCTAACACCGAAGTGTTCCGCAGACGTGTGCACGCACGAGAGCCCATCCACAGGGAGAAGTCCAGGTACAGCTTAAAGAACCCGGAGGAGACACAACACACAACATGGTGACTCAATAACCATCAAACTTGCCTTTCTGGTAGCATTCCTCTTTAAAATCCGTGAGTCATTTCTGCGTTACAGGCCTACGGATTTAGGGCAGCATAGCTTAAAATAGCCCACGGCAGACGCTGGGAGCGGCGTACCAGGGGCTCATTACGGATTTGTAGAGGCCACGGGCGCCTATGTTAGCAAGGGGCTCGGCGGTCAGTCCCCGCCAAGTGTAAATCCCCCGCGGCCGTTCCATTGCAGAACACCTGGAACGGGGCAGCGCCGCCGCCGGGCTGTGCCTGCCACGTCTGGGCCGTGACACCTCGGCCTCATCCCTGCGGCGCGGACTTTGAGCCTCGGCGAGAGGTCACGAGCCGGGGATCCCCGCACCCGAGCATCCCGTGCCGACCGGGCGGGGCTCCCCGGGCCGGGCCCCCAGTACCGCCCGGGCGGGGCGGGGCGTTCCCGGGCGACGCTTCCGCCTGTGCCGGGCGGGCGGCGCGGCGGGGGCAGCAGCAGGATGCTGAGCCCGCGGGAGCGCGGCGCCGACCTGGCCCGCTTCTACACCGTGACGGAGCCGCGCCGGCACCCCCGCGGCCACACCGTCTACAAGGTCACGGCGCGGGTGAGTCGGCGGCCGCCGCCCAGCCCCTCGCCCCCGCGGCTCCCAGCGCCCGGCCTTGCCCCGCATTCGGGCTGTGAAGCCGCCGCTGGGTGCGGAGTAGCCCCCGCGGCTGCCGTGCCCGTGGGGATCCTGGCGCGCCCGGCGGCGACGTGGAAGCCCCTGTGAGGGACACGGGTGGGAGAGAGGGAGCGAGGGTAGGTGGGACACGGCGGCCCCTCCCCAGCCGAGCCCCTGTCGCTTCCTGCAAACTTGTAGCTTCGCAACGTTGTAATGGCCTCAGCCGCGCTTTGCAATTAACACTCAATTTCCCTTCTGTCCGTTGCAGGGCATGAGAGAGTAGCTTAAAAACAAACAGCTCCTTCTCTTTTTTCCCCGTTCTTCCGCCCCAGATCTCGTGGATAGGTTGCAGTGGGATTGCCCAGCCTTCCTGGCAGCCCCGCAGCGCAGCAAGCTCGGGCGGAGCGGGAGGGAGCCAAGTGCGTGGGCTCAGCGCGCCCACGCTGGCAGCGCCTAGCTGCCTGAGCCGCACGTGGGGCCGAGAGTGCCCAGCGGGGTCCAGCCTGGCCAGGCAGGGGGCTCTGGGTCATTCAGGCCTAGCACGAGAAGCAGGAAAGCTGCTGCAGACACTGGGAGAGCTGCTATGGTGCTGGCTTTGCTGAAAGCTCCGTCTGTTCTCCTAAAAGCAAGGAAATGCCTTGCTTTTTTTTCTCTTCCACTTTCCTGTTAAACCGAAAAAAGGGAGGGGAGTAAGTAAACATGTGGAGATAGGTGCAAGAGGAGTGGGAGTTTAGCTCACAGGTGTGGTGGGATACATTGAGAGCATCAAAAAGTGTCACAGAGAGAGTTTCTTTAAATTACCTGTGATCTCGTAGTTACTGCAGCTGTAGAGATCCTGCCTGTGAGAGCAACAAACGCTTATAAGCATCCTCCTTTTAATTGAAAAAATACAGCATTCTGTATTTTTATGGAGATTGTAGTGTCAGGTTGTTAGCCTATGATCAGTTTATATGCCTTGTAAAATTAAAAATATTTAAAACAATTTTTTGGGGTCAAATATACATATCCAAGTTCACCGAACACAAACATGGGACAAGTATGTTTCAACTGTTCTTTTTAGTCCCATACAACTTAGTATTTGTGAAGACAAAAAAAGAGTTGCTTTTTCCTAGGATGTTTTAATTTAAAAAACCTTTTCTGAAATACAGGCAGAGAGGAGAACAGTGCCATCACATCTTTCTGCCTTAGCTCTTGATGGACCAAGTGTGTGCGTGTACTGAAAAGTTGTCAGTGCAATAAGGACTAATAGGAACAAGCCAAAACTTCTGCTGCTTATTTTACTCTGGTGACTTTGTTCTTATTGGCTAAAGCCACTTAAATTTCTCTGTGATGTTTTGATTTCTGTAGACTTGTCTGAAATCAAATTGTGGCTAACTAGTTGGGGATGTCATTCTCTCTCCTTGTCCCGTAAACTGTGGGTGCTCCGGTGCCTTTCCAAGCGAGGCAGTGCAGAATCAGGTGGTGCGCTGACTGCATGAGTTAGTGCAGGGCAGGGAGCTGATCAGTCTGTGAGCTGTCCAAATTCAACTGACCTAGCCAGAGATCATTACTTTACTGTGTTTTGGTAGCTAAAGTCCTCAAAGTGAAAAGTTATTTCATTTTTTTGCAGCAAAGGATGCTTGGTACTCACAAGTGCAGAAATACAAATAACTTTTGTTTCAACAGGACTCTGTCTGGTAATCTGTTGTGTAGTACTTGAAGTGAGGATTTGGGAAATGGAATAAAATGATTTAAAAAGGATTCAGTGTACATATCAGGTACCCTTTCTGTTTCTTTCCTCCTATTCCTCCCTCCTGTTCCTGCGGTGATCTGGCTCCATGGTTGATATCACAGCATTCCAGCTGTATTTGCTGAGCTGAAGCTCAGCAACTTTGGGGGACCGCCAGGAAAAAAGTGAGGTGGAACTTCCCGTTGTGTTGAATATCATTCTAGCTGAGATCTAGGGTAGTCAGTACGTGTTAGTGGAGATTTGTGGTTCCTCAGTGCAGTGTATGAGTGAATCCTTTGTGAAATGAAGTTAAAGGAACTTTCTGTTTCAATATAATGTAGATAAATAATCATGGATGAGAAAGCGCTTGTTTAGCGTGTCCTAAACATCTGGCCCAAGGCATAACTACCCATGCAGTCTCTTCTGAGTGCTAAGTGGGTCTATCCTTATTGCAGCTTTTTACTTAAAAGTTTTGTTTGTATAGCAGAGACTGTATATTTTATTTACTTGTAAACTGTGACATAATTGTAAATGCAAACAAGATTAAATGAATATTGGCTTTTTAATACCCATTTCCAAATGCTCAGAAACAGACAGAGATATTAGCAAGTTGTGATATGAGGAGTGTTCTTTAATGATGCCTGAAAATATAGGCCACTAATGAAAGTTTAGAGAATTTGGAAGATTACAGTTATTAATGATAATTAAAATTCTGATGAGCTGTGTTGGATATCTGCAGGTCAGATTAAGAATGGGATAATCTGAAATACTTTTCTCGATATTGAGGATCCTTGTAGGATCTCTGTTTTTAGAGTCTAGTGCAGTAATTATGCATTGCTCAGCCCATTGGTGGGTATCCTAATGATATTTTTGAAAATAGGTTAAAGTTACTTGTGTTACAGATTTGCAGAAGGAACCGACTGCATTGATCCTTGTGGAAGGATTAAAAAAGTACATGGCAGATTTAGGGGATTGGGTCATTTTTGCCAAGTCTCTAGGTTGACTATAGGTTGGATGGAAGGGGCAGACCTCCTCTGAGGCTGACCTTCAGAAAAGGATAGGAAGAACAAAGTAGGACAACACATAAATTATTACGTACTGACTTAAAGTTGGCATCACTGGTAGATATAGAAGGCGGTGTAACATAAGAACAAGTGTGAAACAGGGCCTCTGGGTTTTATTCCAGATTCTTACTAACTGGCTGGGTAATTACTCATCTCTCTGGGTCTCCTTCTGCCCATCTGGTAACTTACCTAGCTGCCAAAACTGTTGCAAGGCTTTAACTAAAGGTGAATTGCAAAGCAAAGCAGTTGGTGTCTGCCCTTTGGTGTTCTCTGTGATGTGTAGCCATGCCTGTGATATTTTCTTCCCCCAGCTCTACAGGCTCCTTGCATCAAGTATGCCAGCTATTAGAAAAGGAGGTTAGAAATATTTCACCAATTGTACTTATAAACTGCCAGGTAGTGAATGAAAGAGCAACAGCCACCAAGGTTAACATTTGGTAAAGTTGCCAAACGTTCGATTACTAAAGAGTGAGGAAGAGTTGAGAAAGGTTTTATCCATGTAGACTACGCTGGAAGAAGAGGACTTTGGTGTGCAAGGTGAGAGAAAGAACTTAGACTTGTGAAGGAAAATGTTTCAGGTCTTTTGGGAGATTGCTAGAGAAGGTAACACTTCTGTTTTCCATCCTGTCTCCTCCAAAATGTGTGATAGATGAGTGGCTGGGCTGTAGTAAACTGATGGTACAAAATCTGGGAGGCTTTGGCAAGGATTCTTGAAAAATGGAAGGGAGGAAGAGACCTAAGTTTGTGGGAAATGTAAGAAGTATGCTATTGTCACTTAGCAAGAGGAAAGTGTGGATTCGGTGGCTTCCATCTCAGAGCAACAGCTGCGTGGTGCTCGCGGTATGGCGGGATGGTGTGTGAGTCTCTGGGGTGCAAGTCGTGTGGGCTCCCTGCGCTTCCTTACACGCATCACCTCTCCAGGGCATCAATTATTCCAGGGTGTGTCGCTGAGGATAGTCCCTGTTGGATTGAGAGTGCCCTATTTTGCTTTAGCTAACAATAGACTAATTATTTTGTTAAACAGCTTTGGCTCTTATGATGAAGGATATACTGACTTGCACAAGATAATTGCAGTTATGAATTAAAGATGTCTCTGTTTGGTTTGTGTGTTTGTGGGGATATGCTCTTACTGCTGTTTATAAGACCAATACAAAACTTGGATTACAAAGGCTTTTGTGATCAATATTTATTTAAAGAAAAAAAATCACGACGAAATAACAGGCTTCTTTATGGTGTGCAGCCAAGCCTGATTTTCACTGCAATTTTCCCCTGGACAAAGTCATTTATAATTAATTAGGCAAAGAGTTCTTAAGGAGAAACAAATACGCGGGGATAGTCAGACGTGTCTGCGCTCTGGTGATTGTAAGTAAAGTGGAAATACTGTCTTACTAAATACAAATCCTCACGTTCACAGTGAGGTTGTGTGCAGCTTATATTAAGCCAAGTAGCCTTAGTGAGCTCTTCTTACTGGGAATAAAGTGGTGCTAATATGAATTAATAGGAAGAGACTGGAAAGACGATAGGAGACGTGCTCTACGTAGCTTTGTTTTGAGAGATGCCTTTTGTGCCATTTTGCCTAGAATGTACGTCTGTCTTTATGTGTGGTTGTGACTGACTGCTGCTGAAATCCCTCACTGTGTTGTCTTTGGGTATTAGACTTCTCTAAAACTAAATGAAAACTTTCTGAGTGCACAGGGCTATGCAGCTGTTTGCCTTTTTCCTGATTTTTCTCTTCAGCAACGAATCATTGTATGTTACTCTTTAACTTCCAGACTGAAAATCCAAGCACTTACGGGGTTTCATTTTTGTTTTGCTTTTCAGATTGTTTCAAGAAAAAATCCAGAGGATGTCCAGGAGGTAACAGTTTAAACATGTGCAAATGTCTTTATGTGTCACACTATGCCTTTTGAAGCATCTTTGATATAATTTAGCAGTTTCTGTGTGTTTTGTCATAGTAATTGAACAAACAATTTTAGTATGTTTCCATTTGTCTTTAGCTTTCATAGTTAAAAACAGTAGCTAGTGTAACATGATGCATTTCATCCCTCGGTGATGAATGGTGACTTGAAACAAAGTCCTAGGGAGTGAAGTGTCTTTTGATGACACAACTGCTTTGATAACTTTACAAGCTCTTTTCTCGGGGCTGGAATTGGCAAATTGATGGTTACTTTACTCCTACTGGTAAAATTAGAGATCAGTCCACAATTCAAGTCTTAGGTCTCAGCTGTAGGTACTCTTTTCCTCTTTAACCAATACTTCACTGAAAAGCCTACACCATTACTGTCTGTTAGTGAGGAGGGAAAATGGAGGAGTGTTGGAGTAGTTGAGAGAGATTAGACTGCAAGTCATATATGTTATGCCTATCTCTCTGAGGCTCCTTTAGTATTTTCCAGTGATACACTTCAACAAAACTTTAAAATTGCTTATTCTTTGCCTCTTCTGAAGAGGCTACGAGTAAGGGTCTGCTCTAGTGTTATGCCTCTTAAATACCTCAAAAGTCTGTCACAGGAGCCATTTATTGAGAGAGAGAAATACACCACATGTACGTGTGTTATGGATTTTTTTTCTTTCTAATTTAGAAACCTTTTTATTTCCTCCCTCTTGATTTTTTTTTTTCTGGACTAATGACTTGACATGGTTGCTATTACACTTTATACCTTCAAAATCTTCCCTCAAAAGCACAACCTTATGGCTTTTCAGACATTGTGTAACACCTGGATATATTAAGTTTTTGGTGCAGTCTCTTATTACAGCTGAGGAGAACCTGCATAGCTGATGAAAGAAGAGCTTGTAACTGAATTAATTGCATCTCTGTGTGGTCAGAGTTACTGTTTAGTGGCTTGGCAGAGGTGAGAATTGGCTAATACATCTAACATCCCTTTACTGCATCCTTTGAAATCTTGAGAATCAGGCAAGCATGAGCATTCATGCTTTTTGCATTTTTTTTAAATCTCTAGGAGATGAAAATAACCTATAAGAATCAGAGATGATCATGGATCTAGTTTAGAACTGCATTACTGTAGTTTGTAGCTTGATGTTCACCTTTTCCAGGGAGACTCCTGAATTGAACCTATCCATGAGCACATTCTGCCATTACCTTAATCTTCCTTTGTGAGGAAAAGCACTTTATAAGAGCTGTTGATGAGTCCATTCATCAGAAAAATATATTGTAAGTGTCTTTCAGCTAGAGTATTGCATGAATGTGTGTTAAGTAGTTTCGACACAACAGCAAAACCGTATCTTTTAGTTGTTGCTTTGGTCTGTGGCTGTAGGTTACCCATGCAGAGTTTCACATACTCTAGACAATAAGAGAGCATAAATATAAGATGAGCTTCTTGATAGTTGTCCTTTTCCACCCTGCATTGTACCATACTAATTATTCTGCATGTGATAGCATGCTAGCTGTGGGGTGATTCTGTTATAAGCAAGTATCTGAAAATAGTTGGTTATTACAAGGAATATCCTAGATGGTAGCCATAAGGGGGAATTGTACTCAGAAAACCCCATATATTGAGAGCTTTTTTGTTACATGGCCTCTTACAATAAAAAAGAACCGTGGGCAGCCTTTGAAAGAAAAAGAATATGCCGTGATCTGCTCCCACTGAAAATAAATTACCTCAGTTTTCCAGAATGCTCAGTTAGAAATTCAGTAGAAAATTCTGTGCACACAATCACCACATTGCTTTAGGATCTGTCTCATGCAACCCGTTTCCCACGTCCATGTAGGACCACTTAGCTGTGCCTGCCTCCTCCTTCAGGAGTCTCTTAATGCCACTGTTGTGATGTTGATACATTCTTTACATATGTGCAGCTGCACATAAGGCTGTGTGCTGTGACCTCAACTCCACTTGCCAGTTTTCTGTCACCTCTTTTGGCTGCCCTTTGGGATACAAGTCTTTTCTACAGCACCTCTCCCACTGCAGCCAATTACAGCTCAATGTAATCCCAGCTGTTGTTTTTGGGGCATGAAGTAAGAGAACCTTGTAAGGGCTTCCTTCTCAAATTAATGTGCAGTTTTGTGTGGGGGTGTTAGTAGATACAGAAAGGGCAGCAGACCTACCTTTAATTTCCTTGCTTCTGGGGACCGATGGTGGCAATGTGGTGTGTAAGGCAATTGCATCTAGGGCAGTTCTATGGGGTGTTTTCCTTTTCATTTAGAAGGGCTTATTCATTGTGGAACAGATGAGTTGCATGAGTTAATAGAGATCTACTGGCTCTCGCCATGACAAGCACCTTATTGCATTACAAGTCTAACATATGTTTTATGATATACTTGCTGTGCTTCGTTGGGCCTCGAAGTACGGTGTGTCCTTCCTCCAAATCTAATTTCTAATGAGGATGTTAGAATGGGAACTTTGCTAACTTTGCTGGGCCACATGCATGCAAAGGCATGTTTTCCATGAGCTTCTGAAAGGTTTTAGGTTAACCTTGACTGCTTTTACTATTCAAGTTGCTTATGGATATTAATTTTTTTCCTTTTGACTATTGAGTGATCACTTGTAGCAGTGAAAAATGATGCTTTTTTAGTGGAATGAAATCTCATGCTTTTATTTTCTGGCAGCTTTTCATGTTGTCTCCAAGTACTGACAATACAGTAACTTACTGTTTAAAGAATTCACCATCTTAAGCAATTTTGTATTCTATATGCGCACTGCTCAAGAAGTGCTAATCATCCACTTTCTGGCTATTGGATTAGATAAAAGTTTAGCATTGAAAAATTACTATTTCTGATAGCAAAATGACTAGTTTGCCTTCTTGAGATTCCTCACTTGTGTGTTACACTTCACTGAGTACCAGCTGTAATTAAGTCATGAAAATGTGTGCCAATAAGGGAGTCTGAATCAGGACTGCTGGTTTCAGTATAGCTAAATTTATAAGGTGGGTAGAGTGTTGCCACACTAAAGCTTTGCATATCCACTGTTAACAATCCTCTTACCTTATATCTGCATTGTTCTGTAGGTAGGACTTGCATTTGCTAAAACTTAGAAGGCCTCTGATTGCAGTATTAAAAAAAAACCAAAACAACAAAAATCCTCTAAATTGAAACCTTTTGCTTAACTCTAAATCTGGTTTGCTTGAAAAAAATTTCAACTTTTTCAATTGTTGCTCATGAGAAGGCAACCTGTTAAATCATTCAGAAATACGTGGAATATTTTAAGTTGTGGTTAGTTGTTTTAAGTTGAGCTATTCGACTGACGCAACTGTGGAATCAGCTGCTGAATGCATGCAGTCTCTCTCTCCTTTTTTCCCTTCTGTTCTACTTTAATCACTTTACATTAGCGTTGAGGTTTATTGTGATGGCTTAGTGAGTCTGACCAAAAACGAGGTCAGGATATAAAAAACTCTTTGTTAATTTCTTTTCATCCTGATAACAAATCTGTAGTAGTAAAGTGTAAATTTTATTGTTTGCTTCTGTCCTTGGTTTGATTTTCCTGCTGGGTTCTCCTCCTTTCTTGAGTGGGAAGAATGGAATGGAAGAAGGATAAGGTAGATACCTGACTGGGAGATGACTACCTTCTGGGAAGGATAGATCAGGAATATCTGGTATAATGAACCAATGACATCTTTGTATTCCTAAGATGGAGTTTTTGTCTAGATTACAAAAGGAACACACTCTTTCTTTTTGGTGTTATTACAAAAAAAACATTTGAAATGGGGGCTTGCATTTACATCTAATCAACACTACATGCGCAGCTTAGCTGTTTTCTAGTCCTGGGTGCTTAATGTACCGTCCCTAAAAATCCCTTGCTTGTATTGATTTCTCTTCCCTGGTTTTCTTTTTTGCTGCTGTGTCTCTTCCCCACACTTGCAGCTGCACCAGGCCCAGTGTGCTGTTGAATATTGGATAGTGCAACACTCCTGTTCGGTGTTTTTTCCTCTCTTACTGGCTCCCTGTGTAGGTCTGGATCTCAGAGTGACTGAAGCAGTGCTGCCTTTGCCCTCCTTTCAGCTTTTACTCAATTTTTTTTAATGCACTGTAGTGTTGTTAGCCAAGATGTGGGTTGGGGACAGATAATGATCATTTTTTAGGTTGTATATTGTATATTTTATGTTAAACATATGTTTAACATTATGTTTTTAGATTGTATATTTTTTGTTGAACAAATTTGCTGAAGTTAATGGTCTGATGTGATGAAACCTCTGTATTTGTGGTGTGATGTAATATGAAAAATGAACCTCACTAATACTTCTCTCTGGTTTCTCTGCTGCAGATAGTCGTTTGGAAGAGATACAGTGACTTTAAGAAACTGCACAAAGATCTCTGGCAGATTCATAAAAACCTATGCAGACACACAGAGCTCTTTCCACCTTTTGCCAAAGCAATAGTGTTTGGTGAGCATAATTTCTTCCTGACCTGCTGAAATTCTTTGATAACTCACTGTCTATAAATACATCTTGTTTTGTAGCTGGATGGAAAATTTTCCTTGTGCTTTTACTCCTCAGCTTGTAGGTGTGCTGGTATCATAACTTGATACTTTTCTTTATTTTTGTAATGTATAAGAGTTTTTTATGTCCTTGCCTCCATTTTAGATGTAGTAGCTGAGATATTTATTGATGTGTGTGTTCTGTATCTTTACAACATACATTCCCTGTTTTCAGGAGCATAAAGTCTGTATTAGCTTTGTGAACAGCATTTGAACAGAAATAAAAAAAAATATTTTATATATGAGCTGTCTGATTTTTAGCAATGAGCTGTAATAAAGCATTAAGTGGTTGTTACAGAAAAGATTTTTTTATTTCAGGAATTTGATTGCAATTGTCAGTTTTATCTAGTTAGGCTTTTGAGATCAGCTTTACATATACTAGCTAAATATTTCGCCAAAACAACCTGCAAGAGGATTGTGACTCTACAGGAGAAACAAGTGACAAAAAGGAATTAGCTATTATAGATCTTAACTTCATCCTGATGTGTATGTCCTCATGAATGAGCTGTAGGTAGACTTTCAGTGAAGTGGTGTGACTGTATAGAATTCCACCTCCCACGCTTTTTAAAGCAGTGTTATGTTTATAAAATAAAGTTCTTTTAGTGTGTGTCCTTCCTGTTCGGCACAGGTTTGTGTACTATGTTTTTGGTTTACGTAAATATCACACAATATCCACTGGGTTTTTAAGCGTTTTTCAACAATTTTTTAGTGTGTTCAGCATGTTTGGCATCTCTTTTGCATGCATCTCCTGCATGTTCTGTAAGTATATCTGAGGTGTTGCTGACTGTTGCTTTTTGGTTTGTATCTACCACCGGCTTTTGAGCCTTTTCCCCAACAATTTTAAAGTTGTTTCTTTAAAGTATCCAACAAGTGTTTGACGTTTGTTTACATGCATCTATCATGTGTATTTGGTTTGGTTTTGGATGAGCTTTTTGGTTTCTAAAGTGCTTTGGGGGTTATAAGGCATTTTATGGCACTTACTAGTTGTTTTAGTGTATTTTTTTTTTTTAAGCACACAATCTGTGGAGGTTGCAGTGTGTCGGTTTTGTTTTGGGTTTTTTTTTTGCATAGTTGTGAGCATCTAGCATGCTGGGTGTTTTTTGGTAAACATCTACCATGTACTTCTTTGGCAAGGTTTTTGGTGTGAGTTCTTTGCTCTTTTGGCAAGGTGTTTGGTTCCTAGTGCATTGCTGTAGCATCTTTATGTGGGTTTTTTTGCTGGATCCTCCATTTCATAGGTGTAGCTTTTTTTTTCATGCATACACTGCAGGTTGTTAAGGAGGTTTTAGCGTTTTTTAGTGATTCCAGCATGTCTGACCTTTTTTTGGCATACACCTATTGTGTGCTTTGCAAGTGTTTCTGGGGCATTTCTAACCCTGTGGAACGGGGCTTCTTAGTTTGTTGGGTTTTGGGAGTTGTTTTTTTGATAGTTTTTTTTAGTGTCCAGCTTGAGTTTGGATTATCTTTGTGTGCATGTACCAGAGAGAATTATTGGGAATTTTAACAGGTTTTAAGTACCCAATGTGTTTGGTGTTGTATTAGCATGAATCTACCACATGGTCTTTTTCTGTGGTTTTTGCCAGGCTTTTTGGCTTATAAGGCATTTTTTTGTTGGACATTTTAGTTTGTGGGCTTGTTTTGAGGTTATTAAGGTATTTCCATGGAGTTTACTAGTTGGTTTTGGGTTATTTTTTATAAGCATCCAGCCTGTGTTATGTTTTTCTATGAACTTTCCATGGTGTTTAGTGTGCAGCATGTTTGGTGTTTTTTTGGCATGTGCTCTCTTTTTTGGCAAGGTTTCCAGTGTGGATTTGGACTGTTTTTAGGTGTGGTTTTGGTTCCTAGAGCATGGCTATGATGTTATTTCTGTCCAGGATTTCTTAGGGTTTTTTTTTTTTGTGTACATACACTGTATGATTTTTCAGTGTATTTAAGAGTTACTCAGAAGGACTTAATTTGTGTGTCAAGTGTACCCACAAAAAAAGTGTATTTGGTGGGTTTTTTTAACATGGGTGTACCATGTACAGTTATCGGGCATTGTAATGGTTTTTAGTCTTTGAACGTGTTCAGCTTTTTTTTGGTATGAGTTTACCAGATGTAGACTTTTATGTGCTTTTTGGCAAGGTTCTCAATTTCTGAGGTGTTTTTGAGCAGGCTTCTCAGAGCCTAAGGCGTTTTGGGGTTGTTAAAGCCTTTTTATGGTGTTTACAAGTTGGTTTAGTTTGGTGGTTGGTTTGTTTTGTTTTTTTAATTAGCATTCAGTCTGCGTTTATGGTTTCTCTATGCACCTTGTATGGGGTTTAGTGTCCAGGATGTTTGGCATTTTTTTAAATGCATCTGGTGTATGCTCTTGTTTTGGTCTGGGTTTTCCGTGTGTTTTTTGGTGTGGATTTTGGTTCTTACAGTGTTGTCCCAGTATATTTGGCATTACTGCAGTGGTATTTTGGGTATCCGGTAGGTTTGATGTCTTCTGGCGTGAATTTCCCATGTGCTCTTTTTTTTTTGTTAAGCTTCTTGCATTTTTAAAAAAATGCTTTTTGTTTCTTAGGCATTGCTGCATTGTTTCTTTCCATTGCCATGTGTTTCAGATATGTTTTGGTGGTTTTTTAAACATACAGCACACTTCAGCATGGGTTTGCTTTTTTTTTTCTTTTTGCATCCTGCTATCACATCTTTTTTTTCCCCCATATTTTAAGCATTTTTAATGTTGAGCATGTTTGGCATTTTTTTGCCACACCTCTAGTGCAAGCTTTGTGTGTATTTGCAGTTTCCATGTGTTGTGTCTGTTTTTTGTGTTCATTGCCTTACATATTTTTGCATGGTTTGGATGTGTTGTGCATGTTTTAGCACACGCTTTAGTGTTTGGTGTGTTTTGGTGCATATCTAGTGCTGATTTTTGCAGGTTTTCTTTGTGTGACATTTTTTAGCAGTGTTGGGCAGTAATCTAGAGGCTCTTTTCCCAGATTTTCTGTGTGTCTCAGGTTGGTATGTTTTAGCATCCAGCATGTTTCACATTCGTTGGCATGCATCTGTGAAGCTGAATTCTGATGCAGATTTTGTGGTTCTCTGCACAGAGCTGGGTAAAATTCCTGATTTAAATTGTATTTCGCATCAGTCAAATTGTACCCAAGTTTTATGTTATTTTATTTTTGCTTATTTATGAAGTTGGAAGTGAGGTAAGTTTTGGTGCTATGTCAGAGCATGGGCAATAATGGTTAAATAAAGCATGTAGTATTAGTTCCATTCTGAGATTATTTTATATCTGATTTACAGAGTAGAGTTCTCACTGGACAAATTATTTACAAAGCTAGTATTTGCAAAGCTTAATTTAATTTCAGGTAGAAGATATGATCGCTATTCCTACGGGAGAATAGAGAGGGGTAAAGAGAATCAGGGTGGAAGAGAGTATAGGTGTCTAATATCTTAAGTAATTCAAAATTGCTATAAATGCAAATTAACTGTTTTTCCACTAGCTGTGTAAGCAAGGGAAGAATTGAGTGAAATCCCTTCTGAAAAACATTCTTCTTCTATTGTATTTAGTGAACAAAAGTGACTGCAATGTACATCGTGAGAGAAGGAAATCCACAGAAACATTCAATGCAGTTATTTATAAAAAAGCTCTTTGAAATCAAAACTAAACGAAAACAAACCCACTACATTTAAATGAAACTGAGACACAGAAGAATACAGAAAAGTGGAGGCAATGTAAAAACAATGTTAAAAGATTGCTACATAGCTGAAAGGAACAGAACTGTCTGACTCTTCAATTTAAGAATTATCTTTGAATTTACAACGTAAGATTTTACTGTGTATCCTTCCATCTCAATTCTCCACATAGTAACTGCTGTATGATTTATTTTAATTTAAAATAAATACCCTAGTATTTTTTTGTACTAGAGCAAAAATACAATCTTATTGTAGGTTACAAGGTTTTGATAAACTTGTTTTTGGTCTCATTCTGGTAGTGATGACCTGCAAGGTCCATCTCTCTGAAGATCTTTTGTTTCCATGCTGCTTTGATGGACCATTTCAGCAGTATTTCTTCCCTGTGGTGATGTTACAATTGTTGCAGCTTTTAGACTAGTTTCTAATTAAGCTTGTGAGTGGAATTGCTGGCAACTGGTGTTTTTAAATTTTTTTTCTTTTGATACCTGTGCTTTAAATAATGTATGTAGCTATTGTTTTGTAAGGGAGTGCACTTTGCAAAATGAGCATTGGTGGTTCTGTCAGTCAAACTTAGTTGTAATAGAAGTGTTAAACCTGAGGAGCATCTCCAGTTCAGCATTCAGAGTTTCAGGAGATGGTGTGGAGAACTAAGATGTATTTAAAAACAAATGTGTCATTCTGTGCTTCCATATTTCATGCAACTAAAGACTTGCCATGAAGTGCATGGTTTTTTATGCTGTTGCAGTTGAGTTGCTTGCATCAAAGCAGGAAACATGCTATGGATGGGGAAAAAGAAATCATCTGACTTTCTCTGTACTTCACTTGAACCTTTTCCACTCATTTTATAGGAAAAACCTCAGTGAATCTGATCACGGAAATCTAAAATGTCTTAACAGATCCAGCTGTTAAAATTATGATACCTAATTCTGGGACATGATTGCTGTCCTATCCTAATATGCATCAACATAATTTTCTTCAGTACTTTCAAACTATTTCTTTTTTGTTGTTGTTGTTGGACACTTTAAAGCATTGCCATATGTTGTCTATACATGGCATTTTACCAAAATATGGGTAAATCCGCATGTTTTGTATCTAACATCTGCAGAAATGTACTTTAGTATAAAAATTAGTACACACCCCGAACCCCACCAAAAAACAAAAAAGAAACAAAAAACCCCCAGATATTGATAGCTTGCTAGCAGTGAGTCAGAAAGATGATTTACATGATAAAGTTCACATAAGGATGCTCTTTGTATTTGAAGACACTGAATGAAGTAACATATTTATGAATTTGGTGTCGTGTACAGTAGGAAGTCTTATGAGAAACTAACTGAAACGTGAACACAAACTTTGCTGGGTGTTTTGTTCTTCAGGTCTGCTCCACAAAATTAATTGTGTATTCTTTGCACAGAAATTTACATTGCATTTCCATGTAAATAGGAAATTTTGAATGGATCATCACTGGAGGAGTAACAACTGTGTTATATGCTAAAGTTGTAGTTGACACTTCTTAAAAATATCAGAAAGACGTGATCTCTATAATGAAGTTTATGTGTGTCTGAGAGATTGTAAAGACTAGCAGAAATAATGTTGGTTTAGATAGAGAATGACATCCTGATAGAAATGTTTGAGGAGTCAGCTGGCTGTGTAAGCACCTTGGAGCGTTTCCTTGAGAAGGGTGATAATGAAAGTGTTGAGCAGCACAACATTGCTTAAAAGTACAAAAAAAGGAAAAGGAGGAAGGAGTTAGGCAGGGTTGCCTGGGAATTAAACTACCAGCAAGATGCCAGGAGGTCTGTGAACTGAACCAGTACTGAATGATGTTCTTCCTTCCCCTAAAGCCCTGTAGTTCTAGAAGCAGTTTTCCTGATAGTGTATCATGATGCTAATGGGCTGGAAAATGTGACAGTGACTAATGTTTCAGTAGCTCTGTTCAAACACCTATTTTCATTTTTTTTTTAGCTCAGCTTCCTAAGAAACTAAGGCTTGTGTAATTGTGCTGCCAGGAAGTCGAACCCCTTACTGATACGGCTAATATCAGCTAAATGTGAGAGTGAAGGTGGTTGCAAATGTAATTATACTTCTGCAAAGTCTGTGAAATGGCAGCTGAGTAAGAAGAGAGCACGTGCTTTGGTGCTGCTGAGGGCCAGGCAGGCTCAGCTCATACCTGTGAGGTTTGCAGCTGTCTGGGAATGGGTGAATACACACTGGTCAGCCTTGCAGGGCTGGTCCTGATGTGTCCTATCTCGTGCCCAGTGGAGACACTGAGAAGATGTGGATAAGGAAAACTAGTTTTTATTGAGTTAGGTGAAATGAAACAGGGAGAGATTCTTGAGAAATGAGGGAAAATATCTTACAGAATTACTTTCTTGCAAAAGTTGTCTGTTTCTGGTATTGTTAGGTGTTTACTTCTTCACAATTGATTTTCTATTGCATTGTAACAGCATTCTGTGTGATTTCTGTAGATTCATTTAACTGGCCCATGCTGCTGTGCTTTGCTGAGGGAAGTTGTTTTCTTTCCATGATGTCCAGTTTTGCATGGAATGAACCAAGAGCCCTAATGCACCCCCAGTGTTGCTCTGAAGACTTAGGAAGTTTGATGAGCAGTTTAATAGGGCCTGATTTCAATGTTGCCACTCACCGTGGTAGCATTGCTTTTGCCTTCTTTCTGCTTGCTTGTTGCTCACTCTTTTGTACAGCTGCTCCTGTTTGTACAGCTGAAACGGCAGGGTGAGCAAGGCACGGAACCAGTCCAGCTGAAAATTAGCCCAATGATGTCTTTTCTTTTCTTTCATGGGAAAAATAAGCCCCAAAAGCTTTGTTTGTGATCTTGTATGTGTGTGTCTTTTTAGTTTTATTTTCTTTTTTCTGTTACCGCATGGGCAGGAGCTATTTACTTGAAGAATTTCTGGAAAGAATCCTGCTTTGATACTTTCTTCTAGGATTATTTTTTTGCTTGCTCTAAGTATAAATGAATTTGCTTTTGTATTCAATGTTTCTTTTGTCCTCTTCAAAGGTTAATGCCACAGAGCTGTCACAGGTGGTTCTTATTTTTCTGGTCATGCTGTTATAGCAGTACTGTTTCTTGAACTTGTCTTCCCAGTCCTTTTTTCCCCTCTGTATAGCTGTTGCAATATCTGTTCTATTCTCCTCCAATTATTACTGTTAACCTCTGCCCTTTTCCTTTTGTAAACTTGTAACTATTTCAACAACAAAGTGATGTTGATATAAAAAGCTAAAATAAGTTGTGTGCAATTGTGAAGGATGTGAATTTAAGGTAGCAATCCAAGGGTTTTCTCCTGAGAAGCAAATCTCTTCAGGTGAACTGAGGGATTGTTTTTTAAGTATGTTTTTTTCTAATTGGAATGTTTTGGGTGCTGGGTAGAGAAAAAGGAAGGTTCATACATTTTAGTAAATGAGCTGCTTCCCACCTCTGTTTACCTCTTGAATCCAGAAGGAGATGAGACCCTGTCTGCATGGAGCTACTTCAGAGGAAAGCTTCAGTGCCTGGTAGCAGGGCTTCACCATCTCCCCTACACTTTGTCTCCTCCATAAATGGCACCTTGGAATTGAAGATCTGTTTGGGGGCTTTTAGTAATACTTTGTTTACTACCCGCTCATATTGTGCATTGTTCTTGAGAATACGTGAAGATTGCTCAGCTCCTTACAGGATTTGGGCCGTAATCAAGGCTGACACTGACTGGCATATTGTCAAATTGTGCATGTATCATTTATTGTCAGATAACACTGGACATCCGTTAGTGTCTCTTGGCTAATCAAGAGTGTTGCCTCACATATTCTTACGATGAGAGGGCGAAGGATTCTTGTCGTAGCTGCCAGCTTTCATCATCCGAGCGGATTGCAGAAGACGGGACTCTAGGGACAATTGAGAATAGGAAGTTTGAAGATTTGCTATGTTCTCCTGAAGCGTTGGAGTGACTTTCATAGACTCAGGGCATTGTCTCCAGAAGGTTGCTTTTGTCTCATTTGTTTTCTTTTGTTGTAGTTATTTATTGCAAAATAAATGTGCAGTTATTTCTAAAACTGTCAATCTACGTGTCTGTTCCAGGGCGGTTTGATGAAACTGTGATTGAAGAAAGAAGGCAATGTGCTGAAGATCTCTTGCAGTTTTCTGCCAATATCCCTGCTCTCTATAACAGCAAACAGCTGGAAGAGTTTTTTAAGGTTGGTTAGTATTTGCAGAAGTATTTGCTTCTTACCGACATGACTGAAGTATAGTGCTGATTCTGCTTTACTTTATAAACCATGGGATGAATTGAGCTGGTCTGACATGCTTTGTGAAGGGACTGGGAGTTTTCCGTTCACTCCGGAAAAGTGGCTTTAAAAAAAAATCTCATGCCATACCTCTACCAGGTGAAAAGTTTTGCAGGAACTTCAGGTGAAGGGATTTGAATTTTTTTTTATTGAATGATGAGCAAGACTTGTGATGATAAATTCCAGTGGGAAGTAATAAAAATATTATCACTGTTCCTGTATTTTAAGTAGGTGTTTATAGTTTCAAAACAAAGGAGTGAAGACTGTTTACACTGTTTCCTTACGGTCTTTTATGGACTCAGGTCCACAGCAACAAATTTGGCATGTAACTAGTCCAACGTGCTGCTTGTACAGTGTTGTGAGAACCATTCTCTATAAAAAATTTCAGGACAGTACATTGATATGGACTTCCTCTTTATTACAGATGAAGCAGTTTCTTTTCAATAGCTCCTTCAAACCTCTTTATTTTCAGTAGTTTAGTCTAATGTTCTGCAAACTCATAAGCACAAATTTACATGTACCCATGGTAGTAGCTCTCTGGAATTAAAGAAACGTTTATCTGGCTGAGATGGGACGTAAGCATGTTAATGTGTTTAGTATATTTAAATTTATGTATACATAAAAGAAAAATTATATCAAAGCTTAAAATTCTTTGCTTGTTTTCATGAATTTATTGCAGTGTTCTTTAAAATACTTAAAAATAATTTTCATTAAGCTTTAGTGGCAATAAATGAGTGGGAGACCGAGTTGGACTATTTTACTTTTTGGTCTATTTGCATTTTTTCAGTTCTTTGGAAATACTTCTGTGGTTTTGGGTACTTTTTCAGAGTTCTCTTTCCCTCCTTTGCTTAATAAAAGTGTTAGTTTTAGCCTCCCAATGGACGTTTTCTGGCTTTGCAAGGAAGTGAATAAAACTAGAAAACCAGTGTTTTTTAGGAGAAACTATGTCTTCAAGGGGAGTTATGCAAATGCAGTAATTTAGGCTCATTTGTTAGCGAATGTGGTGTCATGTTTTCCTGTAACAGGAGAGCCTTAGGTTTGCTCTGTCACCAGCTCAGCCCGTGTGCTTTAGCTCTGCCCAGGGGTGGTTTTGTTCCTTTTCAGATTTTTGTGCAAACAGCTGTGGAGAGAGAGAGACTTGGACAATGAATTCTTAGAAACATCTGAAGGGAGAGCTCTCTGGATCTATGTGTTAAAAACTCCAGAAGAGTGAACTGGCTTGTGTGAAAATGTGCTGGGCTGGTTCAGGACAGATGAGCAATGCCTGTTTGTAACACGGCCTTGAAAATGGTGCACTTTCTGTTAAAGTGGCATGGAAAGTGTGCACTTGAGATGTGAAGCAGAAATTTAAAAAACACCAAAAAAATTTAGGTGGTTTCTAGAGCTATTGTTTCTTCTCTTAGCTTCGGTTCCTTTCAGGCTTGGAAGGGAATTGTCCTCCTTGTATCTTTGTTAAGTCTCAACTGCGACTGAACTCAAGACAGTAGGTCGTGAGTGGGACATTAGTCTGATGGACAAACAGTCCTGTGTGAGGGACCTGCTGAGCTTGGGAGCACCACTGAAGGGCACAGACTGTATGTGACACAAGAGATCAGGAGCATTATTTTTCTCTCCCTATTAGACTTGGGTGTGCAGGTCTGTGTGGTTCAGAGCTCTGAAGCTGCAGTGGGCTAAATATTTAGATACCTAGTCTTCCTATGGCAACCAAACATGGCTTAAACAAAAGTCTGTGTTTAATTTTGCAATGGTTTAATTAAGTGCATTAATTCTAAAGTAGTGGAGCATTCACTGATTAGGAAATACCATTTTGGCTATCACTTCTATACAGTGAGAATTTCCATAGAGCACAGCAGCTGAGTAATTCTTTTCCCTCTTTCTTTTCAGGGTGGAGAGGTGCATGATGGCTCTGAACTGATTGGTCCTGTTGAGCCTCTGTCCGACTCTCTGACTGATAACCTGTCTGACTGCAGCTCTGAAGGTTTGCTTCCTCTTCTCACATAACCTCGTAGCACGATCTGTTTTAAAGCAGCTCATAAATGACAAGTGCCATATTTCTTCATGGAGCATCGGCCTCCAGTTTCTGTTTGCTTGGTATGGCAGAAATGCCAGAGCTGGGATTGGCAAGAGAGAAGTTGGGCTCAGCAGAGCTGTTTGCACTTCTGGAAGTTTGCTTCTAAAGGTTTACATGTTGACTTGGATACCACGCGTAGAGTAATTTTAGTGGCACTTTTAGTGGCACTTTGTTCTGACTTTCACTTGCACTAAATAATAGTATAGCTGTAAGGAAGGGTCAGTCAGCCCAAATAAATACTATGCTAGAGCTTCTTGCCTGCCTCTGGGCTGAGTCAGCTTAAGCATTTCTGCGTACCATGCAATCCTTTAGGTATTTATGTATTTCTGAGTTACGCTTGGTCCTTGTGATTTCTAGTAAATTCTTCTCCAACCCCAAAGTTTTCCTTTGGAATTGTTGAGCACTCATGTATAAATCCACATTATTATACAAACACTTATTAAGCTTATTCGGGAAGGGATCTCATCTTTCTGGTATAGAATTTGCTTTGATAGAACAATTCTTGCATAACAAAAAATGGTTTTGTCTTCTAATGGTGGTTGGTTAATTTTTTTTTTTCTTGAGGTTGTATGACTTGTCACTGGGATCTCTCAATGTCACTAACTTTGTGCTTAGTTGTACAAGATGTTCTACATGGGAAGTGATTTGGATTTTATTTTGCAGTACTTTCTGTGATGTTAATGAACTAATGTCCCCACAATATTTTGTTCTGTGAAGGGAAAGGTATAGAGTTGTTTAGTTGAAGAGGGCAGTTATGATAAATAGCACTAACTAGTTTTAAAGGGTTTTAATGATTTCTGTGAAATATAACATTCCAGATTTTGACAATGCACTCACTTTACACTGTGCCTTATAAAATAAAGAGTGCTTCTAAAAGTGCTTAATGTGAACGTTTCTATTCATTATTCACAAGGGCCTCATTTTTAGCAGAAGAAAACCACTTCCTTTATGTCAGATAAAATACTGAAAAGAAAAAAATGCTGTAAAGTAGAGAAATTCTTTGATACCCTTCTGAATCGGCTGGAGGGCTTTTACGGGATACTTGGAACAACTATTAGCACAGGATTTGGAGATGCTGAATGTGACTTTTGTGGAGCTATATTTTCTGAAAACCTATGTGTCTTCCAGCTCATATCTTCTTATGTTTGAAAGCAGATTTTGGTGGAGGGGAGACTATGGACAGAAGGAAACATCTGTCTTTAAAGCCTCTAGATGGCAGTGGCAATACTCGGCCTTGGTTCTTTTCCCTGCCTCTCCTCACGGCCTCCTGCCTGCATCTGATTTTTCCCAGTCTGGTTATGGCAGTTAACTGTGGCTGGTTCACTGTGTTACTTTCTGTGGGCATCCAAGGGCCTCCACGTGGGCACTGCTCCTTCAGGCTGTTGTACTGAGAAGGAGCAAATCCATCCCTTAACAGGTGCTGCTGTTTGCTTTTAAGGGTGGGTTGTGTTTTCTCACTTTTATCTGTTCTTTCCAGACAAAGTTCATTTTGCAGAAGGTGTGCATATTAATGGTAGAAGATGCAAATTGACAGTAGGAGAAGTGTTTTTGTATGAAAATAAGCAACAATTATCTTGCTTGTAAAAGGAGTTGGGCAGTTCATGCTTTCATAGGAATCTGCTTTTCAAGAGGCTAGGTTACCCAGGTTTTCCACCAATTTTTGGAAACTGTGTTTACTTTTCAGATACCTGGTGAAATTGCACAAGGCAGAGACAAGAACAGAAATTTGTGTTCAATTTCAGCATCATTATTCTCATCTAATATTCCTGACAGTCACTTTGTCTTCTTCTCTGAGTACATGAGATGATGTTCAGATGTTCAACTTTCTCTTCATGAGTGTTTCTATGTCAATTACCTTACCAGATTCTTTAGAGAACTTCATCAGGAAGTTAATTTTTTTTTAATTCTCTTTTTCCCTCTCTCCTTCTGTTTTACCATGTACACATTATCTTCCCAGAAATAAGCCTGTGCACTTGAGATGCTTCTTACCCCATGAGATAACTGGATGCCTCATGACTGTTGTTGTGTGGTGCCAGCTCTGGGCTCTAAACCTGACCTAAAGAAAAGTTTATTAACTCAGGCTCTGTGCCATGCTAGCTGTGTTCATACAGCTTTTGGTCCAGTTGGCTACAAGACAAGAGCAAATGTGGTTTTGTTTGGCCTGTAGGGAGGGGGAGTTGAGTCTGTGTGAAATCTGCTGTGTGGATGGGCTCTAATTCATCTCTTCTGGGTGGCCAGAACACCCTTCCAAAACCCCCAGGTTTTCCATTCGTGCTTTCTCTCTGCACTCTTTGTCCATCAATCAGATCTGCTTACACCACTGGATACCTCTAAATGGTGTTTAAGAAATGCTCAGTCCTCCACCCCCAAATTTGATATTGCTGCCCCTATATTGAGCAGGTGAATTGCCCACTATTACTACACTAGTTAATGAATCCTCTGTCTTCCTCCAAGTTTTCTGTTGTGAGTTTTCCTTCTTTCTTGCAGGGTTGGGGGCTACACAGGCAGTTTTCTTCTCTGCATTAACACTTTATGTCTCTTCCACGAGAAGATCAGGAGCACTGTCTTCTGTGCACCCTGTCCCTTTTCTCTCAAGTAGTCTAGTGTCATAAGTATCACTGTCCCTTGCTTTTCAGACAAAGAGTGGCTGGTAATTTGTTCTCCCTCACGTCTTTTTCCTCTCACTCATGTTAAGGAACTGCTGGCTTTTAGAAAAGCACTATTTCTACAGTGCCTTAGTCCACTTCCATAAATTGTAAACTTCTATAACTCTACAGCTGCAAAATGTAAAAGAAAGTTTGAGTTAGTTGCCTTTGAGTCAGCTTCTGGCTGCTGCCACATACCTTTTGAAAATAAGTTGGAACATTTTACATGGAAATGTGGTTAAACTCTTCACTCTGACAATAATATAGGAAAAAACAGACACCAGGTTTTAGCTCGGAATTCACTTTCTGTGTGCATGCAAACAGCTAAATGTCTTGACCTTGTTGCCTGTTTTATTGCCTCAGTGGGTACATGTGCCAAGGTGATAAAACAAACTGCTACTTGATATCCAGGTGGCACTGCCAAATTTGTGGCTTGCTCCATATGTCTCATGCAGGGTACTATTCTGAAATGATGTTTTTGAGACTGAAAGCTGGCTTTTTTTTTTCCTTGGTGTGTAGCTCCCAGCTTTGAAAACTTTCCTGTGTTAAGTCTCCTTAGCCCTAAATTATCAGAGCAGAGAGAGATAGGGATTACAGTTTTGCTGCTGTAGAAATTAGGTGGATTGGAGTGTGAGGTTTGAATAATCCCTAACCCAAGCAAGGTCCTGTGTTTTCTTTTAAAATGTTAGAAGCAGTGAGAAATGGCAAACTTAATACCACTGTCCCAGTTTTAATGGCGTGTTAACAAATAGATATCTCTGATAGCCAGTCAAATAGCAGTTTCCTATTATATACTTTTACCTGTATGTAGGAGAGTCATGCTTTTTCATTCTGATGGCAAGGGAACTTGTAATCTGTTGTACACATGGATGTCAGAAGTGTTTTTGTCATTTTTGTCCTTTTCAGTTCGAAAGGATTTAAGTGGGCTTGATGATGTGACACTTACGAGCCAGTCTGAATGTGGAGGTGAGATCTAGAAGTTGTTTCCATTACGTTTGTGGAAATTAAATCATTAGAAAATCATAATTGAGAGGATGCCTTTTGTGGATGATAATCCTTACGGAATGAAATGTATGTAATGAAATGGAGTATATGTAAAATACCTTTGTTGCCATTTATTCCCAAATAACCATGAAAAGTTCCTGTGGTTTAGTTACTGAAGGTCAGCTTGCAGTAGGGGTATAGTGACTTATGGCAAATGTAAAATAAAATGTGTTAGCACAGATTTGAGTGATGAAAGAGGTGTTAAGTAATTTATTTTACCATGTGTTAGCAATGAAAGAAGATTATGTGTGTTACATGTGAGCTGATTGCTGCATGATACATAAGCTGACAGTAACTCTGTGTTAATTCAAACTCCAAATTTGCTGTTTTGAGGATGCTTCATCTTACTGATTTTAAACAGTATGTTGGGATTTCTTGCAACAGTAATTTGGCTCCTGCTGCTTGACTTTTCTAATAGCACTCACACAGGTTTAGTTTTGTAATTTCCTGGAGCCCAGTGGTGAGCTGCTTTGGAAGTTTAAGTTGGATATTGGATGTTGGTCTATTCATTCCCAGTACTGAAATGAAGACCAGGGCTGTTCTGCAGAGTTTGCAGTTAATTTTTAAAAATACGTTTCTATAGGTGTTAAATTTTTTTAAAGATGGCATTGCAATCAGGAAGTTTTTGTGGGCATTCTGAGGAAACTGCGTAAGTGAAAAGAGCTAAATCTTTGAATGGGATAAAGAATTTTGAAGGCTTCTAAGGTACATGAGAAATCTAGAGTAATGGGTATCTTTCTGACTTTCAGGCTTTTCCAGTGACAGCGACCTGATCTCTCTGACGGTTGATGTAGATTCTCTTGCCGAGTTAGATGATGGAATGGCATCCAACCAAAGTTCTCCCAGTAGAGCTGCTGGCCTTTGTGTTACTTCTGAACCCCCAGTACAAAGCACCCTGGCACCTGAGCAGGAGTGGAGCAAACCCGAAGGAGAAAAGGAAAGCCTTGGTTTGTTTACTGGAAGCTTAAAACCCAAGCCAGGCAAACAAGATTACTTGGAGAAAGCAGGCGAGTTAATAAAACTGGCTTTGAAGAAGGAGGAGGAGGAAGATTATGAAACTGCCTTAAGCTTTTATAGAAAGGGGGTTGATCTGCTTCTGGAAGGTGTTCAAGGTATGGATCTTCCAATTATGTTTGTCTTCTCTTTGGTTATATGTGTTTGTTTATGGCATTTCCATGGTTAGCATCAGCTTACTGCATTGCAAAGAAGTGATAGGAAATAGAGAATACATGTGCTTGGCTTTCGTGTGCTTGATAGCTGTGTGCATATGAGAGAGAGAGAGAAATTTTTCTCTCTAAGACTGAGTGATAATTTAGGGTCTCATCTTCCAAGTGCCCAATATCTCCTCTGTTAAAATTGCAGCACAACCTTCAACTTGCAGGTAAGTAGCAAAGTGCTCCACTTTTGCCTCTTTCCTTTTTATTGCCTAGGTATTAATTAATATGTGGCACTTGCAGCACTGTTGAAATGTTATTTAATTTACATGGTTAAGTGAGGATTAATTATCCCCATTTTACGCATGGGGAGAGGCAGACTCAGGTTAACTTCCCAATCACAACAGGATTAGAACTGCTCTTGTCTCATAGCCTCTTGCTTCTTCCACTAAACTATTCTTTTCTAGCTGAAGGATGCACAGAAACTTACATGCTTGCATTGTTAGAGGAGAACAGGGCTTTTTTTCTTTTTCAAAAGACTTTGGTCTCTCAATATATGTCCGCAAAAGCTGTTGTTAATAGATTGGATACACCTACATGCAAATTTCTGCCTCCTTACACCTTGTCAGTAAGGGAGAAATCTTTTTCCCTTCTCTAGTTCTTGAGAATCTCAAGTGATAACCTCATATATTTGCATTTGTCCAACAGTGTCTTAAAACTATAAAGTACAAGGAAAGATTTGTTCTTTCCTGGAGTGAATTCAGGGTCTGTGTATTGTGCTTCTGTCCCACACAGATCAAATGAGTGAGATTAGAATTGTGCCTTTGTTTGACAGTGTGCAGCACAGGTGCATTCTGCTGCTCCAGATCTGGACTTAGACATGAATGTACCAAACACACACAAGCAGAAGCCTTTGCTGCATCCCAGTGGGATGCACAGCAGTGGTCCAGACCTTCTGAACAGTTCTAGCAATGGAAGTTACCTGCTGAGCTGATTTAATGGGGGCCTGGAAAAAAATAACCAGTTTATTGATGAGAACTAGAGGTGTGGGCCAAGATATGTGCATAGCCTTTGCCTAAAGTGTGTTACACTTTTTGGCCAAAGTGAATCCACCTCTTTTCAAGTCTCAGTGATGTCAGTAGGGTTGCTGCTTTGCTGCTGCTTGTGGCTTTTCAATAGCATCCTACCTTTCCTTGCCTGGGTTGTCAGAATGTTTTTCATTCTCAGTGTTGTGTATGCTGACAGTCCTTCTATTGGAGAGCCCAGCTATTCTTTCTTTGCTAGTACACTTTTTCATAGACCTGTGGGCCATTCACTTGTGATGTTCTGAAGGATATCCTATTTTGTCATAAACACTTCTGTCTGCCAGCCATGATGCAAGGCTGCCATGATGCTGTTTTGAACTGGCAGTTCAAACTTCAACTTCAAAAGCTTTCTTTATTAAACAGTTTCAAACTGTTAGGGCATGAAAACAAGTCAGTCTATTGCACATGAGTTTTGCTGTGGTAATTATTGTGTATACTTGAGTTGTGGCAGTGGTTAAACATGTTGGCTTTGAATTCATGATAATCCTTAGGGTAATATGTTTGCTTTAAAGTTGTGAAAGACTTTTATTGCATGTAGGTGACTTGCTCAACTCGTGCATACGAATTTGTTAAACCAGAGTGGGTTGAACTTCTTATATTTGCCAGAATTTCCTCCAATGATTTTTTCTTTTTTGCTGTTAACTAGCCACTCTTCCAGCTGCCTCACATAACTGTTAATCCTTTCTTCTCACCCACTTATCTCTGCTTTTCAGGCTAGGAAGAAATTCAGAGAATCTTAGAAAAGTGTGGTATTCTGCCTGGTTTTCTTGATGCCAGTCAGTACAGTGGGAGTCACTAGTACATTTTTAGTGATGGTACTTGTGTGGTATGTGTCTGTTCCTGATGGATGAAGAAACATGTAACCAGCACCGGCACCTTTTTCTTTGCAGTCCCTGCCATTGCATCTGTATAGCACACAAGAGGGAATA
Source organism: Falcunculus frontatus (assembly GCA_013398115.1). Taxonomy (NCBI): domain Eukaryota; kingdom Metazoa; phylum Chordata; class Aves; order Passeriformes; genus Falcunculus; species Falcunculus frontatus. Next base: position 432,016 of record VZRV01001161.1, read on the forward strand.
ATGGGAATGAGTTGCATTTTAAGTGGCATCTAATCCCTTGGGAACATAATTGTATGTAGCGGAGTTTCTAGCAGTCAGCTCTTTCTTAATTTCTCTGTGTTACCTTGCATGGCTGTGAAGGAATGTTCATCCTCTGCTGGGCATTCACACTAGATTTGGGTAGATCCAGCTCATTTTGTGTTCCGTTCTCCTTGGAGCTGCTGCAAGCTGGCAGGGAGACACTGATGCCCTCTTTATGATGACAGGGCTGGTGCAAATGCCTTCCTAAAAATATATGCCGTCTCATGATCTATGAGGACAGTAAAAAAAGCCAAAAAAAACCCCCCAACAAAACTTTTTACTGTAGCCACTTTGTGAAGGAGGTATGTTTAGCATTGATAGGTGAACATTCAATGTGTGTTGCAGTAAAAAACCACAAACCTTCAACCTAATCACTCCAGTTATTTAAACACCCCTGCTTATGTATTTCGCCCAGATAATAACATAACTCCTTTCAAAGATGGTGCCATTATTACAAAATGCTTCTGGTCTTCTGCCACTGATAATTTTCCACCGATTTAGTGTAAATAAGAGTTTGTAACAGCTGAGAGTGAAACACTGTGTTCATCGATACTTACAGACATGTACAATGCCATTGTCTCTCTGTGCACAGCCACCACGGAACGTGGCCTCCGGAACGGGCCGCAGGTGGCTTTTTCCCTGGAAAACGGCACTACGGTAATGCAGCCTTTGGCCACGAGGTGGCGGCAAGGAAACAGAAATTGCCACCCGAGACTTGGAATCGGGCGATGATACCAGCGCACGGAGATGGGGGAAGGAATGCCACCCATCCTCTGTGCTTCAGGCTTGGGATTTGAAACAGTCCACTGCCTCAGGTGTAATAAATGCCTCTGTGAGCTGCTTAGGTGTATCTGAAGGGTGAGGCTGTGTCTGGTACCAGTCACTCCTTTGGGCTCAGCACAAGATCTGCTGCTCAAGGCTGCCTCATCAAAACCACGTACGAGCAAGTTCAGTGCTGCGAGTTTATAGACCTGTGCTGGTTAATTGGAAGTAGGTGGCTTCCCTAAAGGCAGCTGAGCACACTTGAGCCTGTTATATTCCTGACGACTTTCCAGCTCTCTGAGCTACTGGCACTAGTGCTGGGTGAGGCAGGTGTCATATGTTGGAGAAATGGCCGTCTTGACTTTGTTTTCAGCTGTGTGCACATGCTCTCAGATGTACAGTGGTGTTAATTATTCTGGGCAAGGTGCATATGTATTTTCTTTTGCTAGTCTCTTGCAGAGTTTAGTACTGAATCCTTTCATGTCCTATTCATAGTCCTGCCAAGAGACTCAGTTTGTGTCCCTTGGGGAATGACTGCTGCCTGCGTGCTCAGAGACTGGTGTATACCTTGGACTCTGGGCATCTTCTTGTTATACATGTTTGGCCTACTTCTGCTCCATACATGTGTTTAACGTTAAGCATTTGTTAGTGGGAAGGAGAAGGAAATCTTGGACTGGCAGTACAGCCCTTGAACTGCATCTCTTGTGCCTTCCTGTGTCATTTATACCAGAGCTGCATTACTTGCAGTGACAGGGAGTGGCTGCCATAATTTCCTTTTTCTTCTGAATATGTACCAATTCTGCTGCTCCTCTTGTCTTTTTCTGAGCATTGCTGCATGCAGGGTTTTGAAACTTCTGGGAGGCAGGTCTGTAAGGGTTGTGTAGGATGGTTCAACAATTTTCCAGGAGCTGAAACCTTCCAAAATTCAAGCTTTCTGCCTTTTTAAGCATACCAAGTATGCTAACTGATAGGAACTTTGGCTCACAATTATAGCTGTTCCTTTGTTTTGTTAGCATGTCAGAGCACTTTGAGGTCAGTGCATTGCTTCAGGCCTAGTGATGGAAAAAAATGCGCTAATCAATAGCAAGCCACCAACTTCCAGCTGGAAGTTAACTCTGTTTTATGCAAAGTAGTGCATTTCCTGACTTTGGTGTAGGGCACAGCTTATGTTAGGAACAAACAGATCATGAAGCTGAAATTATGGAGAGTTTTTTGTAATAAAGAAGGGAGTCCTGTTTGTATAAACTGCTCCTCTTTTTACAACTCCAGCCGTTCTTTAGTTACTTCCATTATGGATCTCGGCAGTCTGAGGTGTGTGATAAACAGAGTTAACATTGCTGTGTATTACTGGTTTTCAGTAACTTCAGGCATGTGAAGAAGCAAGAAAGCTGCACAACATGGCCAGCCTAATTCATGTAGAAAGGTACAGGAGCTCTTCCATATGGTTTAGAAACCAGATGTGTTCATTGCTGATCTGTCCATGTTGCACGTTAACATCTGAAGGGAGATGATCCATTTACTCGGTCGGAGTTTTGGGATGTTTATTTTCACATGTCTAGCAGCTGTGGCTGGGCAGAATGAATATTGATTTAGTTTAGGCAGCATGAACCTTTTTGCATGAAGTATGTGATGCCTCTGGAGTGTCAGCAGCCACAACTGTTTTCCAGGTATCTCTGTTTTGTGTTAGGGGTCTACAAGTTCTGAATAAGCTGCTGGTGTCTTTGAAAGCCGCCTGTGAATGTCAGTTTTGCACTGCTCCGTGCTATTTTAATGTTTATCCAGTAAACAGAGCTGGAACAAAAATTACACAAATTACTGGAACCTTGCTAAAATGACTTTGACTTTTAACCCAAAAATGCATATACAATGAAATGCTGTGAATGCTTTGGACAACTAGATGATATTTTTGGATATACTGAAAACAAACCAACTTGTGGCTAATTACTGGGATTATGATGGGCTATGATTTGAACTTGTGTTGGAGCCAGGGATGCAAACAGGAGCATGCTTGACAGAATGCCAAGAAGACAGTACTTTATGAAAAGGGAAACAGCCATGGCATTCCACCAGCGCATTTCTGGCTTCCTTTGCTTGTTTGTTGAATGGCACTTATGAAGACAACTTCTGTTACCACACAGTAGCTATTTTAAATTCCTTTCACTCGTTAAGTCCTCTGAGTAGTGTTCCTCAGTGATGTTAACAGTTTCTGAGCTATCTAGCAGATGTGTCTGGTTGTGGCAATATCTTTAAGGAAACAACAGACCTCCTTTCTGAGAAGATGAATTGGGGTGTGAGCTGATGTCTGCAGGGAAACCCTGAGAGTTGTGCTGCACTCCACAGGGAGAGGTTGGTGATGGGGTGACTGATGGAACTATAATTCTCCCCACCCTGATCTTTGGCTTCTGTGTTCCTATGGTGTATCATCACTCAGCCTGTTTGCTGTTGTAGTTTTATACTTCCACTGAGGCTGGAACCAGTCAAGGCAAAAACTTCCTGCCCTGGTTCCTACCAAAGGAGCTGAAAACCATTTCTGTTTCCTGCTATTGGACTATGAGGATGCTGTAGGACTGTTTGGGCCAAGCTTTCTGAACAATGATACAAAGTGCTCCCTCTCTCTTAGTGCTTCATACAACCTTGAAATCACAGCTGCTGCTTCAGAAGAAAAGTTTGTGAGAGAACTTGCCTGTTGATAAGCAGCTGGATTAAGAATGGATGTTGGAAATACTTTGGTTGGTTAAAAATATCTCACTGTGCTGCCAGGGATGCTGAAACACATGCTAGTATGGACTATGAACTGCTCATAATTGGAATGTGTTGTCTTCCAAGCCCATTGCAGACCATACAGAGCTTCAGAGCAGATTGGTGCTGTAGGATCCATCACTGTGCAGTAGATGCTGGATGGACCACCCTGAGTGATGTCATTCCCTGTGTGAACGTGCTGGGTTTAGACACCTTGTTGTGGCAAAGCAGTAAAGTACAGCGTGTGCCAGTAGAGTATGGTTAATGTATATAGTTAATGCCAGAAGCTGGTTACTGTATAGATACAGCCAGACTCGGCTTTGTAGAGGGACACTCAAGCAAAGTTCCATTTAAACTGCAAGACCTCTCTGCACCAGGAGGCTGATAAAGGTCTGAGGTTTAGTACATGATGCACAGCTTACAGCCTTGCAATACATGTGAAAGGGAATTGTAGCGATACCTGCAAACCGGCATGTAGGGTGTGATGCAGAGATGATTCTGAATGTGGTTACTTAGCATGTGGCTGTTAAAGAATTAATAAATATGTGACCAGGTGAGCCTTAGAAATCTCTTTTTTCTTCCCTCTTGGGACACAGCTAGCTGCATTGACTTGGTGTTGTTCTGACCTTTCCAAGATTTTAGTCTTCCCTCATAGCAGTTCCTTGCCAGGTTGCTGCCTGTGCCTGGCCTCTTTGACAGACATCTCTTCCAGCCTGCACTGCCTTTTATCTCAGCTGTTGTTAGCCACAACACTTAGCTGCAAAGTGCAAGAATCTTTTTTTGACTGTAGCTGTGTGGGGTTTCTACCTCCCATCAGAAGACCCAGTAGGGCTGCCACACTTCTTGCAGCACGCAGGGAAGACAGGGCAGACTGATCCAGGTTACAGTGCCGCTTCTGTCCGCAGGTGAGAAATTTGAAGTCTCTGGCTGCAGAATTCAATGCCTCAGGCACTGTAGGTGAATTGAGGCAAATTACTAGCTGGAATAGAAAAATTGCATAGATGGGTTTAAGGGCATGATGCTGCATGATAATCAGTGCTCTGATTCTCTCCCAAACCGTTCTTGCATATACAGCTTCTTTCTTTTCACATCTTCCTTTTCTCTTTTCTTGTCCTCTTTCCCTCTTAACTCTTCCAGTATCTTAAAATAGCCTCTTTAGCTTCAGAGCTGTGTAGAAGGACTAGTATAGGTTTGATCTCTACAAGGCCTGCCGCTGGCTCTTCTGTTTTAGAGATTTTTGTGATTGCTCGGGGAAAAATACCATTTCCCATAGTAGTATATAAAAGTACATATGAATTGTATTTAATACATAAATATGAGTAGTATTAGACTGTCAGGATTTATGAATTTCATAATTGGGTGTTTTTATCTGCCTTTTTCTTTTTTTCCCCCTGCAGTATTTTATTTCAAACTGTTCTTACTTGAAGGGGTAGGTGTCTGTGTGCCTGGGTTCCCTCTGCTCTGAAGCAAGGGATGTTTTTGGATGCTAATTTTAATTTGAACTTGTCCTTTTAGTTAAGAAGGAGGAATGCAGAGAACTTGGAAATTTCCTCTCTCCTGTGCTGGCGGCCTGTATAACTTCTTTCCTTGCTCTGACTGTCAGTGCTCTTCCCTTGTTCCCATGGTGCTTGTGTTGGAGGACCTCCTGCTGCTGTCACCACTTTGTTTCCTCCTCTGGGCTAGAATGGCCCTGCTTGTCCTTCTGTCTTGAAACAATCATAGGGTTTATTCCCTTCTTAAGTAGTTCAGCAGAAGAATGTTCAAGAATATTTGTCACATTAAGTCTTATTTTGGTGAAATACCTTACAGTTAAGACTACAAGTTTTAGCAGATAAATGGGAAGTTAAGCTTTTCCTTCCTGAAGCGCTGGGTGCTATGTGACCATTCATTTTATTTTTTCTCAGGACATGCATATGAAAAGCTACCACTGATGCCTTTTCTTGGTCTTAAAAGCAAGAGCCAAACACGGTTAGAGGGGAAAAAGGGATTTTACCTTGGTATTTATTTTAAGGATCCTTGGTGCACTCCGTCCAGGTGGAGCATGCTGGAATGCACATCCAAATGCACACTGAAATGCACCCCCGTGAGCACCCCCTGAAATGCACACCCACAATAGTTTGGGTACAAAATTATAGGCTTTACCAATTAGCATATCTATCAAAGATTCCCCAATAAGAGGCTGAGTGAACCCCCCTCTCAGAGGAACTTTCCCCCCCTGGACAGGCCTATCTTAGTTTACAAAATGTGTTCCAGAGAAGACTTTGGTGTTTGAGGCTTCTAAGATATTTGGTCTCCTGGCTTAATGGAATATTTGGTCTATGCTAGTTATCAAACCTGAAGAATTAGAAGTATGTGGGCTAAAAGGCCCTTAAGAATACATAAAAGTTATACAAAAGAGTATATAGAGGGGATATATATAAAAAGCAAAAAAAGCATCATGGCATCACCACCACCTCGTGGATTTAACATGAGAGTTTCTCTAGAAGCAGATGTTTGTTGGTTAGCATTTCTGTCAAGTTACGTTTCTTATCTTCAGTGTTGTTGACTCCTGCTTTACTGGTCACTCAAACACATTTCACCCACACCATTGTTCTGTGTAATCTTAACTTTGGCAAAAATGCCAACTTTTTTTATTTTTTCCCCCAGAGAGATATTTACCTAGACATTTACATGACTGGTGTGTAACCATAGGTTTTCTACAGGATGCAGAACTGGCAGCTTCATAGGAAGTGTAGATCTGTAAGGGTCTCAGGCAACCTGCAGTGAAGGTGATGTGTGTAACATATGGACATAATAGTTATCAGCACACTGGAAAGTTGGAAGAAGAATTTGTAGATGTTCATTCACTGTCACAAATTTGTGCTTTAGTATGAGAGGTTTAACTTTTAAGTGGCTTTTCCTCTTGGTTGGTAGAGCACAGTACCACCCTGAATCGTCAGAAAAGCAAGAAAGAATGGTTCTGATAAATGTGTTGCATCTTAATAAATTTCAACTCTCTCAAAATGTTAAGAAAAAAAGAAAGAGGAAAAAAGATCACTTCAAGCTGTTTTATCATAATGGGCTTAACCTTTGTCTTATTTTTTAATATTTATCATTTTTTTCAGCTGTAGAATTTGATCAGCACCTCAAAGGGACTCACCCTTAATATAATGTGTAGCATACTAGAGCTGATGAGGAAGTGGGCTTATTTCACAATTCCAAACTCCCACCTGCTGCTAAAATCTATAGCTCTTTCTTTGATGCTGCAGTATCCGTCTACCCCAGCACCTGCCACATTTCACTTAAGTAATTGTTTGGAAATTAAAGGTTACCCACCCTCCTGTGAAAGTTGGTGGAGACTCGTTCCAAAATCAGCAGCTTTTCCCCTTCCTGAAATAAATTTGGGGGTTATAAAACTGTGTCCAAAGTCATCATAAACCTGTGCTGGATTATGAGTCGCATTGTCACTTACGGTGTGCCTGAGCTTTTGTTTGGCTAATATGGACAAAGGAGTCTGCTTCACATGATGTAAGAAGTGTTTGCCCTAAGAAGAACAGAGGTCCTCTTGAACCAATTAGGCAAAAATAACAGCTGGGCTACCCACTAATAAGGAAGGTGCTGCTAAACCTCTTTTCATTGTGAGAAGAAATAAATCTTTTAAGGCTTACTCCCTTGCATTTTTATAGAGAGCAATTCTTTGAAAAATCCAGCAATCCAGCTGGGTGATATGTGCAGGAAGACTGTGAAGAAGATAAAGAAACTTTTAAAAATAAAAAACGGTATTATAGCTGTTAGATTTGGCAATTATAAACGTTTCATTGAAGATTTCAGTATTTAGAGAAAGTTTTACTGTTTAAATTGTTAAGAACGTGGAGTTTGGGGCTAGCACAACAGGCAGTCTCGCACAAGTTCCTTGTAGCCTGTTCTGCAAGAGGACATTCCTTCCCGGAGCAAATCTCTTCTGATATCTTCTTTAAAGGAAGGCAGCCCACATGTATTTTTAGTAAGTCTGAGAGAAAAGCAGGAAGAGGAGGTCACAGAGGATTGGGACAGGTAATGCTAACTTTATGGCCTTACTTTTTCTGTGAAAATATCCCCATTCTGGCCAAGCACCTGCTTAGGTAGGGAGTGCACCTATGTTGCCCTGGCAGATTAACTCTTCCTGAGGAAAACCTCTTAGTGCCTTAAAGGGGGATGATTTGGAACTGGTCAGGCACAAAGAAAGGAAGGAATATCTAGAATTCCAGGGTGAGTGCTACATATCGTGATTTATGGATTATTTTAAAATTTTTTGTATATGTTAGTGGCAAGTGATAACTAGAGCTATCTTTATCATCCAGAGAGAAACGCATCTTCCCCATGACTTCATCCTGGATTTTTGGAAGAGGATAGTTACACACCAGAGCAAGTTTGACAGCACTTCTGTGCATCTGAGATGTGTTCTCTTGGTAGTATCCCAGATCATTTGGGGGAAAAGGACAGATTTTTTTCCATACTCTTTACTGACCAAATTTTTTTTTTGGTCTAAGTTTATTGAATATGGCCCCCTTTCAATAGCTTTTTGCTGTTACTATCTAAACATAAGTGATTTTCCTATATGATAGAATTACAGAAGATTTGATGTGTAAATAAGCAGTTAACTGAGCTGAATAGTTGAGCATTGAGTTAGCTGATCTCTCAAAGGTGTGTCTCTCTTTTGAGGTACTATGAAGTGTGGGTAAACACTTTCTGAGCAGAAGACAAAAATATTGCTAGTTTTCCAGATGCCATGGCTGTACATTGTGGAAGTGCTGCTTCTTTGTGTTTTACATTCAAATCAGTGCACTATGGGCAAACAATCAGACAAGTCACAGAAGAACTCAATGGCACAATTATTCTGATATTTGTGATTTTCTTCTATCAAACGCTCAAAACCATTTGAATGTTGTTAGGAATATCTGTCTTTGTAAATATATTGTAGCTGAGCTGTCTTTTGAAATACAAATTAAAGAACAAATTTTAAATCATTGGCTGCTGTCCTAATGTCCTGGCTTACTGTTACTTTGGTCAGCGGGTGGCCTGGTCAGCCTTTCCAAAGCCAATTTTCATTTTAAGATATTTTTATTTCTTTGAAATAGGCAAAGCCTTTGGAAAATGAGGGAGCAGCCTGCTTGTGTGTGTGGACGAAGGCTTATATGTACAACAAAGTAGCTGTAGAGTTTTTATATTCTGTTTGCAGTAATAGTAAACAGAGCATCTAAAATAACCACTTGCACATTGCAACAAACACATCATCATTTGCTTAAAAAGAGTTATAATTACAGTTGACGAAGCATGGACACCATAAAAAATGCATTAGTTTGGCTTGACACATTAATTACCTGTTTTTGCAGATGTTTTTATATATTGTTGTGTGAACAGTTTACAAAATAATTACAGGAAAGTCATATGGAAAATAAACTAAGTGGGTGGTTTCTTGCCTTAATATTTTCATTCATGTGAATCTGTGTGCAGCACAGCTGCTCTGTAGCAAATGCAGAGGGAGAGAGAGAGAGAGACGGGGAATCTTGAGGGGTTTTTATTCTAAGGTCTCTATGATCAGCCTTCCTGCACTTTTATATCTTGCTTTAGCAGTGTACTTTTTAAAAGTGTAAAATGACATTGCTGATTTAATCCCAGTGATCAGGAGGGGGGAAGAAGCTTTGATCCTGATCAGATGAAACATAAATCTTCTAGTATCTAGGAAAATAAATGAAAAATCAATATTATTTTAAGCAGGATGATCTTTTATGAGCAGTTGTAAAGATTCATCAAAGGCTTTGACACAGTTTAAACATTTCCTGTTTGCTGCCATTTAAAGAAAAATGCCTTTCAAGTTTAAATTGTAATTAGAGAGATACCTCTTTAGATTATTGTGGGCTAACCACAGAATGGAAATAGGAGCTCAATATGCTCACACAATATTTAAATCAAAAGTTCTTAACTAGGAATAAATGATTATTCCTAATTTATTGTAAAGTAAAATTGATGCTTTTGAAAATACACATTTTGCATAACTAAAACCAGTATTTCATGGCAAAACGTAACATTGCATTTAAAAAAATGCATGAAGTCTGAATCACAGCTTTGACATCTGTCAGATATAAGGATTTGTTCTAGTACTGTGTTTTAGTGATTTATTTGGTTTTAAGTGAACAGTTCTATGACCTCGAATTTGGCATAAATGCTAAAGATTATTTTTAGCTTAATGGGGTCTTTATTATTACTCTGTGTGTTTGAGGCTTTTTAAGTAGCATTTATTTGTTTATTAAATTTATATCCTGTATTTATTTACAGATTTTTGTGAGATATTGCCTGTTTAAGTGGGAATTTGTATTTCAGTGTAGTTTTTTACATTTTCTTGGTTAAACTACTGCAAAAAAAAAAAAAAAGCGTAAATCCTATTTCCATAAACCTAATTCACAATCATCCACCTGTTAAAGTATTCAGAAACTGAACTGTTAATGATCTTATCCACAAATACGATGCAAGAACTTGTTGAATAAATGTTTTGTAGATCCACACCCTTTTTTATGGCTGAAGATATTAATGAGGGAACAGTTTGTAAAGGTTATTTCAGAAATTACTCAGGAAGGAAAAGTAGAAGGAAAACTGAAATTAATGTCTTGTGAAAGTAGGGAGAACAAAGACAGCTCTAAGGGGACATCCTAGCTGGGTTGCATTAATTACTGTAAAATTACTGAAGCATTGGAAAAAAGCAATAAACATCCAAACTAAATACACATAACTAACAATTAAGCAGAAAGCTTGACTTTTATGATAGCCTTAGACACTAACCTAGTAGTTCTCTACCAGCCTACTTGAAGGAAACGCTGGCTGAAGAGTTGATTGTTGCTGTGCAGATGTCTTGTTTTCCCTGAGCGGCTGCCACTTGGTGTATCTGAGAGAACGTGGGTGCTCCCCAGTGCATCAGCACAAGGAAGTTTCATGGTGCTTTAACACCACATACACAGATGAAAGCAAGGAGAGTTAGTTGTGTTTTAGGAAATTCCAACACACACTTAAAAAAATACTGTGTATCTGCTCTCTTTTGATAATGCCAACTTCAAGTTCAAAGAGTTGAGTGATGTTACTTTTTTTTTTATCCTAGATGGGAGTAAGACTGGCAGTCTCATGAAGGGAACTTTTTACCAAGATTCCCCATGGTCTTTAGAATGAGAGACATTACTGAGATATTGATATACGTCCGTAATATTGTATGCTGAAAGTGCACTGAATTTCTGACTCTCCCAAACCAAGTGTAGACAAAGGTTTTTGCAGAGCCGTCTGCACCTATATCCACGGAGGTTTGCAATCACTTTTTCCTTCTGCTGTGAAGTGGATAGTAAAATTTACACGAGATTACTTACCACAGAACTTGGAGCAGACCCAAAGTCTCTTCTGCTCACTCTTGATGGAGTCTGGGTGTGATGGTTCTGTGTGTTTAGGTGGTCTCTAGTTGTGATATGAAAGGGAGTCTCTATTTTATAACAATCCACCTTGATCTCTACCTTTAATTCTGCCCTTGAAAATCTCACAGTGTTTTACACATTGCCACAATTGCCCCCTGAAAACCTCCCGCAGTAATTTCTGAATGCAGGCATTCACACAGTAAATTCTCTGTCAGAAATTCCATAATAAGCTTGCTCATTTTTATGAGACTCGTTCTTGATAACCCACAATAATCCTGCTTTTTTCTTATCAGTTACAAAGTTTCTGGTTGAACTCCTTCAAGGTTACACTCGGGTTCCTTTCATGGCCCCTTGATCAGTGTCTTACGAGTTCCAGTCTTCGTTACTGTCTGTTATCTGCCATTGGTTGGGGTTTGTGTATTTGTGTGTTTAATTTATTGCCTCTCCTGTTCCTTGCCTTGTCTTTCATGTGGAGTAGCTGTTGGGCAGATATCCTTGCAGTTCCTTGCCCTGTTTGAGCAGTGCTTTGAGAGGTGCTGGCTTGCACCTGGCAGTGCAGAGCTGGTCACAGTCAAGGCTTTGTTTCTGCAAGTCTTGGATGGCCTCAGTTAGGGCTGGGAGAGACTGCCAGGGTTATGTAAACTCTCTGTAGTCCTTCAGTCTTCTTCTGGGACAGTTGTCTCTATCTTTTTTTCAGCACAGTAATCTGATTTCTGTGTTACAACAATTGTGTTTCACAGTCTCTTATCTGTGCTTGGCGGTTGACTGTTTGGGTGTTGTCATCACAAATTGAGTCTGTTACAGCAATATATTGCTCAGGATGTGAATGCCTAAACCAAACTGAAAGCTTTAGAGTGAATACAGTGTTGGTGTGGTGTCATGGGGTTCTCACCAAGAGTTTGGGTAGATTAGAAATAATACAGTGGTCGTTTAGCCATCTGGAAAGTAAAGTAGTTGGTGCAAGTGCTTATTCCTTTCTTCCTGTGTCACCCCAAGCCAGAAGGCAAGGAATGTCTAGCATTGGAAAGCTGTAAGCAGGAGTTATTAGTGTCTCTTCTGTTACCTTCTGGGTTTTAATAGCATTTCTAGACTTCATGTATATTTAGTAGAGTCCATACCGGAAACCTGAAGAAAAAATAAGTTTGTTGTTTTGTTGTAAACATCTTATTCTGTCTTTCCAAATTGATTTTGCTTTTTAGAATGCAGCATTTGGATCAGTGGTTTCTTTCAGTTCTTACTTATGTTACCATAGGAACATATACCAAATCACAGAAATATTAGGAAAGGCTTTTTATTTACCTTAGTCTCTAGTAAGGCTTAATTTGCTATTTTTGTGGAACACTGGGATCATAGTACTGGATTTTTAGAAGATGCGTATCTTTAGGTTTGACTATGAATAACCCAAAGGAAATCAAAAAGGTAGAACCAAAGTAGTCATGTGCTTTGATTACTTGGTACCTCTCTCTTTATAGAAAACATAACTTTTTTTTTCTCCATTGAGGTGAATCAAGTCCAACTCGTCGAGAAGCAGTGAAAAGGAAGACTGCGGAATACCTTATGCGTGCTGAAAAAATTTCCAGTCTCTACCACAAGACCTCTGAAGATGCATCTGTTTCTATGGTAGGCTTTAATTTATTTTTTTCTGAACCAGAATTCGGTATAATTAAGTAACAAAGCATATTCAAGCTTAAGGTTCAAAAGCTATCTAGAATTTCTCTTTTGGGAGGCCTGAGGAATATTTTGATGTTGTGTTTCTGTTAAGTTGCCATTCTTTCTGATTCTTCATAATGTTACAAGGAGTGCTTGGTTTAATACGGGACTGCTTTTCACCTGCTTTCCTACTGCTCATGGTTGATAATGTAGGCATTTTTCGTCACGCTGAAGAATCTAAAGGTAAAGCAAAAAGCCACACTAGAATGTAAAATTTCATTTGACTTTTCTATGAGAATGTTGGTTGGTCCTGTAGGGAGTGAGAAACCTGTTGGTTTCTTTAGCCTAGCACATAGTGATGTATCAGAAGTGAGCCAAGCACAGGGTAGAGGGGATCAGATTAATTTTCTACAGAACAAGTGCTTAATAGAGCAGAGGTTCTTCCTGATCCTTTCAAATGTCTCTCTTGGATATGCTTGTGGGATCAGCTTCTTCTTGATTTTTGAGAAGTTTCTGTGCTAGTTGCCATTTTCTTGAGCAGAATACCCTTATCTGTACTTGTACAAAAGACAAACAAAGCTTGTTCTAAGTTACCCTCAATAAATGTTTACCTTGCCCTTCCTTAAACAGTGTCTTTGGGATTTATCTGTTTTTACTTTACACTTTTACTGCAGTGATGCTAAACTGTGTTATTGTTGATGACTGCCCTATTGGAGTAAGTATAAAAGCTACGAACTTCCTGACTCTCTAATATCAAGGGATAACAAAAGGGATAGAAGATTATTGCTTCTTACTCTGCACAGATCTAAAAATGCTTTAAGGAGATAACTGCTGCAAAAATTGGAAGCCTTCTAAAAGGTGTCTATCTAATAAGTAAATTTAAAAGCAAAGACACTGATTTTTAAGGGTAGATTTTTTCATGTTGAGAGCCCACAAGTACAATTTTGAGGATGTTCCAAATGGGATATATTTTGTGAGGCTTGGAGTCTTGCTGTTGCTATGAACTGTACTTTGAACAATTTAATATTTTGGACAGATATGAACTCCTACTAGGTATTCTTTCTTTGGGTCAAACACCCCTGAAAATGGGGAAGAAGCTATATTGAAAGGAATCCTCAGTGTGTTTGGAAACTGAAGAACAAGAGAAAAAAACCCACGAACAACCTATTTTTGCCTTTTTATAAGTTTAAAAACTAACTGTGGTTGGGAAGGAGGAAGAAATAGGTTGCATTTTTCTATGTGAACTTGAGAGGTAAAGTATTTCCTCTTTTATGCTGTACTGAATAAGACACATGCCTTCTTTGCAGATCCAAAGAAAAGCAGATTTAATTGGGATAAGACAAGAAAAAAAAAGCAGAGAGAATAAAAAACCATTTTCCTTCTGTGCTGAAACTCAAAATTGACAAATTATGGCAAATCTTGTTTTGCACAGTGTTGCACCTGACTGATTCTCCTGTTTACAAAAAAAGGCCATGTAGCCGTGATTTAGCCTTGTTTCTTTCCTAAGTTTGTACATGTATTTTGATGTCCTTTATTTGCTGCTCTTCATAATGCATCAATTTTACTTTTATCTCAGAGCTTTGGAATTTGCTGATACCAAGGGCAGATGGTGCTTATGGGTCGTGGTGGTTGTGGTGAGGAACAGCTTTTCTCTGAGTTCATAGCTGAAAGTTAGCTGGGAGAAGGACTTAATCTCCCAAAGTTATTGTAAAGGTAGTGGTAGGGACCACAAAGAATTGGCATGCTCTGGCTTAGTGTCTTAAGGAAAATGAGGAATGTGACTCTTCCCGCATGTTGGTTGCTGAGCAGACCTGAATTCTTGCACCTTAGTTACTGCTTATTATTTTTACTGCCCAAGATACTTTATATTGGAGTTTGCTTGAATTATTCCACCCCATGTGGACAGTGATAAGTGCACTTAAACAACCTGCATCTATATACAGTGCGATTCTTGGGAGATGCCAGTGGCAACTTTGTGTCCTTCTCCTAAAGACATAAAGTCCTTGGTGGGCAAGGTTAGTGCAGTGCCTGGACCCTTGTTAGGACTGGCAGAATGCAGTTTTTTTGTGGAGAGCATAGTTCAGTGCAGGGAATGTCATGGGCAGTGGGGATGGTGAGACCATTTGCGCCTTGGAGGAAGAGGTCTGACTCATAAGTGAGTGTGGGCATTTAAGGCAAGGTGTTCTTGTTCATGACCTGGTGTCACAGGGCAGAACTGCTTTGTCACCTGTGTCTGCTGTAGGTGGCTTTGTGTTTCCTACTGTGCCCTTAAAAGGAGCAGTCATGGGGATCAGCATCAGAACTAGGCTGACCTGTCCTTCTTACAGATGGAATTTTAGTTCCTTCTCCTCCACCCGGCCAGAGAACTGTCCAGCAAGGGAGAAAGTAAGCTCAGAAGTGCAGGTTCAGTTGTTCTGCACTTCCCAGCCTATCAGATCTCCCAAAGGCTTGGGATGCCAGCTGTGTGATGAGCCACCTGCAGCAGTCTCGAAAGACTGTGCCCACTAAATGAGCCCCAAGCTACCCCTTTGCCATCTGAACAGCGCATGAAGGTAAAGCACAGAGGCTGGCTTTTCTCTGGTGGCCTGGGGCAGGAGGAAGTGAGCCATTCTTTCATGGCTGGGTATGCCAGGCCCTTGCCTCTTTGAAGACCAGATTTCCCTAAAAAGGTGAAAGTCTGATATTTGAGAGCTGAAAAGCAAAATTGTCTTTGATGCCATGGAAACCAAATAACACCAGTACTTTGTTACTTTTCAGCAGTGTAGCTCTCAAGGATAGCATCCTTAGCAACTACCCTGCTGCTGGCAAGGGCAAGTAGAGGAGTGCAAGAAGGTAGTGTTTGAAGAACCCTTGGCATTGTTAAAGAAAGGTTGTGGGTAGAGGGCTTAAAAGAAACATAAGGAACTGACACAACTGTGACCTTGAGCTGGGAACTCCTCTGAGTGTCTTAAAAACATTGAGAAAAGCTTTGCTGTGACCCATAAGAGTAGGAGATGTGGAGACAGCTTCTGGAGCTTTTAAACAGGTATGTGGACCTTCTGGAAAAACAAGCTGCAGCAAATGCTGTCCTTTTCTTCTTTTTCCTTTGGTGTAGCACAGCAGCTTCAAGGACTGTCTCTTGGACAAATGCTCCAGAGCGCTCTGTAAGAGCAGCACTGGGTCATTTTGCAGATTCTCAAGCTGCATTTTCTCCTCTGCCCCTTTATAAGTAGCATCTTTGGGGAGCCACCTCCAAGCCTGAGTGGGAGCTGCAGCAACAGCCTCTGGATCACACTGGATTGACCATCAGAAAGCTGCAGTCTTGCGTAGCTGTCAGCTGCAATGCACAGCACAGCTGCTTGAACAGGCTGTGGAGCCATTTTAACTTTGATAGTTTTTATAAAGAATATTTTTTTCCTCTTTTAAATTAGTTCTGAGTCTACTTATGCCTAACTTCGTATATTCAGAATTGTTTCTTTTTGCACCATTATGAAAGCGGTTGTCTTTTAAAATGTCAATTATTTTTGATTTTCAAAGCAATTTAGTAACAAGAGCTACATGCAAGCCTGATGCCCAAACAGAAGAAGCAGTCTTTGTGGTTTCCATAGGATATCTTCCTAAAATTCTCATTAAAAGTACATGAAAATTACATGAAGTATAAAGAAAATGCACTACTGTAGTTCTGTGAGATATAAATTTAACATAAAATAAGAGATTCAGTCTCAACTTCTAGGATCACATCCAAGGTGTGTCCCAGGATCAGGAAAGGTGCATTCCCCAACTGGTGCTCGCTGAGGGCCTTCTTAAGCACACTGTAGTTCTGTCTGGTTCGGATGCAGGCAGAAATCCAGCCTGGTTTTCTCCTGGTGCAGAGAGAGGAAGGAAGCCAGGATGTTTGCCAGACCAGGAGAGCCAGAAGCACTGTCACACCCATGAGGCAGACACCAGTGTATCTGCATCAAAACAAGGCACCTCCTTGCTGCAAGTGAAGGTCTGGCTATGCTACAGGTACATAGTTACTAAAATTATCAAACTTAGACCTCTGAATGGCAAGGGGAGATCACATTTTGATGAGCAGGTCTGCACTGGTGTTCATGAAAGCTCTCTTTTCTTATCCTGAGGATCTGTGGTGACTGATGTCAAAGGAGGCAGCAATAGCAGTTAAATTAGCAGAGCTTTCTGGGTGAAAGAATGAAGAGGTGAAAATAAAGATGAAATATTTAATTAGAGGGAAATCCGGGGAGAGCAGCGGTTGTGCTGGGAAAGCTGTGAGAGACCAGTGCAAGAGGCATCACATGGATTGCTTTGAGCAACCAAGGAAGGACCAGGACTCCACCATTCCTTGTGTTTCACAGCATCCCAGGAAGTAGAGGGGTGCAAGGAACCCCCACAACAGATGCTGGGGTACCCCCAGCCTGAGATGTACACATGGTGTGGTTCTTGGGGTTGTCCTGTGTGAGGCCAGGAGCTGGATGTGGTGGTCCTGGTGGGTCCCTTCCTACTCAGGATATTCTATGATTTCCCATCAAATGGTATTTGTGTCACTGGGCTGGGGATAGTACTCTTGCCTTGAATGAGGTTAACATGAGATGCCCTTTCTCTTACCTGACTGGTCGAGTACTTCTCTGTCTCCCTCTGGTCTTATAGCTGCTGGCAGTGATGCCAAAGCTGAGGCAAGAGCTATGGCCATGTTCCTTGTGTGGCTTGCAAAAGTAGAGCTTTCTGAAGGCAAGCAGTGGCCACAGGCTGCTGAGTCCTTGCAGGAGCATCACAATCAGCATCAGCCTTTTCTACTTGAAATTTACACATGGTGACCAAAAGGTGATGGCGGGAGAGGAACTGGTGATGCCTGTCCTCACTCAGATGAATCCAGCAATGCAGCTCAGAGTGTAGTCTGGAAATAGAGAGGGCCTGACCACAACACAGAAGATCCTGGGATACCTGAGCAGCATGCTGAGCATTTGGACAGGCTGCCGAAGGCCTTCTGCAGGCAGAGGTAGCCTGCCACTTTGTTCAGAATATTTGTCTCATTTCTAAAGACAAATGAAGCTTTTGATATTTTTTTGTTATTCTCCTTCCTGTATTTTTTTTGTTCCTCTCTTTTAGTTATTTTTCTTATTGCTGCTTAGATGCTGAGCTTGGATTTTTACTCTATTCAGAGGAGCAGGCTGTTTCATAGAGTGCTTAATTGCTGTAGTTTTGGGAATTGTTCTGGGAATTTGGAGTTTGCTTCCAGCCTGCTTCACAACAGAATGTGATGCCTCCCCATCATTGGGCTCTTCTATTAGACTTTGAAACAGTGAAACCAAAGTACTGTAAAGAGCAAATCTGATAAAAATGGAGAGCCTGCTGGGAGCTGTGGAGATGTGGATGTGATTGTAAATCCTTTTAAGGTAAGAAGTGACTGTAGAGCACATATATAAAAACCAATGTGTGTACACAGTATTACCGACTGTGCCACCACTAGTCACATTTTAGAGGACCTAAAATACATATCCTGGGTTTTTTTGGCTCTTTGGACAGGATGGGTGCAGAAATCTGATTGTGTAGCATTATTAGACAACTATTAACTTCTGTAGAGATGTATGAACTTAATTTATGGTTGAAATGTTATTCATAAGAGAAAATTTTAAAAGCATGATTATTGAGGAATGGTTATAAAATGTAATAGCAAGCAAATAGGAGTGAAAATCTTTTATATTAGTCTAGAGGATTAGGAAATGTTCTCTTCCTTTAAATGTATTCCTTAGAATGCTTTTGAAACCTTGTCATGAATAAACTGTGTTAGCACAACTCTTTGTTTCAAAGGAAGTATTTCATTATTGCAGAAAAATTGCACACTCTCGAAATACTTTCAACAGCTTGCTGGAATGTGGAACCGAAATTAGGTTTGGAGAAAAAAGTTAATGTAAAGTTTTCTTTTTTTGTTCTTCTTGCTGTTAAAGCCTTTAGTTTTAGATTATAGAATCTGGGCTGTTTTCTCTCAACTGCTGTTGGTACTCCTGCTTGACAGGGTTTACGTGACAAAACAATTATCAGATACAGACAAATAAATGAAGATAACTAATAAACTGCTAAACACTGAGCAAAGAAAAGCACACTTTTCTCCAAGCTTTTTGAACATGTATTTATGGCCCTTTCTTTTGGATTTTGTGGGCAATGAGTACTTAAATAAGTACTGATTTTTAGGAAGGAATTTGGAAGGAGAGAATGTTTTTGACGGGCAATGTGAATGGGCCCAGTTTTGGGGAAGGCTTTGAGGAGTTGCTTTGGCCTTTGAGGATAGCACAGTAAGGATGTCTGAGGGGGAAAAAATAGGGGGGTGAAATGGCTCTGCCTGGTTCAGAATCTTGAAGTTTCTCATCACAAGGGAAAAAATTTTGATTTTTCCTGATAGTTAAGCATTTCATCCACAGCATATTTGCTTACCATTAGCCATTTTCCTTTGTGACATAATTGTTAAATATTGCCTCAGAATGCTGACAAATTAGAAAACCAGCTTTTTCTCTTAGAAGCCTAGAAATCAAGGAGTTTCACCTTCCTCTTCCTTTGCACCTTTGTGTGATAGAAATGTACTTGGGGAGGCCAGGTTATGCTTAAAAGGAGTTTGGCATTCAGCAGCTCTGCAAATGAAGTTACCTTATTTGTGAGGAAGAGATACAGGTCTGTGGTTCCAATAGAAGCTACATGTTGAATTTTTGGAGGAAGATCTAATGAATTCTCTCAGTTGGCAACTAGAAACTGCTGAAAATGTTTATTCACATGCCAGAGGTATATGGGATGCTTAAGAGGTTGATCTTTGTCCCAAAAGACTTCCAGTTGAAATGTTGTTCCCCCCTCTGACATGCAAGCTTTGAGTTTGCTCTGAGAAACTACAAACCATAGTATGGACAAACAGCTATGTGTATTAGCATATTAACTAATTGAATAGTTAGCACCTGCCAATTTCCTCGCTGTGGTGTTAATTTCTAGATTAATGATACACAGCTAGCTACTTTTTTCTAAGGCAGCTTTAGGAATAATTTTTGTTGTGCACCTTATTATTAAAAGGATTTCATAAAGCCCACCAGAGAGCAAGAGAACCCTGTTTATAATTCTATATTTTATGTTCTTCAGACTTAAAAAGCCTCTAATTTGCTTTCTCCTCCTCAGTGATCTCTGAATTATTTTGTACCCAGAATACCTGTAAGGCTTTGATTGATTATTATTATGTGGTAAGAACTGAGTAATCAATTGCTGGGTTCCATTAAGCGTAGAAAATATAAAAATTCATTGCTTTTTTCTTTTTAAAATTTTGTTTTCAGTGTTATCTCGACTTTTATTTACTTGCAAGTTGTTTATTTCCCCCCACTAAGGACAAACAGAAAACTTCTCCTTTCATCTTCAGTCTCTCTGATTTATGATAAATTTAGTTTCCTTCGGCCTGGCATTTGCTTCAGCAGGCAGTCTTCCTTCAAGTACCACCCTGATTGATGTATAATCTTTGATATCTTCCATTAGCCTCCAGGATCACTAAGTTCAAGGCCCTCTTGGAACCTAAGGAGCCCTGCCGAGGAACTGAAGACCTTCAGAGTCCTTGGGGTGATTGACAAGGTAATTCTTCAGTGTCTCTTCAAGAATTCAGTCATAAATCGACTACATGCTGACATTTTGTCTTTGAAGCTGTGGATCTTAAGGATATGAAACAAAAGGGGAAAATGACTCAAATGCATCTGCACTTTAAAATAACAAAAGTAGAAGGAAAAAAGGCTTTTATCTAAGCAATTCATGTAAGGTCATGCAAAATGTATTTGAGCTAAAGGATAAGGTACATGTTTGGTAGCATTCAATGGGATGAGGTCTGTTTTTCAAAAATGGAATCACAGTTGCCGTTCTGGGGTAAGGACAAGTTGATGTGTTTCACTTGAACAATCTGGTGGATACCTGAAGTAGAGAAGAGTAGAAATTCTTACTTTTGAGCTCTTACTTGAAATGGGAACTGGGGACACACACGACTGTTCTCCTTCCCTGAGATTTCGGAATTGAAATCCCTTGCCAAGACAGAGATTCGGCAATGAAGCCAGGCTTATTTTTGAGTCATGCAGATAATGTCTTCCAAAATCCCAGGATAATACCCGTCTGTAAACAGTAAAGGACCACACGGTTTTTTTGCAAGCCTAATTAAGAGACCAGAAGAATTGTTAGGTTGTTTTGATAATGCTGATGAGTTACCACCTTACCAAATACTTTTAAGATGATGTATTATTCAGCAGTGTGACAGTGGCTAATGCAGACTGTAACGGCTCGTTTCCTTTTTGCTGTGCCAAATCCCTTGTGCCTTTTGATAGTTCCTTATGTAGTCCCTGGTTTGTGCATGAGCTACTGATGCATGGTCAATTTATGCATTTGTAACGTGCATCAAAAACCTGTGGCTCATCCCTTGAGGTCTGTATTTCTTGGTTTCTTTTTCTTGTTGGACTGAACCTAGCTATTGGGACTGGGTTTTGTTTTTCTTTGCCTGTTTTGTTGTAATTGTGTGCATAAGTTGATAACTTCTCCTCAGAGGGCTGTATACATTAGGTATTATGGTTGTTTTTATAGCACACAAGGTTTTCTAAGCTCTGACTTCATATTCATTTTATCTTCTTTCCGCAGTTGTAAGTACAGAATTTAGCCTCTCTGTATACATATACAATTTAGTCACTCTGTATACATATCAGCGAGACATGTTGGAAAGACCACCTATTTGTAGCCCCTGTTAGTAGGTGCTAACTAAATTAATAGCCACTAAATTGATGCAATAGGCATGGATTTTGTGAACTAGTCTGACAGAGTGAGCCTGCAGAAATGTTGGAAATGGATCAAGAAAGACTTTTTCAGTATCTCCATTCTTGTGTAATGATGATGAACAGCTAGTGGAAAAGATCAGAATGAAACTTTTGGAGTCCATGGTGGTACCAGATCTCTTTAGCTCTCTCTGAGCGGTTTCGGTAAGTGTCCCAGGTGCGAGCTGAACATGTCCAGATCTTTGAAGCAGAGCTGGGGAGAATCAGGATTCTAATGATAGCAAAAATGCAAGATTCTCAGAGCTGGAGATGTATAGAAGGAGTAGCAGGCCAGTGCATACAGCTGGAATGCTCCTGTGTAAACAGTATCATAGGGCTCGGAGTTCATGTTTAATTATTGTGGAAAAGGGAGCCGGATTCTTTCAGGTGTCTTTGTACTCTGCGTTCCTACTTCCAGATTCTCTTGTCACAGTTTTAGCCTTATTCTGAGTATGCTGCTTTTGATCATATATTTCTAGGTGTTTGTAAAGTTGTGAGGCAAATGAAAACCTGCTCTAAGCCTGGAGAATATTTTATTTGGTTTTATTATGCATACACAAAATGCATGTGAATCTGAAGCAAACGTGTGCACATGTACCTGTGGGCTGGAGATGATGCCCCTGCCTTTGGTTTAAAGCATCGTCTCCCTTCCTTCCTCACCATCGCTGTCATTTCCCTCCTTCTCTGCTTCCCTATGCCCTAAAGCTCACATCGTGGAGAAATCCAACCAACGTGTAAGTATCCTTGCTGGAGCCAAGCAGATGACATAGCGTGCTTGTTCCTGAAAATGCATTTTGATTTTCAGGGCCAGCATTGAAGAGGCCATGCTTTTGGGCACAAGGCTGTAACTGATTCAGCTCCATGCAGAGTTTTGCCTGAAAATAATCTTGCATTCTAACCCTAAGGTAGCTGCTTTGGTTTCAGCAGAAGATGGGTGTGTGGGTAGTAATGAGCCACTGGCATTGTAATTGCTGGCTTGACTAACCCTGTGCAAGACTGTCTTAGACACACAGACTTAAAAATGGTGTTGGTCTGCAGACTTGTTCTCCCACTGCTGAAACCCAGAGTGGTGTCTGCCTGCTACAGTGCTGCCTTGAGAAAACCAGCTGTTAACCTTCCCTCATTCAGATGCTGAAAGGTTCAGTGCTTTCCCTTAGAGTAATGTCACTCTTTGTTCTTCTTTTGAAGTCTCTTGAAGTGTTTTGAATTGGCTTCATTTTCACAGACAAAATGCTTGTTGCTACCTGAAACTCTGGGTTTTTCAAACTCTTTTAGAATAGATAGAATGATTAGATATTTAATTTTAGCCTAGTTTATTCCCAGTGTGCAGTCTTTGTTTCCCTGTCTGCCCTTTCACTTTCCTTGTCACCTCAATAATTTTTGTTGCCTTGACCCTTTTCTGCTAAATCTGAGAGAGTTAGAGATCTTAGCATTGTTAAACTCCTTAAAGTATTGTGAAAATTCACGGAAGAATGCCTGTATTAGCCTTGCCTCCCATCCTTCTGCTTTTGGTCTCATGCAAAGGCTGTAGTATAAATCTGACTGTTTTAGTAGACCAAAGAGGACTTAGGTTTTGCTTGAGGAAACCATTCTTTTTTTTTGAGTTCTGCTGCTGCTGTGTTTGCTCACTTCATGGGTGGTTAATGAGGTGGTGTTTGCAGGTATTTTATATGTTTAATATGTAAAGAGCTGCCTGTGAGTGGGTTTCTGGAAATAGAGGTGTAACCTAATTGTAAAGATGGCTTTTGTCCTGCAAACGTTGTGGAATGTGAGGTGCTGCTGTTTGGGCAGAAAAGCTCTTATTAGTGCAGAGGTACTGCACTGAAAACAAATACCTAAATATTGTAGCTGTTGTTATCACCAACTACGAATGAGCAATTATTTTATCAGCTCATGTACCTTAAAGTAGAAGACTTCTTTTTTGGAATAGGAAAGAGTTTTGCTTTCAAAATTTGCCTAATTAAAAATCAAGGTTGCAGGTTCTGTGCTGAGTTTCTGCCCTAGGCAAATTTTTCCTTTGAAGCGACAAACCAGCCCCTAAAGAAACGACTTTGTTATGGTGCTGCTGGATACCTTCACAATGCTGTTTCAAACCCAATTTCTTATTCTTTAGAAGCCTCTTTTATTTAGATTCATTCAATTTAAAGATTCATCTTGAAAGCAGAGTGCATTAAGTAATAACTTAGCCTCTGTAACCAATGGCTGTCATTTATGTCTCTTCTGTCCCCTCCCCATGTCCCCGATCAAGGCACACTGTCTGTATTGGCTCTGGTGTGGCTGTGTTCAGTTCTTCCACAGCTGTCCATACATTTGAGCTTGTTGTTCAATGCACTGTTTGTTAAGCTTTATTGTGAAACCTCATAAAATAATGTACTCTCATCAGAGCCTTGCTGAAATTATTTTGGGAGTTTCTGAGATAGATAACTGTTTTGAGAAAATGGAAGCAATTCTGTTAGTCTTGCATATAGGGTTTTTTTTTGTGTCTCCCATGCTGTCGTGAGAAGTCCTAACTCTGGTTACTGTGCATTTTGGTTAAGTGACTTTAAAAATATGCAGGAGAACCAAACTAATATTATTAATTATTTGTAAAGTGTGATTACTGCTTGTCTGCTTAAGGAGTGAAATTGCCAAAGAGCAGAAATATGTAGAGTATATGTCAACTTCACATGCATAATCTGCAGACCCAGAGTTGAATTCAGACAGGTCATGGCTAGTTCTAATGAAATTTAATTAGAGGGGAAGGAGGAATAGGCGCTTCTTATGGCAGCATGTGTGTTGTTGTGCATGAATAACAGACATAGCCAACTATGTCCTGTTAGTGTTTGTTAGTAACTTAAATATTCAGCCTTTTATTGTGAGGTGAGATTAAAGACTGTTGCAGCTGTGAAACTGAGTTGACCGTAGCAGATGTTTTCTCTCCCCTGGCTCTCAGGTGCACACTGTCAAGCATCTTTAGATCATCTTATGGATTTGAATGAGTGGCTCTGTGTGTGCCTAAGAGCTGTGGGGGAAAGGGAGCTGGAATGTACGTACAAACAGGGCATAATGGAAAATAGCAGTGGCAAAAAGGTCGAAGATCTGAAACTGAGTAATAATAGTTACTATTCGTACAAATAAACTTTTAAGAGTTGGTTTTATGTTTTGATAACCTTTTAGTTTCTTAAGTGGCTTGCCAAGTCCTACAAAATCAAATCAACTACAGAATTATTGTCCAAACTGATTTTTTGGCTCCCTACCTTCCTTCCCCTACTGCTGTGGAATTATTCCTAAGCTACAGTCAGGTTTCAGGCCCCAAGTAACAAAGCTTGCTCAGCTTTAAAACATAGTCTCTCTGCCAGCTAGAAAGTCCTGTCCCTTCTTTCCTGCCCTCAAACACCTGCCGCTTGTTTTCCTGAAATATTTCCATTTACACAAATCTGAACATTTCTGAGTGTTTGTTGTTGTAACCCTTAGTTTCTCTCTAGCTTCTTCTTGTTTGTCTCACTAAAAATTCTTTTGACTTGAGTGAGATTTGGTAGAGTAATGCAAATTTTGCCCTTGCCTTTAGAAAAAAGTAATTACATGTCGGATGTTCTTCTGCAGGCTGTACTAGATGTATCTTCTGGCCTTCAGAAAAAAATAAATTACTGAGGTATTTTCTTTTAAGCCAAAATTATTTATTTTCCTGTTACCAAGTTGCTTAGTACATAATTGGTGCCAGACAATTACTCTGGGATGCCAGTGGCATTTCATATTGTAAAATGCTTTCACTAGTAAAACCTGCCAGATATATTTTCTAATATTTCACCATTTATAATTTATTGGCCACATTTTAGTTTCCTTTAAGAAAATGGACTTTCCTCTCTGTTACCAACCAACTCAAAGTATTTAAAAATTCGAATTTGAATGTATGCTGCTTTTTTAGCATTTTCATTATTTAAAGCTGCACCGTTTGTCTTATAAGTACACTATTATTGCAAGTCATAGAATAAACGGGCTGTAAGTTCCTTAGAATAATGGTTTGAAAGGAGGAATGATTGCAAACTGAAGATAATTCATATTGCACAGGTACAAGGATAAGGAATAATCACATTTTTCATACATATTAGCCAAATGTAATCTCTTTCTGTAACGACAGAGGGAGACGAGTGAGAGTCTGGGTGGTGTAATCTGAAAAGTGACAAGAATAAATCTGTGTTAAGTAGATCTTTTAATCCTGGTAGCCTTGTGACAGCCGGCACAGCTGAGGAGAGCGGGAGGAATTGCACCCCTGCTCCTGCCCATCAACACAGCCGTGTCCTGAGTGCGGCACCCAGCTGTGCTCCAGCCCCAGCTGAGGTTTTCTTGCAGTCCCAAATACTTGTGCCTGGGATCAGGTGGACGACTTGTCTTGTTCCTTGTCATCTGTCACTACAGCATTTTCCAACTGGTGGAGTAAACACAAGAAGAAAATCCCAGGTGATCATCTGATACATATTCAGGTTTTTAGGACTTTTGTTAAGAGTATCTATCCTATGATAAGGGTACATTTGTTTAGCAGATAAGGACCTGAGTTAATAGGTGGCCCACTGGTGACAATATTACATGGTGTGTTTTCAGTGTAGAGCAGCAATTTAATAACAAAATGGAGCTGGTTTTAAAGTAATCCCTTAGCTGTGGTTTGTCTTGGAAACCTTTCTGCTGTCTGGTACTGCAGTAAGAGATCCTATTCCATTTTCTTTGATCAGGCACGAGGTATTTTTCAGTTGTGTTAGTGAACTTGAAATCTCATTTTTGTAAGCAAATGTGTTGACATGTTTGTTTTGATTAGTGTTAAAAGCTGCTGCAGTAAATAAAAAAGCACAGGTATGTTCTGTGCTATGTCCTGAAAGAGTGGAGATTAGGAAAAAAATCGATATGAGATGCTGGGCAGGGGAGAAGGGAGCAGGTGGGAAAAGAATCCCAGGAAAGGAAGGGGAACTGGGGAAGCAAATGTGTGCAGTGTGACAGGATTTGTGCGTTAGTGGTAAAGCCACTCGCAGGAGAGCAGCGCAGTTTAGACATTCCTCAGTTCTGCCAGTGCTGTCCCCCGTGACCTTGGTTGGGTGCTCGGTGGGGTGACTGCTGGTTCACCACGTTCTTTTTTCCTGGTGACTTGCCTGTTGCCTGCCCCTGGGTCTGTGCTCCCCCTTATGCTGACTTCTGCAGTATTCCTTCCGTCTCTTATCTCAGGGCTTTGATGCATATGTTCTGAAGGTGGCCACCGTGACTTTGGGTGGCAGCAGATGGTAAACCTTCAGGCTGCCACCGGCTATACTGGTGTTAAGTTGGAAACTTAACGTTTGATGAAGAATCAGTAGTGCATATGAAAGAGCTTTTACTGCAGAAATATCTTTTAATTAAAAAAAATTAGCATACCGAAACATTTGCTAATTTCTGTGCATTTAAAGGATCTTAAAATTAACTGTTTTCTTAAAGCTAGACTATGGTTATTTACCAGGCAGGTTTTATTTTATTTTTCTCCAATTAATTGTACCTACTATATTGAATTGAATTGAATTTCTTTTCTTCTAAGCTGTTGGATACACTGTAAATCAAATCTAAGAAGCTAATTTTTTTAAGTAGCTGCTGTCAGCATCAGAATTAACCCTTGACTTAGGGAAAAAAAAAAAGAATTTGCAAGTAAGAAATCCTGTTTGGCATCACAGAGGGGTATTTCCATCTGCACTTTACTGAGATGCTGTCATGTGGTGCTGCTGCGTTCACTGGTTTTTTGGGATGTTCCTTAGAGCTCCAGTGCTTGTACAAAATTAGGATGTCTGATGTCTGTGCTGCTGAAGACACTTATTTACAGTAGATATTTATTTGTGGTAATTGCTATTTGTGTATCAGTGTTTTTGGCTATGTTGAGGTTGTCATCAGTACAAAGAAATAGAAAAAGAACGAGTAAGCAACGGTGCCGTAAGAGCCAGCATGATATGTGGACCTTGACTCTGTTCGTCCATTAGTATTACAAATAGGATTTTGCCTTGTCTGCTTTTGTGTCACACTCTAGTTGCTCAGTGCCCAGGAGTGCCCTGCTGTGCCTTCTCTCCCTTCTCCCTGAGACAGGATGCTGGATGTTACAGCTGAGAGCTCATTGTTAGGAGATGTTAAATATTGCAACTTACGTGGTGAAAGAGGTTCTGTCAGCTTATGTGAGCTAGAAGCAGCCTAGTCTAATGCCAGCACCTCTGTGTGATCTGCTCTGGAGAATAACAGAGTTCTGTCCTAGGGAATGCTCTTTGGAATCCTGTTTTGCCCCTGTCATGCCATTAGGGTGGGGACTTGTCACTTTGCATTTTAAAAACGAATCTTAGAATTACAGAAGCACTTTTGCAATGGAAGAGAAGTGTGAAGGAATGCAAACAGGAGACTTGGTGCACTGCTGTCTATAAATTGGCTGTAAAGCATGAGGTGAGGAGAGTAAGTTGGCATCTGGGTCAGTGGCAGGGGTACAGTTGTGCCCTTCTGCAGCAGGGTTGTAATGCATCCAAGAGCTGCTGACCTTTTTCTCTGCTCTGGGTGTGATAAAAACTGAAGCAAATATACTTGTGACCCTCTCTTTCTTGGGCTTATCCCTTCCTGAAATGGTTTTCTGATAGCCACTTACCCATTCATGTAGTCTTTAATTATTTGGAAGAATCTGGTTAAACCACATCTTTGCAATAATGTGTGCAGGCTGCTTTCCCTTGAAACATGTTTTTGATTTGGTGGGCCCGTGTAAAGTCTGCAGTCTGCCAGGGCCAAATGGACCATCACTATATGAATATCTAAAGTTACTTCCAAGGCTCTTCCTGGGCTTCTTGGAGTCCCTTTTGAGGTAAAGCCTTGCCAAAGGTTGGTACTGAATCAATAAAGAAATAATTGTCCCTAAAATGAAGTGGAGCTGTAAATGAGGTGTTAATCACTGGGGGAAGGTACAATGCTTGATGGGAGGCAAAAAAAAAAGAGCTGGTTAGTTGGACTGGGTAGTCCATGTAGGTAGTTAACCTCAAAGGCACAGGGATATTAGTTGTTGTTATTGCAGGTATAAAACTGTAGCTGCTGCTTTCATGTTGATGCTGCAATATAACAGCAGAGGAAGTTACCCTACAGGGACCCTCTGTCTGCTTTATTTGTGTTAGTGGTCGTGGTTCTATACCTCAGCTTATGGGGCGAGGGCTCAGTAATCTCTTCTGTTGCACCATATGCTAATACAGTGCTGATAAGCAAGTGTGAAAAATGAAAGGGAGGAATACATTAATTGTATTTGTGCAATAAGGTATGCTATCAAAGGTAATTATTTCATGACAGTTTTAGTTATAGCAGTTGTTTTATCATGGAATAAAAGATGGCTTTAGGAGGCTTTTATTGGAAAGACAATTGTATCATATTAGTACCAAATTAGATTTTTGTCTTTATAAAGGTGAGCAAACCCATGAGCAGTTTTTAAATTGGTGTCTTCTACTCTACAAATGAACAAATCCTGTTTGAGGGTTAAAGAAGCTATTATTCTGTCCTTTATGCTGACAGCTTCATTACCGATTGGCCTACTGTTGGTATTAAAAAAATGTTTGGCTCCTTATGATCTTTGTGCATGCAACTATAATATTAATACAGACCACGGAACTGTTCATTAAGAAATGACTTTAAATGAGGTTGATGCTTGTAAATCTGGAGAGATACAGATGTTAAATGCTGCCATTCCTTTTCATATACAGCCGTATGGCTAATAATTTCCAAGTGGCTAAAGCTCTTGTTAGCAAGAGTGCTGGTGTGTTAAGAATGGCCCTATAAATAACTTTAAGAACTGAAGTTGAAGGTGCTTCTTTTAAAGACTATTGTTAACTAAACATTATTGCCAAACAGATGGAAAGCATTCACCAGCCTGATGTTTTTAGGTCTAATTATATTATCGCCAGTCCTGTACGGCTCAGTTGAAGAGGTGTATCCAGAGGCCAATTTATAATCATTTAGCCAACACCTGTTTGGGAGATATTGACAGTCAAAGGGCACATTTAAAAAAAAAAATCACATATGTTCTCGTATTTATTGCCTCAGTGTGAACAGTGTCTAGTTGCAAACAAACTTGGGAGAAGAGGAAGGAGAGTGATTGTAAACACATAGATGTTTTCAAACCATTTTTATCTTCTTTTGGCACCTCCTGTGAAGTGGCTTTTATTTTTCTCTTTTTCCGTTGGTTTTATTTGGTTTGTTGGTGTGATTTTGGGTTTTTCTTTAATTTTAATTTTGTACCTTTTGGTGTAAATATCTTAAACATCTTAAAACATCTGTAAACAAAACCAGTTTCACAGTTGTTATTTATTGAGCTGGTTTCCACTGTTTCTTGAAGTCCCAGGTAAGAGGCCTAAAAAGTTGTTTGGCAAACTCAGTGGTCTGGGCATACTTGCCTTTCCTTACCATGCCCTTGACATGGAAACTGTGTGTCACTCCATTGTTAAAAAAATGTCAGTAGCATCAACTTCTGTTGATTTTTTTTCTCCCCCCAAAGATACAGAAAAGCTTTTAAAATTGGGTGCAACCAATTTTGGTAAAAGAGGAGGTCTTTGAGATAGGGCAGAGTCTGTCACTTTATTTGTTTTGGTGAAATATGTTGAGAGAGAAATGATTAGAAAATACTTCAGTTCTCCTTCTCATGTTTGAGATGCAGTGGAGAGAGAAGTAGGTTTTGAATGGTACCATCCCAAAGAACAAAGGTTTCTTCCTTTTGGAGACAGCAGAGCATGGCTGCATTGCTGCCCCTCACAGCAGGGGGATAAGGGAGGCTGTGTGAGGTGGTGTCCTTCTGCCAGCTGATGAAACCATGTTGCTCTTGACATGTCATTCCTCTGCAAGAAGTCTTTTTGGATGCAGGCTGACTTGGTCCTCACTGCACCCTGACTGTTCACTTGGAGTTGCTGCATCTTGACTATTAAACCCAGAGCTGGGTAATCCCAGTGCTGGCATGGGAAGGAGCCTTTTAGAAGTGTGATTTTGCAGCCTAAATATTTTGGTATAACTGTACGTGAATATTTATACTGGAAGTTTACAATGTCTGCTGTAAATAAACAGTGAGGGCACACTCTTGTTCTTGTTTCTACAGGAGGGTTGAGCTTGTGCTTGTGCTGCTCGTGGGGCTGTCTTCCAGCTGGTGCTTTTCAAGCACATCTGTGTTCTTAGAGTTTGAAAATAGTTAATTCTTGAGCAGGGTGACTTGAAGGTGGAGGGTTCCTGCTTTCTAAGGATGCAGTTTCCTAAATGTATATACACATATATGTATCCTTCTGTTTGTTTTGTTTTCAACACGTAAACAAATGGAGCTTGCTAAGAGTGTAGTTGTTGTTTGGTGCTTCTCTCATTGCTGTGTTTGAAGTGCTTTCAGTAGAGGTGATGCACTGCTAACAGAGATGCTCTTATCAGCTGTAGGTGTTCTCTCTGCAGCAAACCCATCCACACTTTTCTCTCTAAATAAATCCTCTTTTTTTTGTTGTTACCCTAATTTTAGAGATCTATATCCTCAGTCATTTCTTCGCTAAAAAAGAAAGACTGCTTATCAAGTCTGTATGCTGCAGAGGTTTAATTTTTAAATTGCATAGATCACTTTCTTTGTAAGAATATTCAACATTAGATTTAAGTACTATGTTTTTTTAGCTTACACATGTGAATCTTAAATATTTCTCTGAATACTTTTTGCTTAGGTTTTGCTTGTAATGGACACTAGAACACAGCAGACTTTTATATTGAAGGTGAGTAAAATCTTTTATTATATGACCTTCTAAATTACACCAGTACACAAAGATCAACTTGTTGGTAATTTATAGAGGTATTCCTGCAATATATTGTTATTATGGTGATGCATATTAAGTGCCCTGGAATTCTTTTTGTCAGTATTTGGTTTCATTCCCTTCCTTTCTCTCTAACATCCGTAGTGCTCAGATGTGTTGGTTTAGTCACCTGAGTTTCCTCTGGTTATTGGGGCCAACACCTTTGCAGGCTTTGGTAAAGAATCACAGATTTAATGTGCTGCCTAAAACATCTGTAAAGCATTGGTGGCTCAGGACTTTGGATGAAGGTGAAAATTCTCCTTAATCCAAGCACATCCACTGCACTTTGTATTTGGTCTTCCTGAGCTGAAGAATATCCTACTGGCCAATGTGGGTTCTGGATGAAATGTACAACTGGTCTTCTTCAAATTTGTTTCCTTATGTTTTACGTCAGTAACTGAATTTAATGTTACTAACCAGTTACATTTATGAACAGCTATTTGGTCAGAATAAAGTTTTTCACATTACTCTTTTATGTTCAGATCAAGACCCCCAATACACTCAGAGCATCTGTGATGATGAGAATTAGTTTAGTTATGAGTATTGTTTTTGTGGCCATTTACTTCAGGTTGCCCTTGTCATGAATTCCACTGCTGTTGGCAGGAAGGATTGAAAAAAATCTGTGTCCCAAATATGAAGCTCTAATTACTTGTTAACATTTTCTAACTTTGCTTCAGATCTGGCTTACAACCCACCTTAGCTTTGTGCATTGGCCTTTGAAATTGTATGTGCAGGATACAGCAAACCTGTTTGTTTCTGAAAAAGGTTTATTTGTGAATATTGGATATTAGAACCTCACATTATCCACTGGCAGATAGGGTAACATTGAATTTCCCATGTAACTGCCTATGTTTATCAATATTGTAATAGGTCACGCTATTGACATAATTTTTTTTCTCTTTCTCTCTCCCCTCCCTTTCACCCTCCCACATCAATTTTTTCACTTCTGGCAACTTCATCCCTGCACTACCTCCCAAAAATCATTGCCTCTCAAGGAGACTAATCCTTTCCTTTCTTTTTTGTCGAGGTGGTTGTTGTCTTTAGTAAAGTAAAATGGAAATGTGAGGATTACCTGTGAAGCTAAGGCATTCTTTTGTCTTTAGGACTTGAATTGAATTTTTTTAATAGTGTCTTTTGGTCACACGCAAAAATAAAATTTTGAAAAAAAGGTCACAGGGAAATAACTGAGTGTCATCCTGATGACTTAGTTTGAGAGAGATTCTAATAAAAACATTGACCCATGTAATTGATTTTAATGGCAGCTTTGTGCCATCTTCTGTTCTCTGGAAATGTGCCAGATGCCATCAGCACAGCCTCGGGGGACTGAGGGGCATAGAGCAGCAGATGAGTGGTTTCTCTGAAGCCCAGAGTAACTCGGATAGATTAGTTTGGTTGATAAACACAGAGCACAGCAGGCTCCAAAGGCAACTGAGGGTACAACTGACCTTTTTGTTCTCTGTCAGGGTCTAAGGAAAAGTAGTGAGTGCAGCAGGAGCAGAACGACCATCATCCCCCGCTGCGTGCCCAACATGGTGTGTCTGCACAAGTACATCATCTCCGAGGAGTCTGTCTTCCTTGTGCTGCAGCACGCAGAAGGTTTGTCTCTCCTTTAAGCATATTGTTGAAAAGAGTCAAAGGTTTTCAGTTTTAATCAATGGTGCACTTCATTGTCAAATTAATCTCTCATACATCCAGTTAAAATATTTTTAGTGTGCCAGAGAGATGTCATGTAAGATACCCCACTCCATTCCTCTGTCCCTCCCCCTTTTCCCCTCTCATTCTGCTGTGGATATGATTCCTGCTTCAAATGGCCTCAAATCCTGATGGGTTACTTGAATTGTATGTAGCAATATTGAAAGCTTCCAACTGTTTATTTTCTGCAGGAGAGGGAGTGCTTTGACTGCAACAACTATCTGCATTATTTACAGTTATCTCTTAGAGATAAAGTCTTTGGCTACTTTTGTAAACTTTGACTAGTAAATCTTTTTAGCATATCTAGTTAAAAAATGACAAGTATTTGCAAAAGAACTTAATAGCTCTGCTAAAAGCCATGAATATTTTCCTGTTGGTTAATATTGCACTGATCTGGATTTTTAAGAAAATAGCTAGTGGCATCACACAGGAGTTCAAAGCAGAACCACAGAGTTGTGCCTTCAAACTATTTATAAATTTCCTGTTAAATGTACAGGGAACAGGTGGCACAAAATAATTACATTTTGATTTTTTTGTCTAACACCTGGATTTAAATATTCCCTAAATGTAATTACCCATATTTGTTTAGAATGAGTGCAGAATATAAATTTTGGGATTGCTAATAGT
Source organism: Falcunculus frontatus (assembly GCA_013398115.1). Lineage (NCBI taxonomy): Eukaryota > Metazoa > Chordata > Aves > Passeriformes > Falcunculus > Falcunculus frontatus. Next base: position 465,541 of record VZRV01001161.1, read on the forward strand.
TCTTTTTTTAGGAAATGCTAATAACTCAGAATGGATGATGTGAAGGAACTAAGCTGACTGATAGAGAAGATAATTTTATTACATTGAATATTATTTCTTTTTTTCCCTAAGAGCTTAGATTTTGGTTTTTTCATGAACAATTTGTCGTATGAGGCCAGTTAAAGTTACCTTTGCAACAGGAATGACTGTTTCTGCAATGTGTGACTTGGTTTTGACATGAGCAGTGATGCATGAAGAAAATCCTAACTTTACGGTAGTGCCTGTTGGTGATCTTGGGAGTTTACAGTGCTGCTCTGTACTGTGCTACTTTTCTTGAGGTGTGCGTAATAATACACAAGATAATTGGGAGACTCTCACCTGAGCTGCAATCTACCCATAAACTGGTACATTTTGTTCAGAGAAGAAGTATTTGTAAAAACCCACAACCAAAGAAACCCCAAACCAAACAAAAAACCCCACCCACAGCCCTTGTCAGATACCAGCTGCCCTTAAGTCTAGCATAATTACATAATTTAAAAAACTCTTCCTAATATTTCTGCAGTTTCTGAAGTCCTACAGTTTTGCTCTTCTCTTTAGGAGGAGTGTTCTTCCTCAAGACAGATGGAAAAGTGAGTGGAGTAGTAGTGGAATTTTGTGGGAGAAGTGGTCAGAAGTAAGAACAAAAATTTTAAGGAAGGCCTAATGTGAGCAGTTGACAAAGGTGATCTCCCGGAAATGTTAATTTTATTGTGATAACAGAAAAATAGAGACATTGCGATCAGAGCTCTTTAATTTTCATGAACCTACTGTCTGGGCTCAGAACGGGCAAAGGGAGAAGAAGAGTGATATTTCTGTTGTAAGGAGGGGTAGCTGGGGTACACAGTGATGAGTAAATTGCCTGAGAATATATACAACAAATGTGTTGCAGGTGTAGGGCCTGATCCCAAATCCTGAACTGGGGCAATGGCCAGTGCACCTCACCCTGTCCTATGAGACTGATGCTGGAAAGTGATTCAGGAGAAATGCTTCTAAGTCTGTGCGAATAAAAGATAAATAAAAGTAGTGCTAAAGTTGTGCTGCACTGTATGCAGAGACTGGTCTTGCTCACCCCACTGATGATGGTCTTGATCAGATCAGTCTTATGTTAGTGGCACTCATCCTTTAAATTACGAGGGTAATAATGCCAGGAATCCCTATAGACAAAAGCTGTCGTAAAATTTCATCCATCTCAGACCAGATTAAATAGAGAAGGTGCTTGTATTTAATGTTGGGAAAGGATAAAAAATTCTAGGACAGTACTTTTTAAGTGATAGTCTCTTGAAATTTTATTTCATGACTTTATGAATGCTCTTAACATACATAGTCCAAATAATTCTAGTCCAATAAGAAAGAAGATTCTGCCAGTCAAATTTATAAGTGGTACTGATTTATAATGCTGGGTATGTTAGCCACACCATTGTGAGTTTGAAGGGTAAAGTATTAATTTCAATGGACAGTGGCTCATATTATAGCAAAATCAGGGGTTTTATGCTATGAATGGACAATATGTATTTGCTAAGCTTCTCACTGTTTCCTGTTCATAGTAGATTTTAACTGTATTGTTAAGTGCAGCACTGTTGGGTTTTTTATGGAATTCTGAAAGCTTGAGCATAGACTCAAGAAGAAGACTCTTTTTGTTTGTTTGTTTATTTGTTTCGGTAAATCGTGATGATGTTACATGCTCAGAATCAGTGAATGAGGTCTTGGGTTCTCTTAGAGATTTTTCTCCTGGCCACAGTGAGAGGCTTCAAGGATGCATCAGAAGCACAAAAGTCCATAAAGTTATCTTGTAGCTTTGTTGGAAAGCACTTGGCAAGTTCTAGTGTGGGAGAGAGCCAATCTGATGTTAATAAGGCCTCGCTTCTTTCTGGCACAACTAACTACAGAAATTTTAGAAACAGATGCTTCAAAAATAGGCTGGGGGGCTTCCATGGGACATCAAAGTTTAAGTGGCTGTTAGAAGCTGTCAAATCTCTTTAAGCATAAACAAGCTGGAGTTCCTATCAATCTGGAGAGCACTCAAGAAACTTCCTGCTGAAGAGGCTTGCTGCACGCAGCAATTGACAGACAACACCACGGTAGTGCTCTGGCTTGCAAAGCTGGGGATTTGTTGTTAGGAAAGGAGATAATGCTAGCTGTAAATATTTGACAGCAATCAGAAAATGTAGGAAAGGTGATACGCTCCTTGGCAAGTGATTTTTTTCAGGAGGCTGCTTTGGAATAATAGCTTTTACTCCAAGTGCATTGGGAAGTGGGAGCTTTGCCTAAACTAGCAAACTTTGCAGCAGAGCTTCACCAGCAGCACTGGAAATACAGGACTGCAGATACGGGACTCTGGTGCTTGTAACTGCTGTCATGTTAGAGATTAGGCAGGAGATCAGCTTCCCATTCATGTGGAGCTGCAACTCCACTGTGGCTGCCAGTGGGATGCTGTGGAATATTATTGTTGTTGTACCATGGCAATGCCTGTGTGTCTGCTTTGCTTTTGGCCTAGGAACTGTGCAAGCCTCATTTTATGTAGGCACTGCATTAACATGATGAAGTTTACCAGTAGGCATGTCTCTGTTCAAAAGGAGGCCAGTGATTCTTTGAAAACCATGAAATTGTTCCTCTTCCAGCAAGGAAAGCTATTAATCCTCTTGAGGTGCATGGTTTAGGATTGGTACTCCTGGCCATATACAAATTCTTGGGCAGTGATGTAGAGAGTTGGACTCAGTTTTGGAGAATAATTCAAGCACATGTCTTTCAGTACTCTGTTTTTCTTCCCTATCTGGTTACAGTTATTTGGGAGCCTGGGTTGTTCACTTTGACTCTATTTGGGATTTCCTAAATGCAGTGACTGCTGCATTCTTAGCTGCATTCCAGTTCTGCAAGAATTGCAGTACTTCATCCTTGGGAATAATCTCATGGGCCAAGCTAGCAAGAGTTATTGATTTATTTTGGAACAGGTCTCCTTAGCCAGCCAGTCTTTCAGGATGTGAAACTGAAATGGGAAGTGTCTGAGTACTGGATGAGGAAAAATCCAACTGGTCATGAATTTTTCTATTCAGCTGGAACAAAACATGTTTAGGAGACTAAATTTGCTCATCTGTTGGGTTTCATTTTATCCTGTCATATATACTGTATAGTCTCTGTATTTTCTTTTGGATGTTTCTGCATCAAGTACTATTAATAAAAAAGCTGCAGAAATGTTTGAAAGAATATAAAAGATTCCTAGTCTGCTTCATCACTTGGTCACTTTATGCTGAATTTCCTGTTGATTATTTTGGACACTAACTTTTTAGATTCTGCCTCTAGACGCAGAAGTATAAACTCCAGAATGCTGGAAATATGGTTAAGGATGGCACTGGTAATAAATTTTTCATTGAATAACTGTAGAAGAATGGAACTTGATGATTTTCATGTGCTTATAAAACCAGAAAGGTTCAACTAGACTGGCTGTAGAATCAGTTCATGGTAGAATAAAACAAATTTAATAATTAGTTACGTTAATAACATAGTTCTGAAATTGTATTAAACACAAATAAACTTGAGCTTGATACTGAAGCTTTTATAGTTATTTAGGCTGTTGGACTATTTGACAGTGACTGAAGCTTACTTGTTTGGATTGATTTCTGTAATTTTAGTTTTTATAGATTCCTGATACTATATTAGCATGGCTTGCTAATGGGTTTTCTTGATCTTACACAACACATGGGGAGAGGGGAAAAGATTATTAGTATGTCATTCATAAAGGCATAATTACATACGCAGATACAAATATCACTTTTGTTTGACCCTGAATTGGACGTTTTCAAAAAGGAATAAAATTGTTGTTTTTCACTATAGAACACAATTATTGAATGGCATTTATTTATGTATTTCCACTTGACCAGGAGGCCAGTGTTGAAATATTTGTATGTTAACATATTTGGACATCTCTTTTTTTTTAATTGGGGTTTTTGTTTTGTTTTGGTTTGGGTTTTTTTGTTTTGTTTACTTGTGTTTAACTCTTGAGTTAAGTTGCAGTAAGTAGTCATTTCCACTGTGGTTTCTAAATACAGCTCATTAATAATGAGCAACTTCTTTTTGAAAACCTAAGATAATAGCTTCGCAAAACCAAAATGAGTAGTAGTTCTCCCTGTTTTCACAGTGGTGAATTCCTGAAAACTGTAAGGATAAAGAGATTTCTTTTTTTTTTTGTCTTTTGCAACTTATATGTTTACTGAAACTCTCAAACCTTCCAGTGATTTTTCTGTGGATTTTTGAAGTATTGATCCCAATATGTCTCTTTTTCCTTCTGTAATCCTTCTTGGGTCTCCCTTCTTAAGCTGCAGTAAAGCTTCCAGTAGAGGCCCACATCTAGTGGAGGCTGCGTGAAATCCTGCATGAAGTGAGGTGGAGGGAGCAGAAGACAGTTCTCCTGAGAGCAGCTTGACATGTCAATAGGTGAAAAACTTAAGTTGTGCGAGGATAATTCTTGCATTTTTCATACTGCTGGGCAGCCCAGCCCCTTCTTATCTTAGTGTAGGGGTACAAAACATTGAGGTCAGTGAGAGCTGTTCAGGCGTCACATGTAAAAGCACACCTGGTGTCCAGTAATGACACAAGAAAAAAAGATGTGACAAAAGCTCGCAGGAAGAAGGTTTTGAGCTTTCTGCATCCCTGGGCCAAAGCTCAAGGCAGGCCTCTGTTAGAAAGACCTTTTCTTACTACTTCCATCTGAAGAACCACTGATGGTGCTCATATTTGCATTAAAGCCATGCCTGGAGGCTGAGGTGGTGTTGTGCCAGGCACTGCCCAAAGCTCCAAAAATCTTACGTGAGTCTTCATGGGTCATGGTCTGTGAACACGCGTTGGAACCTGAGATTTGTGTTTTTATAACAAATTTGTGAAGCACAAGTCATAAACATTAGTAATATGTAGATGAAAATATTTAGCTTGTAGTAATTAATCTAATGCAGATGGGATGGGGACACTATATAATTTTTTTATTAAATAATGTGTTTTATTAAAAGCAGTAGAGGTGTGGTTCTCAAATGAGATTTTATTGTTTGATATGAAATGGACCTGAATAATTCCATGCCTAGTTAATGAACTGGGCAAAGTCATTTTTATTATATTACTTTAAGTAATTTAATTGACATTTTAAAGGAAATTATTTGTTATGGATAAAAGTGTGAAAAAGAGGAAACTCTTTCACACATATATAAAAATTATGTATATTCTTGCTCTCTTTCTCATTCTCTTTTCTGTTGTTTTATCTCCCTGCCATTGTATAGCAAAAATATGAATAAATGTAGAAGTGTAACATTAGGAAAGAACTACTGGTGATTAAAGGATGGACAACTTTTATTTTCACCAAATCAGCTGAAGACCAGTAATCCCGAAGTCCTGTGCAAGCTGCAGGGCTCAGAGGGCAAGGGTGCCTTTCCCCTGCTGAGCTGCTGTGCCACGTGTCATGTTTATAGCAAGTGGCCTCACTTGAAGAGCCTGCTCGGGCTCCCTGCTTCTGACAGAGGTGAAATCGTGCTCGTGAGGCAGCTCTGGCAGGGCCAGGGCCCTCCGTGGCACCGACACGGGGCCTCGGGTCACTTGTGCCCAGGCAGGCTCAGAGTCTGTCACTGCCCCGCTTCGCTGGGCTGAGGGGCTGCTGCTCTGCTGGGGGGACTCAGGGGCTGTGCCTTGCTGCTGTGGCACACTTTGGGGTGCATATTTTGAATGCACCTCTGGGTGAATATTTAAAGTGCTTACGCCATACAGTGGGCAGTATAGCAGCTCTTGTTCCTTTCTCTGGGAGCATTGCTTCCCTTTGCTCCTGTTCGTTTACCTGCCATCCTTTCTCATCACCTTCTAGAAGGTGGCAAGGGTTGTCCTGACCTGGTGCTAAATCCATTTGTAGCCTATGGCAGAAACCATGTGGATTAACAGATCTAAATTGTCGTTTTTACCATTGGACTCAAGCTGTTAGACTTCCCTCTTAGTATTTTTAATATACTTAGTTTCACCACAACCAGCGAGATATTTTTTTCCCCTTGAAAAACAAGTCTTGTCTTAGCCAGGGGGATGGAGGGCAGGAGAACTCCACATTATATTATTCAAATTAATTTTTTAAAGTGTCAAGGTTTTTCTGTCTTTGATAAGTTTTTTTTTGAAATACCTGGGAATATAGAATATCTGTTCCTAGGCAATGATAAATACTTTCTTCTTTTATTGTACTTTTTAAAGGAATTTTGCCTGATACAGAGTGTTAAAAAAACCCCAACCTATTAAAGAATGTATTTTGGAAAAATACAAAACTGTTTTATCCAAATAAGTAAAAAACCCAACAAAAACCCACCAACTTTGCAGATGCCCAGTGGGCTGGATACTTACTTTTTTCTTTTACAAAGATTTTGTTATAAGTCCTGTATTTTTGAGAATTTTTCTACTTGAATCTTTTAAGTTGAAATGTCTTGACAGTGCATTTTTCCTGAAGTTATCAAAGGAGACTTTCTAACTTTAAGCCAAATTCTTTGGCACATATAAGAGGTACAGTAACGTCTTGATTCATTTTGCTAAAGTTATGTTTTGAAATTTGTAAGGTTTTTTTAATGTGTGTAGCATTTGGAAACATGAAGAGTCCTGGTTTGTATTTTTTAAATGTAACTGTTGTTTTTGGAGATACAACTTTCTTAGATGCTGTGAAGGAACTGTTTGCCAGTGTAACTTAGAGTATTGATAAATCCTTTTATGGTGCAGCAAAGCATAAAAACCTCTTTTTGGATTTGTAAGTTAATGGGAGAAATATGTCAATATTTAAGTAAAAAACCCCAACTTCTTCAAAGAGAGACACAGACCCTTAAAATATCCTGCTAATATGGTAATTCCCCTTACCGAACTTGCTGTTTAATTTTCAGTCCATTTCCACTTATGTTGCTCATGAGTTTAGAGCTGTGATGTAGAATTATTCTGTGTAGGCAGAAGTGGTGATGGGCACTAAACCATTTGATCTTCTCTAGTTTTTGCTTCTTTTGAGACAGCAGGTGGAGAGTAGTGACCACTGTGCAACTTGAGACACACTCTGAAATGAGACTTCACTGAAATTTAAAAACAAAACCAGCAGCTTAGTCTCAGATGCAGCTCTTTAAATATTTATTTAGTAATACAAATCTACCTGCAAAGCAAGTTGTGGTCCCTGTAATTATTTCCTGCTGAGGTAGCAAATCCAACTAACTGTGGGCAAAAGGATAGAGTGTATGGTGACAGTGAGGCTATTTTCCTGTTTCGTAAAAAAAATTTCTATTTTGAGTGAAATGAAGAGATCCCCTCTCTTTTTTCTTTTTTTTTTCAGGTGGGAAACTGTGGTCTTACGTCAGTAAGTTCTTAAACAGAAGTCCCGAAGAGAGCTTTGAGATTCCTGAATCCAGAACTTCCAGTTCAACTAAAATTTACCTGGAGCAACCAACTCCTAGTCCTAAAGAAACTGGTAGCAGCACTGATTCCAGAGAAAGCTATGGGGAGAGCATGCTGAAGGTGGTCCCACTTAGGAGCAGCCTGACACCAAGCTCTCAGGATGACAGTAGCAACCAGGAAGATGGCCAGGAGAGTTCCAAGTGGATGGACTCAGCATCCAGCTCAGAAGAAGAGTGTACCACTAGTTATTTAACGTTGTGCAATGAGTACGGGCAGGAAAAAATTGACTCTGGCTCCCTAAATGAGGAACCAGTGGCTAGAGCAGAGGGTGAAGGGCTGCATACCAAAGAGAGGAGTTCCCTGCAGAAGTGCAGTGTTGTTGGCAGCGACAGCTTCACCTCCCAGATTGCACCTCAGGAACGAAAGCTGTTCATCGATGACGCTGAGTCAGAAATAGCCAGCCCTACTAGGATATTGGACTCGTTAACTAGATCCAAGAACAGCCCCATGGAACTCTTCAGAATAGACAGCAAAGATAGCACTAGTGAACTCCTGGGGCTTGATTTTGGAGAAAAATTATATAACCTGAAATCAGAGCCTTTAAAGCCATTGTTTTCTGTCCCAGATCATGACAGAAGCTTGGATGCCCTGGAGAGCAAAATGGGTGTGAAAGCTCATGACACCGTGAGCAGGGGTTCAAATGACTCTGTGCCAGTTATCTCTTTTAAGGATGCTGCTTTTGATGATGTGAACAGCATTGATGAAGGAAGGCCTGATCTCCTAATAAATTTACCAGGCGTGTCTGACGAAACAGAAGAGCCAGCTGTGTCAAGGCCAGCAAAGTTTACAAAATCTGACAGGGACATGTCAGAAGTAAAGTTGTTAGAAACACCTGACGTCTTGCAATTAAATAATTCTGTAGAGCCATGCAAAGCATTTGATCAAGAGCCAAATCATGTGGCACCAGAAGTGGGTGATCGGTCCCACAAGGAAGCAAATGAGCAAAGCGGTGTCACTCAGGGAGCTCTTGGGACCTTTTTTACATCTGACCAAGAGGTAGGTGGTTCAGAAGACGGGGCTCTGTTTCAAGAGCTTGGGGCCTGCTCCTTAAACATGACAAGCAAAGAAGAAAGTTCATGTGTTTCCAACCCGCTCTCAGGTTCTCAAGAGGTTAGCTTGGACAGAGACGTGTTAAGAAATGAAGGAGTGTCGTTGTTTTCCAACCAAACTGAAGACAGCGGGAAAGAGGAGACAGACTTGGCTTTGTCACCAGCAGCTGAAAGTAAAAAGACTGCACCGAAGAAGGAAGACAAAATAGCAGGAGCAGGGCAGAAGGAAATACATCAAATTTTTCAGGACCTCGACGAAAGATTAGCGCTAACCTCCAGGTTTAATATCCCAGAGGATTGCATTCAAAGATGGGCAGCTGAAATGGTGGTAGCCCTTGATGCTTTACATAGAGAAGGAATTGTGTGCCGCGATTTGAACCCAAACAACATCTTATTGAATGATAGAGGTCAGGAACTTTTGCAAATGCATTTCTTTTTATTCGCTGTTGCTTCCAATTAACTGAGTAGGCGTTTTATCTTGTAATTAGTATCTTCATTTCCTGTCTAGAGCTTCATTATCAGTGCAGCAAATTCACCCCCAGTAATAGCTTCTAGTACTTAATGATGCCATTATTCTTAATGATACTGTTTTTAGCTACAAAAGGAGTAATTACAGTTCACTTCTGCAGAAAATGGAAGGGAAAAATGTTTTGATTTCTCCTGTCGTTTTGTTTTTAGGACACATTCAGCTAACGTATTTTAGCAGGTGGAGGGAGGTTGAAGATTCCTGTGACAACGATGCCATAGAGAGAATGTACTGTGCCCCAGGTTAGAGCAATCACCTACAATGTTTCACTTGGAAAGTAGATTAGCAGCTTTCATTTTCTCATGGAGTCTCTGTAGCATACAGCTTGAGATCATGCAATATCTGAGTTTTCTTTGCTTCTTTTCCTTGATGTCTTAAAAAGCTACAGGGCTCATAACTGCTTTATTGTTGAACTGTGGTGATGTTTGTTATGTCATTTCCATAACGTGTAATTGTACTGAATGTCTTGTTTAAGCAAGTTAGGAATGTTCTGTTTTCTTGCCATTATTTCCTGTGTCTGAGTACATCTTGGTAACTGAAAAGAGCAAACGAGATTGAAAAGGTGGCACTAAGACCCTTAAAAATACAAAAATTTATACATGCAAAGAACCTGGGTGGTGGGGGGAGAACCATGGAGGTTTGAAAAATACAACCCTAATAGGCTCAGAGATGCCTCTGACATTTTTGATGAGCTACAGTGGGCTTTGAAATAGTTTAGAGAGCTCTTTTCTTAGAACTGCTTTCATCAATCGTGAGGGTGATAAAATCAATATCTCTTGGGTTTTTATAGCAAGGATGGCACTTGAAACTGAGCCCTCCCTCTTTTCCGTTTTCCAATTTATTTTCTGCTAATATAGTGGTCTGTGATTTTTAGCAGTGACGGCCAGAAATCAGGTGTCTCACATACAGCTTCGTATTTTAAAAATTTCACAGCTAGCTTCTAAAAACTCTGTTTAGAGTTGAAATTATTACATTTTTATTCTGACTTTGAAATGCCAACATAACTTTCTGCTGAGCGCGTGGTCTGGCCAGGCATTGCAACTTGGCATGCAGATAGTCCTCAAGCTCAGAGTCTGCAAATGTTCTCAGAAAAATTTAGAATAAGAGTTACCAGCAGTGGAAGTTCTGAATTTAGTTTGGCATCAGGTGTTCTGTGTTTTTGTTCTGCAAGTGAAATGCAGTAAGGAACTGTCTCTCTGAATAGAGGTGTTAGGGTCTCAACAAATTTTGAATGTCAGCTTCTTGAGGTAAATAGAAAATAAAATCTTTTCTACTCAGGTGCAGGTCAAAAGAGCAGGTATTACAGAAAATAATTCTTTTCACCTATCAAAGTAAATCCAACACCTTCGTTCTACCCTCATGCCACTTTTATTCGAGAACAAGATAATTGGGGAATCCCAGCAATTACTGTGTTTGTTAAATAGATGGTTGTCCAGGTTGCCAACATGTGTGACAACTTGTTAGAGAGGTGTTTTCCTGCCTCCCTAACCCAGCCTCGAACAAAGCGCTCCCCAGTTGAGTTGTAGCAAAGATGGAAGTGCAGCCTTTTCCCACCTTGTCATCATTAATGAGCTGTGAAAGTCAAAGCTTAATTTTTCTGTACTTTAATGAGGATCCAAAGAGAGACTTTTTTTGCTCCCTAAGCCCCTACCAGCCAACTCCTGCAGTAATTAAGTGTTTAGGGAGCAGTTGAAATAATATTTAGAAGTCCCCAAATGCAAGAATAAAGTTTTCCACACCGTCATTATTTCCACCTCACAGCACAGGTGTGGTACCCATCCGGGCTTTTCTTGGTGAAGTTGCCCTCCCCTCTCTGCCCTACCCCAGGCTGCATTTGCTTTGTGTGTCTGCAACTGGTGAGCTCCAAGGTGAAGATTTGCAAATGCAAATATTAGGTATATTCAAGGTGGATGAATTGGCACTGCTTTATGATTCTTACCTTTCATGTTTCTTGATCCTAATGTTATCTGCGTGGAACATTCTTGTACTTTAGTGTAGCTGTTGCATGTTAATTTTTAGGTAGGAGAGTAATACGTGGTATAACTTAGCAGCATGAAATGTATTTTGCAGTCAAGTGCCATTCTGTTATGAGGAATGATTCAGTAATGATGTATAGCCGAGTCCTGTAAAGCAGCTTTCTTAGGGCTACTGCTGCTGGTAAATGTGACTTTAGAACTTTTGACCCCTGTTTAAAAAAATAATTGCGTTAATAGGATTTTTCTAGGTTCCAGTATTACAGGGGGAAAAAAAGCTTCATTTGGATGATAATTTTTTTTTTCGTTTTGAGGAGTGTGCCATGTCCCTGGAACGCCTTAATCATTAAAGCATTGCTCCTCAAGCTGCTTCTTGGAATAAGGATTTTGAAATTATATTTGTGCTTCAGTTCAGTACACTAGGAACAAGTTTTGAGGTTTTAATATTAAGTTTCTTTTTAATATAAGTGTTTCCTACAACTTGGTTTTTTTTTTCTGGTGAGGGTAATGCTGTAGTTTTGTAGATGTGAACGATTATCTTCCCAAAATTTTATCACGTCTTGTGATTTCTTACCATAATAAAAGACAGTGTCTAAAATAAGTGACTCAAAGTGAGTCTTTATCTTGTTTTGAATTTTCCTGGTGTTTTCAGGATTATGTGCTATGTTGCCCCGCCTCTGGGTACTCAGCCTTCCCTCTCCTTTTCTCTCCTGGCTGAAGGATGCAGTGAAACTTGGCTTGTAAAAATTTTGTGTTTAGCTTGCTGTGTGTTTTAAACAGAGTTTGAGATAGATCTGGTTATGATAACTTGTATGCTACCTGATTTCAAAAATTTGGTGTTTAAGTAAGTGCATTCTTTAAAAGTAAGCAAGAAAGGGAAGGTGCCTATCAATAAATATTGCTTTTTAGGGTCTATTGTTAGAGACTGAGAACAGCTGATGATTCTAGGGCTACAGTTCTTTTTCTGCATTGATTTTTGAGGAGCAAATTTTGAAAGCAGAAAAAGGAGAGGAGGAATGTGAAATTTAAACTGATTGCAGGATATCTTCAGTTTAAAATAGGTAGGAAATTGTATTACAGAGTTATGTGAAAAGGTGAAACATGTATTTGAAACAGTTGTATCTTTTCAATTGATGAGGTTTCAGATATTGCTTTTCTACAGTGTAAGTTACAAAGTGATTTGCAGCGAAGTGCATGAAGATGTACTTAAATCTTAAGTTGTTTTATTTGTTGAAGAAAAACATGAAGTCTAAATTTTTCGATTTATATATTGGGAACTAATTGCTGGATGGGTGAGGGATAGTAATGTATTAGTGTGGAAGCTTTTCAGAGCCAGCGGAGAATAGAGGTCCACCTATGTGGAACTTGTTTGCAGGATCTAGGATTTTGTGTTGAAGGACTTTTGTACACCACGGTGTAACCTTGCATTAAGGTAAAGCAAGGCAGTGTTGGTACAGAAACAGTGATCCTGGTGAAGCGCGGGGACTTGCTCAGCTCCTGTTGTCCTGCGAAAAAGTGGAGAGGCAATTTGACTGCATATGTCAGAGACATTATGCAGTGCATATATAAAATAAAAGAACAACTGCAACCATTATAAATGCAGAAGTGTCAAAAAGACGAGGGAAGGGAATAGTTTACAAAGCTGAATCCCCTTCCCTGCGAGCAGTATAATTAGTTTTGCGTGAAATAGCAATTGTCATTTTACATCGTGCATAAGATATGATCAGGGCTGCATCAGTTGCAGGAGTGGCACTTCCCCGCTGCCGACGGGAGGTGGCATTGTACCATTAATGGATGTTGCTGTCGCACTGGCTGCCCCTAATTTGCTTAACTTCTCCTAAGAACTGGAGACGGAAGATGCGGCTCATTTGTAATGATTTGCACATCAAGAATTGTGCTCTCAAGCTCAGAGTCGTGGTGTGTTAGAGTGCTGTTGAATCTGTTGTTGTGGCTGGGTAACTCTTTACTGCTGTATGGTTCTCCTCAATTTAAAAAAACATAAGTTCCTGCTGAACCAACTCCGGCACCAACAAAGCCGTCTGCAGATGCTTAAAAGTAGTGCCTGTGCTATACTTTGATTAATGGCCAAACTAAATCTTTGCTGTTCACCTATGATAAGTCAAATGTTGTTTCTCTAATTCACAAGGGAAACATTGGATTATAAATCATGCCTTATAAACTCAACACCACTTCAAGTAAAACTGTGGGGGTTTTGGCCAAGAATAACCTATTTGCTTTTAAAGAAGAAATTAAGCACTTGTAACTGAGAATTTCTGCTGGGTTAATATGGTTAAGGTGACTGTTGTGAGGTTTATGTGTTTTGTTTCCTGTAACTTTCCTCCTATTTATAGTAATTTTGTTTTCTGAACATTTTAAAGTGTGCTGAGCAGCTGATGTCTGAATACAAAGTTATTAGCAGATCAGATGAGAATGATTCACTTCTGTTTAAACAGCCCTTTGCTCTCCATGCCCCCTGAGAACTCTTATCACATATTTGTCCAAAAAATCCCCACGAAAACTAACAAAAAATCCCTTGCTTTATCCACCTGCCTGGTGGCTGATAGTATCAGCAATGTATCTCTTTATCTCTTGGTTAATGTGCCTTGGTATTCTGAAGGGGGGAAAATTCCAGTAACAGATTCAATTTACATGGACAGAAACTTGAGCAAATGCCAGCCTAGCAGGGGGGCCATTATTCTGCTCTATAAATAAGTTTAAAAAAGAAACACACACACACACACAAACCTGTGAATCAACATGTTTTGGTCTAATTGAGGGAAAAGCAAGATAGATGAATTTTGAAATGCAAATTATCACCTTCTGTTATTTTAAGTATTGGTTTTGCCAGCATTGTGATCTTAAATATAAAGAGTTGTTAACTTTTAAATACAGTAATAGTTGTATTCCATTCTTGACAATCACAATTTAAAAAATCAGATTGGTAACTTTTTTTAAAAGAAAACCCTTTTCAGTATGCTTAATACCCGTGAGAAACACAGAATTGTCTACAGCCATAGCCTAGTCAAGGCTGTCTTCAGCTAAAACAGATTTAAGTTGAGAATTTTCTCATGAAGAGAAATCTTTAAGTCTAACCTGTGAAGTGTCATGTTGTAGAAGCAGCTTGCTGGTCTGACATCGTGTGTAAATACGATGTGTGAATGAGATGTTTTATTTACACTCCCCGAGTTCTTGTTCCAGCAGCGGGGATGCTTTCTGTTGCATCCCTGTAGTGTTTTTGGAGGACGAGGTTTCAGAACTGGGCTGCCTTTAGAGTCTTTTTTCTTTCTTGTTTAAACAACAAGTTTTCACCAGACTGTGTTTACTAAAAACTGGAGATTTGCTGCTTGAGATACTAAAGCCAAAGGGAGCTTAGGTTCATAGAAAATGTAAGTAGGAAACTGGCCATCAGTAATGCATCGTTTTATTCTGATGCTTTCATAAGCTGTGGGCTATAATCAAGCCTTATTTACACAAACTAGCCTTCACAGAAGCCTACACATAAATATATGGTAAATTTGGTTTTATGTAATCTGCTGTTACTTGTACACAGTGCAAAAACTAAGCAAAAAGAAGGCTTTGTGTGTAAAGGATTTTGTTCAAAAAAAAAAAGACAAAAATGTTTAAATGTGCAACCTGTTTTTTGTACTCCCAAATGAAGATGTCACTTCTGCTCTTAAACAATTGAAAATACAGATGCAAATTGCAGCTGATCACCTAAAATGTATGGCATGAAAATAAAAAATGCTAGTTGATATTATTAGCCTGCATGCTATAATTTTTATTTACTGAATAAGGAAAAAGATTATTTGCCTCTGTTTACCAAATAGACGTTTGATGCTGGAAAACCTGTATGTTATTTGTGTATGTGTTTGTCAGTAGGAGTTTGCAGGCACTCATTAAATCTGCTATTCTGTATTATAGTAATTTAATTTGAGTAGATTGTTTAAGAAGCAAAATAGCTGTGGTAGATTAAAGTGCCATTGACCCTGAGAGGTGTCGAGGGGTGGGCTGGTCTCGTGGTTGTAGTGTAAGACTGGACTTCCTGCTTTTTATCTCTGACTCTGTCCTAGATTTTTGTGTGACATTAATGTCTCAGGATTATGCTAAAAAGAAAAGAAAAAATCTGGATAGGTGAGGGAGCTTTGGGCATCAAAATCAGAAGGATGGGCAAGCTTGATTTGAAAAGCCCTGGCAACAGCAAACAGGATTAAACATTAACATGAAAAATAAATGGCTGGTGTGAATAAGGTCTGGAGGTGCAGAAAAAGTACTGATTCCTGTGAAGCTGGGATTAACAGTTTTACAACAACCATTTGGAGTAGGACAGCTCTCTAAAGACACCTGAGTGTCCCACAGAAAATGACAGCTGACTGCTCCCAGAGTACAAAATATCATGAACTTGGAGCAGGTAATTGAAAGCATTGGTTTGAGGAGAGCATCAGGTATTTTCTGAAAAAAATCTGATCTCATTTGCACTCGGGCTTGTTGTAAGTACACTACATGTTTCAGGTGAAGTACATGGTCTTGTGGTTTTTCTTAGACTCTGTAACTAGAATAAGCAGTAAGATGTACCCAAGCTGTTGATTTGTAAAAATCTGATGTCTGGCTGTCATAAAAGCCAGTTGTTGACTGCAGAAGAAACTGTGCTTTACCTGTGTTTATTCATGTTTAGTACTATTATTATTATTAATATTACAGATGAGACTAAAGCTTGAAGATAGCATACAAGATGCCTTGTAAAAATAAATGGAGATAGCTATGACGTTAATTAATGTTTGCTTTGTTTTGATAACAGAACAGTAATAAAACTTTGTCTCTTATGTCACATGATCATTTTAGAGGAAGTTTTGATTCCATCTTGGGCTGCTAAAAGAAAGAACGAACACAGTTCACTCCATTTTTTTGGTTTTTTTCCAAAGAGGAACATAGGTGCTCATATGTTTTTGAATAACTTTTAAATGAAACTTCCTATTTTCATACTCCATTTGATCTTAGCAAATGTTCATTGGACTTGCCTCACTACTTTATTGTTTAAAGACCATGATAAACTTCTTACACTTAAATATAGATGGTTCAATTCTGTGCTTTATAAATTGCTGAAGCATTTTAGGCAAAGCATTATGGCCAGATTGCTTGTGGGATGTTTTATTTAGTAACTTTATCTTACGGTATCTTGGCTGACTGAGTCTGATGAGAGCGAATTAGGTTGGAGTTACTTATTTGATTCTCTGCAAATGTTTCTTTACATATGTAGATATCAAAATATGATAAAACAGTAATCTTTTAAAATTAAGTGAGTGTAAGGTAAATAGAATTTCCAAAGTGTCACTAATGGTTTTTCATGCAATGTTTATCTTAATGGCTGCAGAAGGGGAATACATTGTGTTTCTTTTCAGGGTGTTGAACAAGTCAAATTCCTCATGAACAGTTTCAGACACCTGATGGTAGTTCAGATGGGTCTCCTTATTTTCTTATCAGTGCAGAAATGATACTCGAGAGTACGCTGTTTCTGCTTGGACTGTGGCGTATGGGAAAGGGCCTCCTCAGGTTTTGAAATTCTTATCAATCCACCCTTCTTAATTCCAAGAAACCACCGCAGTGCGAAGCCTTTCCTGACTCCTGGGTGTCTGGGGAAGCACTACATCCACCTAGAGCCGATTTTCCTGTGAGCTGACTTGAGATGCATTTTTTTTGATATTACAGTTTGTCCTACAAAATTTTTGATTAAGTTTTTGTTCTTGGTGATTCACAAGCCATCTGGCCTGAGTTGCACAGTGAATGTCTAAGGCCTCCTGTAAGCCTGGCTTCTTTCATCTTAACTAGTGTGTGCTGGCCATGGGGCATTATTGTCAGCCCTGGCTGTTTTTGGAAGAAAAATGTGGCAGGCGTGGTACTAAAAGCCTTTGAAATCCTTCAGCATGAACGGTATATTTCAAGTAAAGGTGCTGCAGAGAGAATGAGAAAATAAGCCTTGGTTTACCATCAATAGCTTTATTGAGAATGTGTATTCAGGAGAGGTGAAGTTCTGCTTTTTACTTCAGAACTGGCACTTCTGTTTAAAATACAGTGTTGCCAGCTATAACTCCCTTATCAGGAAGTAAGGTATTGCTGTGTATAATGCAAATATTGAGATAAGTATGGAAACCATAAAGAAATGGCCTTTCAGTTGAGACCAGCTGCTCTGGAAGGAGGACAGTGCAGGGTAGTGGAGGTGTTTACCTGCACCATCTGTCTCTGTCTAAACCTGATAGCATTTTACAAATCCTCCCTTCAGTTATCCCAGTGGCTGCTGTTGGAATTGCTTTGTGCAGGAATTTAGCATTGCTGTTGACTTGTGCTCATTGGTGCTGGATGTCATGGCCATGCTTTAGGAAGGGAGAAAGAGGAAAGCTCTCCCTTTAATGAAATTGCAGTAGATGGAAGGCATATTGACTTTTTTTCACCCTACTTTATTATTTCTCTGATTTTCTCTTTGGGGATGATACAAATGTTTATTTCTGCAAATGTCGTTCTGCTAGTCCTAGAAGCACCAGCATTGTGTACATGTGTACACATGTTTATTTTTGTACAAACCCGGGTAAGGTCCTTGATTTCAAGGTTCATGAAGGAAAGATTTGGCACAAATATCCCCATGTTATTCACTTAAGCTTATGTGTCACTACCATTTATTGTCTAAATTACTTTGCTGATGGATTGAGATGAAAATGTTTTCTTAGTGAAGGCAGATATTGTAGTTCAGATTTATTGCAATATTGAAGCTTTAAAAAAAGCATATGCCCTGTGTGGTATATTACATTAGCCAGCTACTCTGTGTCCCTCAAAAGCACTTCACAATCTACAGTTTCTAAAATTTCCCATGATGTTTAGTCAAGATAAAATGCAGTAATATTGATGTGGTATCCTGGACTTATTATGATCAGTGTATTGCATCAGAAGTCACGTGACCTGTTTGAAGTAAGGAAATGTAAACAACACGTGTTTATTTGTAATGCACACAGTGATTTTTTCTTTTTCTTATTTTTTTAAGGAAAACATTTATTTTAACCTGAAATAAGGAAACTTTGGAACCTAGGGAAAGCAGCAGGAAAGCTGACATTGTATAATAGGAAAAAAGTTGGGCTAAAATATAGTTTTTGTAAAAAAGAGGACTCAGGTGTTGCCCTCAGCTGAGTTTTCCATTTTCTGTTCTATGTTGGTTCAGATGACTTGTCATGCAGTTTCTGCTTGTGCATGAGAACCCAGGCAGGGCCCTTCAGCCCTGGGAGAAATCTGTGTTACTTGACTCTTCTTAATTTATTCCACTCATGTCAGTTTGGTCATGGCCAGAAGTGGATGGAAGAGTTCAGTGCTGCTCTTGTCAGAGAACTGCAGTGACATTTGTTTTGGCTTGGCATATATTGAAAGCATTCTTACAATTGAAAATATGAGCTTGGATTTTGAAGAAGTGGACTCTCGTTTACTTTTTGACTCTTATTCTGTATATGTCCATTTTCTTCATCACTGCTACTTCCTGTAATGAACAGTTCTGTGAAAGAAGGCAGCGTAACTTTGGTACTTCAGAGAACTGGATCAGCATCTCTCACTGCCAGCATAAAAGGAAATAATACCAAATCTGAGAAAAAAATATTTTTTTTAGAATTTATTTTCCCTGTGCTCTGAATTATGGTTTTTTTTCTGTATTTAGGTAATTTTTTTTCTATTGGGCTGTAACTCATGAGGCCCATTCCCACCGAACATCTTTGGAAAGAATGGATTATTTCCTTTTGTGGCATTATTATAAAATTTAAGGTGTGTCAATATAGGATAGTTAATGGTAGTATAGGAACTGAGAATGTAGTAGTCAATCTTATTAATTCTTGGCTTTGCTGTCCTTTTTCTGTAATAAGTATGTAACTTAATTTAAAAATAAAAATCTTCGCTTGTTGGGAAAAAAGCTCCCTTGAACTGAAAAGGCATTTCCATTTAGTAGGTTTCACTGAGAAATACTATGAAAACCTTTCACCAGCTGGTTTGTGTGGAAAGGCCCAACTTTGGGGGCTTTTTTTTTTTTCCTTTTTTACAGGACAGTTACCTAGAAGGTCTGCCTTTCTGAAGGGCTTTAAAATTAAATTGCAAGAACAGATTTTGATTTTTACACAAATTCTCTCAATTTACCACAATTCCAACTTCATCTGGGTGATTGCATGGGATCTTAACACATTTTAAAAATGCATGTAATTATGCTGATACAGTTGCTCGTGTGGTTGCTGTTACATCTTTATAAAAGTTTCTTGGTGCTGATAGGAGTATCAATCTCTAAGGAGTGGAATAAATTCTGATGTGTGGGACCCTTATAGTGATGTATCGGTCGTTCAAAGCCCATTAAGTGCAGTAAACTTTTCAGTGTGAGGGATGTCCTACCTCAAGAAACAATGTCTGAGCCATCCTTCCTTGTTGCTCTTTCAGCAGCAGCCTGAGCTTAGTTCTGTGAGGTGCTGAGCCTCTTCCAGCTCTTGTGGCAGCTGCCCGAAGGGCAGCCCTCTGCACATCCCTGAGCTCAGCGTGGGTGTGCTTCCCTGCCTCTTGGGGAACTCTGGGGTGACGCCTCCCTCTCCCTGACCCTGGGCTGGGACTCATCTGGAGCTCTCCTTGGCCATGCCCATGCTAAGCTCCATAAAATGATGAGCGGGATTTTTCCGCCCGTGCTGCACTGCTTTTCACAACAACAGCTATGTGACTGTATGCTAATTGTTGTCCTCTGCTGGGGATCTGGTGTGGCTTTTGCCACCAAAGCTATTTTAGTGCAGCTTCTGCATTTTTTTGACAGTCAAAATGAAGATTTCATCTTTATTGCGATCTGGTTTTGTGCCTGTTTTAGAGCAGACAGGGTGGTGTGTATTTAATAGTGTTTGTATTTAATAATTTTTGTAGTTTAAAGCCTGAGTCAGTGAAGGCCAAGTTTTCTGCATGCATCATGCTATTGAATATGTGTGTGTGTATGACCAGGGACTGTCACTCCCACCTCCCTTCCCTGCTGTCCCTTGTGCCAGTGCAGCAATAGCAGTGTTGGGTTGGATGCAAGGGGAAACAACTTTTCATACCCATGTACAGTTTGGGCTGGGCTGTAGCAATACACAGTCACTGGCTGTGGTTATGCTGTGGGAAGTAGATTTGATATCTCTTTGTGAGACCATTGTGAAAAGCCTCCCATGGTGATCCCAGAAAAGGGTGTGGGTTAGCCATGAGACAAATCCTGCCCTCTAAGACAAAACTAGGGCATGCAGTAGACTACTGCGCCCTCCCTTGTGCTGCTTTTATGGATGTTTCAGGCCACTCTGGTCTGCCCAGTTCTTCTGGCCAGGGGATATTCTCTAAATATGTTTTGCTTTACTGTCTGTCACTGTCCAGTTTTGTCCAGTATAGAAGAATCATAACTGTAATGCCTACAAGTCTCGGAAGTGCCTGTGTATGCATGGAAAAGTCAAATTATGCATGAAATGTATGGTGTTGCTGTGCTTGAACAATGCAGTCTGTAGGTGGCTAAAGGGCTAACTAGATTGCAGGCATAATGAAAGCTCTGTGGTATTTAGTATATGTTCTGTCAGCATTAAACAGTCACCTTGTAAATATATGTTAATTTTGAAGGTGTAACTGACCTTTTTAATATTAATTGAAATGTCTCATGTTTAGAGGTTGGTGCTATCCTGGAAGAGACAGAAGCCTGTGACTGGTGGAGCCTGGGTGCCATTCTTTTTGAACTCCTCACTGGGAAGGTAGGGGCTGGGGGCAAGTGACTCCGTAGAAGTGACTTCTTGGCCAGTAGTTTCTCACCAGTGGTGTTCCGAGTTGTGATTCACTTGATTGTATTTCTCAGATGAGCTTTGCCAACCTGAGTGCTCTCAATTTGCTTAGTCTGCATGGGACCAGAGAAACAAAACATGCTCAGCCTTCAGCAGAACAACTTAATAAAGCTGTACCAGACTAAGGACTGAAAAAAATAACCAAAACTATGCTGCCCTCTTAGCTACAGTGAAATCCGAGTTCTCTAACATTCCATCTTTACATGTACAAAACTTTTGCCCTAATACTTCCAGTATTATTTCCTGGGACTGTGTAGAAGCCATATGTTACTGTTATACATTAATTCAGTATTTTGAGACAAAGAGTGCTCGGCCAAATCAAACTGGTGATTGGTTGACAGCTCTGCACGAAGAAAGCAAAGTCCACCAGATTCCCAGGCTCTTCAAATTTGAGCAATAGAACAGAAGCTTTAAGATGTAAATGTTCTAAAGCTGTATCTCGGAGCTCATCAGCACCTGTAGACTGGTTCCTCCCAGAACCAGTGCTTCATACTACGAAGCACTGAATTTTGGCTTTGTGTGTTAAATTTGCATGGATATTAGGAGATAATCCAACACGGCAATTTTGAAATTAATAAATGTGCCTGCCTGCTTTGATTTTTTTTTCCCTTTTTTCCTTTTCTCCTCCAGTCTCTGGTTGAGTGCCATCCATCAGGAATAAACACTCACACTTCTTTGAGTATACCAGACCATGTATCGAAGGAGGCCAGATCACTGATTCAGCAGGTAGGTGAGGGGAGAATTTGTCTTCTCTATGTACATGTGTGGATGGAACAAATACTTATCTACCTGACTTGTTCTGGTGAAGTAAATGTAAAACCAGAAACCTGCTGATAGGAAGGTGGATGGCTCTTTGTCAGCACTGATGAATTTTGCCCAAGTTGTCTTGTTGCATCTGGAAGCCTTGACTTCTGCTGCCAGCTGTGTTTTTAGAAAACTGGAGTGCTTTGCCGTTTCTTCAAAGAACAAGTTTGGCAAATGCTTCAGAAACACCTGCTGGTGATGCATGAACATCTTAGGAATTCTGCCCTAAATGTTCACGGAAGCATTTGTAATGAACTAAACTAAAAAATGCTGATGCCAGTTCAGCAAGGTAGCTCAAAGTACTATGAAACCTGTAGCACCCTGATTAGAAGTTATGACCTTGCTGTGGTTGAGTCTGTTCCTCTCCTCCAGGAAACCTTCTGGATGCCATTTGTTAAGAAAAACACTTTAAACGGTGAATCCAGTGACTTTTGTAGTCGGAAGATAAGTGGTAGGTTGGACAAAAGACAAAACTGTAAAATATAGACAAGCTTCCAGACTGATACACCTTTTTAAAATTAATGGGAATAGTATTGTTTGATGGTTTTAGTTTACTCTTAGCTTTAGGTAGTCATGACTAAACTTGTAGTACAGGGTCTTGAAATTCAGTTAATGCAATCTTCCTTCTAGTTAATTTTGACAGAACTGTGGGAGTGGTGTCTAGGTCTGACCTGTTCCACTTGAGAAGAACAAGCCATAAAGGTGAACTGTGCTGTTCAGCTTTGAAGAGGATCTTGCTAGCAGATGCATAAATAATGGCGTCACTTAGATGTAGTTTTGAACAGAGCAGAGTGGACAAAGTAGTTCTTGAAGAAAAAAAAGGAAATAGCTTTTGCAAATTCATTGAGTGAAAAGACCCAGTGACAGATTGATTTCTGTGCTGTTACTGTGAAATGATTAGTGAAAATGGAACTGTGTGTTTGGACACTACCTATTTTGACTAAGTGACATGAAGTTACTGAAGGTGAAAGCACATGTCTGTGTATTTCGGCAAAGATAGAAAGGGAAATGAGTGAAGAAAAATCCCATTTTTATATAATCTGCATTTATGTAGTTGGATGGTAGCAAATTTTTATCCTCGCCCATAGATGTTATAATGCTGAGGGAAAGCAAAACTTCGTGAAGGGAATTCCTCCCATTATGACTAGAAGACAAATGAAGTCGTCTAGTCCACGTGTCCCTGCCCGTGTAGGATTGTTTTTTGCTGCAGACTAATGTATTGCCTATGTTCACATATGCCAACGAATGTCTCTTTTGCCACTGATGGGTTTAAGTGGCAAATGTATTTCTGCCACTCACAGCTGTGTTACAAGGCCATGTCTGTTCAGAGAACAGTCTCCCCAGGGCCTGTTAGGTCAAGCTGTCTAGTGTAGGGTGGTGACTTATCTGGTGGAGGTTCGGCTATATGAAGCAGTAAATCACATTTTTGTTGTGTGACTATCCAAGGAAGCTGCCATTCATTGTTGAGGAAGCCTTGTCAGGAAAAGGAAGAGCGCTCTCTTGGCATGGATAGCAATTTGTCATTGCGACTTTCCTTCCCCCCACTGCCAAGGGTAAACAGGTCAAAACATCACAGAATAACTCTCTGGGATCAGTGTTCAGCTATACAGAAAATTGTGTCAGGCGTTGTCTCCTGCTGTGGCTTCCAGTCCAGGTGACTTCGTTGTAAACACCTTCTTCATTTAGCCAGCATCTAAAACACAGAGATCTGTTTATTTCTGCTGAAAGATAAAGTTGTTTTTTGATGTTGGTTTGGTATTTTGCACTAAGGGTTTTTTTTCTGAACCTTCAAGGTCTATTACTAACAAAATAATGAAACGTGACTTTTCAATAGGTATCTATTTCAGTTTACATTTGTTTTATAAGAATAAAGTTCTTCTGGAAGGACAAACTACAGAAAATAAGTGACCGTGCTTGGTTTCCCTGTCCTGGTGCTGCCTGTAGTTCCAGGGAAGGCAGAGACACCCCAGCTGCAACTGTGTGTGCTGGCTTGTGGGAGATACCAGAGCAGCACCATTCACTGTCAGCAAAGCTACTTTTACTATGTGGCACTGACTGCAAATAGCAGAGCCATCTTAAAGTGCGTAAATTCCTATGTTTATGGATGTAGACTCACTTAGATGTTGACTGTGTCAAGATATGAATACACATTTTTCCAAGTGACAACTGGGGGAAGTTATCCTATTAGCTGTTGCAGAAAAAGCAAGCAAGAGATCATGCCTTTGTACTGGCTGTAATTGAATAGAGTATAAACAGTTCTTGAAAACTGCAAAATATGTTTGTGTGTCTTTATTAGTCTCTTTGGAGTTTACCTTTGCATTCCCTTTTATATGGATTGGTATCTTTAAACAGATGTAAATATTGTGATTTCCTTTTCACATGAATTCAGCATGTGATGTACAACTAAAAAGCAAAAGAGGTGCTGAATTTCAGGAAATTTCCATGAAGCCATTATGGTGTTTTGTTTCTTTCACTGGAGTTTTGATTTTTCAGTTTTAGGCTATTTGTAGGACTCTTTAAAACTTTTTTTTTTTTTTTTAGGAAATGGAGAGCTGGCTATGTTATCCTGATATTTTAGGACCAACTCACAATTTATGAAACGGAAAGTTACAGACCACTATCCCTGATGTAGCCATAACACAGTGGTGTGAGCAAAGGTTAACATGAAGCAAATGCAGCGTCCAGAGTTCTACTGATGCAGGCTCTGTCTGCTGCTGTCTCTTTTTAAAATAAGGTTACACTTAAAATGAAGTCCCAGTGTGCAGTGCTTCAGGGAATTGCATGCTGTGATCAGTAGTCTCTGAAGACTGTAAGACTGAGACTCAAGGAAAGGAGAGTCTTCTTCCATTTACTGGATTTTAGGAATTTCAAGTATGCTTTTGCACTCTTGAAAGTAATTCATAGAGCAGGAAAACGGTAGGATGTCCCTTACCTTAGACCTTTCTGGAACTTTTAAGCAGTTGTTTTTGTTCTTACTCACCGAATCATGTGTATTTCTCTTTTATGTCAAGCTTTTGCAGTTTAATCCTGCGGAGCGTCTTGGTGCTGGCGTTGCTGGTGTTGAAGACATCAAATCTCATCCATTTTTTGCCCTTATAGAATGGGCAGATCTGCAGAGATGAGAGACACGTGCCCTCTGAACAAACTCAGGTCAACTGGACAGGTTTCTCTGGCACAGGAGCACCCTGACTCGCTTCCTTTGGATGTCTCAAACCACTTGGACGTAATGGCTGAAGGATGCTGGAGCAACGGAGCCAAAAGAGAACACTTTTAACAGGAATCGCTGGTTGTACGGGGTGCTGGCTTATTTTTATCACAACTGGTTGCTACGTGTGTGAGTCCTTTCATCAAAGGAAGGTTTGTGAGGCAACTCCTGGGCAGCATGTTTGGCAATGCCAGCTTGTCAGCTAAGCAGGAGCAGGAATGTCCTCCTGGTGCTTTGTCTGGTGATCGAAGTGTCTATAGATGGTGCCAGTTGAAAGTATTTTTTTATTGTGTCAATAGACCATTTCCCTATGCTAAGTGCAGCTCTTAGGGGGGTGGGGAAGGAAAATGCAAATAATTTATTAATGGTTATATGCTAAAGAAAATACTAAATAAAATACTGAAATGCTTTATGCAAAAGTTGACACATTAAAAATAATATATCCATTAAAAATTAAGAAAGCTGTTGCATAATACTGTGGAATGTGTCTTGAAAATAGCATATCATTTCCCATTCCGGAAAGAGCATATAAAAGGCAAATAATGCTGTCAAGTATTGTACTTTGTTGGCTGTCAATGTCTGTTTAAAACTCTTGGCTCTGTTGTATTTGATGAGCTACATGTTAAAGTCACGACAGAAAGGGAAATCTTCTTTTCCTCAGCTGGATAAACACTGCTTTAGCACTCTAATAAGGAGCAAGAACACATAACACTAAATAAATACATAGATAAAAAAGGAAAAACTCTTCTCTCATCCCTGCAGCCACTGCTTTATCACTTAATGAACTTTACTTCCTCTAAGTGTCCTATTTTTAGCTGCTACTTCAGGAAGAAAACCTTTCTGCTCGTGTTCTTGTGCTTGAGGAAGCTTCTGAACTCCCCTGTTTGTTAATAGTCTTAATAAATCAAAGAAAGCCTTCACCCACTCTGCTGCTTGAACAGGAAGAAGCCTGGGATTTGCTCATGCCAAATGACTAAGTGACATCTCTGAGCAAACCCTAGTGGGTAAGACTTGGGCAGGAGCCAATTAGCTGACCTGTTTGTTTGCTAGAAACGTCTGGAGAATGAGAGAAGAATATAAGACATGCAGAATATTTTGCTGAGTGCTGCTATTGCTGCTGAGCAGCCCTGCCTGTGTGGGTTCCTGATGTACAAATGCTGTACACTGCAATGTACAGATTATGGATCCATGGGTTTTTTCCTAAATGTTCCTTTGGCTTGCACTCTTTCTTTTTTTTTCCCCTTTTCTTCATCTCCCCAGCTTTATCCGGAGAACAAAGGGCAAATTCCTTTGGGAAAGTGAGGTGACAGCAACGATTATTGAATTTACAACTCAAAAAAAAAAAAAAAGTGTCCTTCCATTTGTATTTTAGCAATGTATTTTATGGGCACTCCCAAAAGTGCATCTGCACAGTCTCCATCTGTTAGACACCAGGTCGGTGTATTCAAATAAAGTGGAAAAGGAAAATGCTTCACTTAAACAAAGGAAATCTGGAAACTTCTTTTTTCCTTTTTAAATTATTCCACTCCCCTCTTTTTTTTTTTCTTCCCTTTCTTGTGATCACCAGGCCAGCAGAGGGGCTGTCACAACACTGCAGGCTGTAACCAGGTCACTAGTATCACTGCCTACCCAGTGCCGTCCAAGATTACATCACTTTCAGAAACTGTGTTTCAACCCACCACCCTCTGGCTTCATAACAGGAACTCCCTCAGGTGAGCCACAGGAACAACTTCCTGTGCCGAGCGGGTCGGAAATCTCTAATGCAGAGACCAAGCTGATCCCGAGCTTCCTTCCAGCACTGCCCTGGCTGTGACTCTGGAGAGGGCTCATTGCTCAAGGAAAGAAAGCCTCCCTCCCCTCAGCCACCTGACTCCCTCCCTGGGGCTCTCTAGCCCAGCCACCAGATAATGCCACTGCCTGTGTTGATCTGTCCCATTGCATTTGCCTGGTGATAACTGTACAAAAAAGTATTTTCCATGTTGTTTTGAAATGCTGTCTTGTTCAGGTTGTGCCCGTGTGCTGGCTGCAAGCAAAGGCAGGATAAGATAGCACAGGAGCACAAGCTGGTCTCTGTGAGAAGCAGAAAGAAAACCCAGTTCTGGCAGAAAGCAAATGATCAAAGCATTCAGTTTAGTTAATGACACCAAAATATTTTTTTTTCAGGTATGTTAGTAGTGAGGAAATCTAGATCATGAAGAGTAGAAGGAATGGCAATATGACTTGCCAGAAATGAGCCTTTGAGAGGCTACAAGTTTTTGTAACATTACCACTGACTCAGATAATTGTTTTGTCAAGGGAAGCGCAGTCTGGAGTTAATTGCACAAAACCAATCCTGCTTCTATCTTTATTTTTTTCCTTGAACATGTATTGTGTTGTATTGGTGTTTACATGTATTCCTTTAATAAACAAAACCTTTCAAGCCTAATTCAGACCTTGCCTTTCTGAACTGTACATTTAGTTCTTAAAGACTGACCTTCTTACCTGATCAGGGCTTTTTGTCCTTGGCTTTAGTGACTTGAAATGCTCTAGATACCTTCTTTTTGGTATCTTACGGAGCCCTGTGATGCATATCTCCATTTTGATGACTCTTTATTCCCACTTCCGTTACACCTAATGGCTAATAGCAAAACAAATCAGTGCCTTTTTTCTACAGGAATTAGTGACAGTCTATGTAAAACACATTAAAATAAACCTATAGATTTTCATTTTCTCCTGTGGGTGTTCAGGTAAAGGAGATTACACACTTGTGGCATCTCAAAGTGGTAATTCATTGCACTCTGTTGAGCCACACTGTAATAATCTTTGTGTCCTACTAAGAAGAACTGGGATACAAAATGTTTGAAGGCTTGCCCTGGGTAGAATGCTGTGAGGTGAGCCTGGACCCCTGCCCAGACCTACAGGAGAAACTGCATCTCATGAAATACAAGGGGCATAACTTTGAATGGCTGTATTCACAGCTTCTGTTCTTGTAGCACAGCTCCTGTGTCTCCTGTGAAAATCACCTCGCAGACAGCAGTCACTGTCACGCTGACTCTCGGCGCACCTTTGGGATGCTGAGTTGGCAGGGTTACCCGTGCTGGAACATCCACCCGGCTCCTCTCTCCAGTGCTAACCTGTTCCTTGGTGTGTCCCCGCAGCGAAGGGCACTGGGATGAAGAAGGCTGGGGAGGTCAGCCCTCTCTAAATGAAGCACTCAGCATAACAAGGTACAGGGAAGTGCGAAGTAAACCACTACGGGATTTTTTTTTTTTTTTGAGTGTGGTGTCATTTGTTTTCTCAAGGACACTGAGTAGGAAGCTGGAGAAACAGAAACTTCCTCTGTGGTGAGATTTATGGTAGGGATTTTAGCAATAAAATGTAAAAGTACATTTGTTAGTTTCTTTGGGTTTGTGCTCTCTGTGAGGGCTGTGCTGTGAGCTGAGCGCTGTGGCTCCTGGCTGCTGGCTGTCCCGCACTCTGTGTGAGGGGCCATTTCCTGGGCCCCGGCATGTGCCATCCTGTGGCTGAGCACCCCAATGTCCTCCTCCAGCCAGCAGCACCTGTGGCAGCCGGCTCTCAGCTCTGTGCATCTCCTGAGCCACCCATGGTGATCGTCAGGGCCCTGCAGCTTTTTGCAGGCCCCAAGAAGCTTGGCGGGCAGGATTTGTTTGCCTGCAGCAGCACCCTGTGGAGTGTTGCTCATTCCCTCACCCCAGCTGCTCATTTCCTCGGGACTGCTGCCCTCACTGCGTGGTGTCCTTGGGACTATTGGAAACGCTGCTGGAGAGGCCCCTCGTGTGGCCAGGCCCTGGTGTTTCCCTCCGCCACGCTCCTGCCCAGCAGCCCCCTGTGTGCTATTGTGGCCCAGGCCTCCCATGGGCTCTGCTCTGCAGTGGTTTGTGGCACCATGTACATTAATGGTGGTTGTTTGGCGTGTGCCCACCAACAAAGGGTAGGTTGGGGCGTAGCGAGGACCAGATCTGGGGCTTTGGCCACCCTGGTGCCTGAGGACTTTCCATATGGTTGTGCCTCCAAGGCCGGAGCCCCTGTGGATGTCACACCATGGTGCTGCAGGGGGACAAGGGCCATGGCAAGGTCACCAGGTTGGGGTGTAGCTCCTGCTTAGGGGAATGGGTGTGGGGGCAAGGGGGGGAGTGAGGATTGGGCCACGCAGCAGCAGCAGGGACGCTGGCAGCCCCAGTGAGGCCATGGGGTGTGTGTGAGGGGCTCAGGCAGCCCCCAGGACAGGGTGCCTCGTGTGGCTCCAGCTGCCATTTGGGAATGGGTGGCAGAGCCAACTCCCAGAGGGGGAATGGGACTTGCTTAAAAGGTGCCGAGCAGCTGCTGCTGGCAGCAGTGGCTGAGACTGGCAGCACAGGGCTGGCTGCTGTGCCACAGGGTCGGTGGAGGGCTGGTTGCTGCCTGAGCCATCTGCATGAGCAGAGCTGGGGAGCCCTGGCCCAAAGGTTGCAGTGTCCTCAAGAAATTCCCAACTTGTGAGTGGCAAAGCGGTGGAAGTGATCCCACCGCCTGCCAGTGCCATGCAGTGAAATCTCCTGCACCCCTGCTGCCGGGCAGAGGAGGCTAATCAGAGTACAGCAGAGAGGATGCTCCAGACTCCTGGCAGAGGGTGACAGCTTGATGTGCTGCCCCAACAGGACCTCACTGTCTCTTGGCAGATCAGAGACTCTCCTTCTCCAAAGGCAGCTCTGTCTCCATCTTCTTGGCCCAGGGACCCATCAGGAGGGATTAGAGCTGCTGCCAGAGGACTGCAGTGGCTCTGTGATGCGCAGGAGGACTGGGGAAGAGTGCAGCTCTGGGCAGTGGGGAATTGGTGTTTTGGGCAGGCTGTGGGTGGTCCCCTTGATGCTTTGCTGTTGAGATCCTAAGGTTGGCAAGTTTGAGAAAAGTTCTTCTGGGAATAATAAGCTAGACTAGGCTGTTGGCAAGTGGTGGAGCCGGATGAAAATGGGCCAGACAAGCAATGAGCAGATGTTGGGGTCAGTGGTCTTCCTTAGCAGAGCCTTGCTAACCTCTTTTTGCTTTGCCTTGGAAAGGAGACATTTTGCATTGATACAACCTCACTTGTGTCAGTTTCTCCCATCCCCTTCCATGAGCTGATCTGTTAATTTCCAGGGTATTTTGTAGGTTTGCTCAGCTGCCTCCATCCATGTCCTGTGTTATATCCTTCGGCCTTGGTCACAGATTTTCTTGCCCTTTCTGTGCCCTTGATTCTGCAATGCTGCCCCAAAATGCTGGGACACAGGAGCGGATTATTAGATGCAGCTGTTATCCCCATATAGTGGTGAAGCAAAGAGAGAGGATTACTCCCACAAAATGAAAGTACAGGGATTGTAAAAGCGCTAGGAAATTGGTTCCCCCAGCAGTGTGTGAGTAATGAGAGTTTTATGGCACCTCGTGCAGCGGTGGGATAACGAGGAAGGAGCCTCCAAGAGAGGGACCGGTGGTGTGCCATGATTTAGAGCATGGTGCTGGCCAGCTATGCTCCACTTGGGGTCTTGCTTGTGCTCTGTGGTCTGACATTTGCCAGCTCATAATCTTCCTTTACAAACCAGGCATGGAAAAGAGCTACTTCAACAGCATGGATCATGAGCCAAATGGCAGATATCCTTTCTCCAGATTTTAAAATTTGCTACTCTGCTGCCTTGGTCTCCATCCTTTCCAGCCTCATGCCTTCTTTGGCCTCAGAGAACTCTCCTGTGAGCAGCCCCTGCCAGGGCCAGGAAACACAGTAGGGTGAAGTGAGAGGGGAGATGCCCCTGAGAAGGACCCTGGCTGCTCTGGCTCCTTGCAGGCCCCTCAGCAGGTGCTCTGGGATCCTGCAGAGTCCTGACTTAATCACCTTTCTAGGGTAAAGTAACTGCACAGTGGGAAGTCCCAGCCCCATTAACATCACTGGGAGTTTTCCCATTGACTTTTCTGGGGTCAGGAGCTTACCCTTCAATTACAGAGAGAAGCCAATTTCATGGAAACAGGTATAGAAATCTTGTTTGCTTTCCTTCTTTAGGCACACCCATGTAGTGTCAGTCCTGGTGTTAATGAAATAAGCATGGGCTTTTTTTGTTTGTTTGTTTTTTGTGGTTTGGGTTTTTTTTTTTAATGTTGTTTTGGTTTCACTATTCTGGTGGGTGCAGTTAATATGGCTGCCCAGTTACTCTCCCTGGCTGGGATGAGGTCTGCAAGTCTTTTCCCTCAGCCTTTGCCGTGCCTCTGATTTACTGTGGGGGCCCCCCCTATAAAACAGGGAGGGCATTTTGCATGGTGGCAGAGATGGGAGGAGTTAGAGAGAGCCTGCCCTGCGTTTTAGGGCTGAGAAGTCTTTGGTGAGCAGGGTTGCACATGCCCCGTTAGGGTGACTGGAGTGCAGAGGGCTGAGAAAGGCAGGCATCTGGTTTCCTCATTATTTCTTTTCGTAAATAATCCCTTGTCCTTGCACCCTGGACTCTGACAGCATTTAGAATATGCCGGGTGGGTTTTTTTTCTTCTCCTCTCTGAAACTTATTCATTTGGAGAGCAATGAAACAATAGGTTTTTGTCTAAATCTTTACCAGTGAAATTGTCAGGAGAGATTTCTGCCCCCCTCTCCCGTCTATCTTCCTTTTGTCTCCTTCAGTTGTCGGGGTCAGGATTCGCCGCCAAACGGAGCCTGCAGTTGCTTTTCCAGGCCCCAGATGCCAATATGTGGCAGCATCTGGCTGGTTGGCAGGCGCCGGGCAGTGGTGCTGGCTATGCTGTCAGGCGGCGGTGGCGGCGCTTGGTGGGCGCCCTGCTTCTTTGAGTATGTAGTCCCAACCAAGGAAAGGGATAATAATAAAATCTGCTAAAGGAGGTGAATTATCAGCTAGGGTGGCTACTGTTGGAAGCTGTGCCGGCTCCCGGCCCTGCGTTTTTTTTGTCCTCGTCGGCAGCATCCCGTGTAACCTCACCTTCTTGTGCTGTGAGCGTTTCAGGTGCCTTAAGGCATGGAGCTCCTTGAAAGAGAAATACAAATCACTAAAAATGTAGAGATAAAACCCTCTCCTTAGAGGCCATGTGTTTGGCATGGGAAACACACGATAACAGCTTGCTTTAGAAAGGTGACATTTCCACTGAAGGCTGAATAATAAAAAATGCATTAGACTTTTGTAATGAAGACAGCTTCTGGGACCGGGGAATCTACTGCTTCCTTGAAATATATGCGTGGGAGCTCTCCCTGGCCCTAATGGGTGTCACATGTGGCTCTGGCTACATTAATGTTGCAAGCTCTATTAAAAGGGATTGTCAGTAGCCCTTCACGTGTGGTGAATCAAAGCTGTCTTTCCCTAACTTTGCTTTAGCTCAGGCTTGTGTATGTAGACTGACTTGCCCAGGGTTAAGTCACTTTTAATATTAAGATGGTTAGAAAAGACTCAAATACTTTTTTTCCTTTTTTTTTTTATTCTCCCTTTTAATTCAGAGCTTGCTGGTGAAGGACTCTAGAGGGATGGGGAAGGAGGAGACAGCCAGGCAGCTTAAAGAGGCCTCTGAGGGTCATGTTGAGTCTGTGCTATTATGTTCCAGCGAGGAGAATAGCTTTATTGACAGACAGCTGTTTGACTCCTGCAGCCGTACAGTATTTGCTGCAGAGCTGCATAAATACCGAGCCCATGTTGACAAATTCCTCGTCAGTGCAAGATAGTTAAACCTGCTTGTTTAATCATTTGTGTGCTCTTACCTCTGCTGCTCTGAAAAGAATGAGCTGCTGTTTTACAATACAATGCATGAGAAACCTCTAAATGCTCAGAGCTGTTTCATGTGAGGTTTTCAGGGTGTCTTTTTATTTAGACCCTCTTGGAAATATAGTACTCTATTTTTTTTTTGTTATGTCGATTAGATTTCTCTCTTTTTTTTCTCCTCTCTTTTTTTCTTTCTCTAGAAAGTGTATAATTTTTGGTTTTCAAATAAAAAAAACTGGCAAGCTGTCTTTACAATGGAGGTAGCAGCTCTCTTGGCAGACCTTAGGTCCTGTCTGCGATGTGACACCAGCACTGGCACGGCCCCTTTAGGAGTCCCACACCTTGGTTTGCAGCACGTGTGCGAAGGCACGTGAGGACTTGTGTTTTGGTTTGGCTTTTCTGGCACAGGGATATGGAACCCGTGCTACTGGTCACCTCCTGTCCGTAGTTCAGGGAGCGGCTTTTTGACCTCCCACCCATTTCACAGTAATATCCACCTTCATACCAGCATACTATCTTGTCACATTGTTGGCCTCATCTCTGGAAATGTAGTATCTAAAATTAAAGATTTGTTTCCGTTTTGGAAATTTTCTGTTGACCTTTGTCACTTAAATAGGTAGAGTGGTATAAATCAGGGCTCCTGCCACACACTCAATGGGAAAAAAGAGAGATGTCTGTTGAGATTTTCTTTGGACCTTCTTTACAGTGTGGCATCTCTTTAGTCCTTTCAAAATATTTCTGGTACGTGAGTGATTTTCTAATCAAAAGATGTGTTATTGAGGGGTGACCAAAAGAGAAGGCCTCACTGAAATGGGAACCTATTTTTCAGTTGTACAAAAAATGTAAACTGTGAAGTTTACAAGCTGGTTTTTAGAAAGATGGGTCACTGTGTGTTTATGTGGCTGTGAAGGAGATTTACATTTCTTTCAGGATCACAAATAAAGCTGTGGATGCATGAAGTGGTTGGTACAGGCAAGCTGTCTGTCCTGTGGCTGTAACTACTGATGGAGCTGAACCTGGTGGTGCTGCTGGGTTTTGAGACTTTTTATCAGTTTCCTGGCAAGTGCAGGCAAAGCCAATGTTGTCTGACATTTTCATCTTTTTTAAGTCCTGGTGTTGATGCAAGACATTTATTATATTGAGTTTACACTTGTGTGATGATGCTTGTACCCTATGAAAGGACATTTAACCTGGCTAGCTGTGTCTGATGAGGCTGCAGACATCAGCATGTGAAAAAATCAGATTTCCACTGATTTCAGAGAGTACAGGTAGGTTTTTTTTTCATTGATTTAACTAAAAAAACCAGCAAAAAATACAGTCTTAGGAGTATGGCTCAGCTTTGCTTATTGGCTGGACCAGGCACCCTCACTTGAAGCCTTATGAGCCTGGACAGCTCCTACATTCCTTCCAAGGTAATACCTCCTCCTCCTCCTCCTCCTCTCTCCATGTATGTACTTCCTGAGGGGGTTCCAGTTACAACCAAGTAATTCCTTGAATGTTGTTTTTATCATTCACGTGACAGCAGTTTTGACTTTCATTTATTTTTCAGTCCCTTTTTCTAAAGGGACTTGGTTCTAACTTGTCTCCTAGCCTCCAAAAGGGTGGTTTGCTGCAGAAATGTTGGCTTTTATTCCATTCTAATATTTTAAATGCATGTTCCCTTCTTTTTAGTACATCCTTATAGTTTGTATGTTGAGGCCCAAGAGCTGTACAAGTTTATGTGGCTATTAAAATATTTCTAGATGAATGAGAAGTATTAAAAAAATCCCAATACCATGAGCTAAATTAGGAGTTTTGGAAGAAATAAAGCACTTTTGGCTTAGAGCTTAAGTCAACCTTCAGCTAGAGGCCTTTTAAAATAAAAACTTTCTTTCTGTCCTTCATCTTTCATCATTTTAAGAGACTAACTGCAGAGCTCTGACATAGTCAGTTGAATTCTGAGTCCACCTTCAGAGCTGGGTCAGTACAGCTTCCAGAAGATGACTGAAAGCAGATAGGGTTTCTTCAGGTTTCCACCTTTTAACCCTGCTGTTGGTAGTATGACTGTTGTTCCCACTGTTTTTTTTGAAGAGGATTTTTGGCTGGAAGCTAACTTTTTTTATTATGCAAAACCCAAAGCACCAAGAATTCCTGGCAGTAGGGGGGCTGGTATAGTCCCCATTCCAACTGAGTGTGAGTTGGACCAGCTGGAGAAGGACCCCAACCCAAAAGTCTGATGGATAAGAGAAAGAATCCTGTTCTCTGTTCAGTGAGGTAGCACTATTTTGTCTTCATGCTGCGGTCTCATACAATCCATGTGCAAGCCTGAAGGAGGGAACATCCTCAGCCCCAGAGAACTGTCAGTTCAAATGGCCTCACATCAGAGGGCCTGAAAAAATGGGGCTGAAGGCACAGTTTTGGGTACCACTGATCCTGCTGGGACTGAGCTCTTCAGTCTCTCTTTGGGTGCCTGATATTTACCAGATGCTCCCCAGCCCAGTGCCGTGCTCACCCTAATGAGAAAGTGTAGATGATTTATATCCACCACAACTTTCTCTCTTGTTTTCCTTGCCCCTGAATGATGAGAACTCGCTGTGCTTTGGTGGGAGTCCCAGAGGATGATGTACAGCACATCCACCCTGAGCACTGGGCAGCTCTGCTGCAGGAAGTCTGAGAGATTTTCTAGCATGGAATATGACAGGGCTTTTCTGCAGTCATCATGGAGAGAGCGTTTTCCTTGGATGTGCGCAGCCCATTTGTTACAAAGCAAGCTGTGTTTCTGGTGTGCCACTGTATGCACAATGCTTATTTATTCCAGCCCTGAATCAGAGCCGGGTCAAATATTCATCTGAGGAAAACATAAAAGTCTTACAATGGTTTTTTTAGGAATTAAAGTTGTAAGTCCTTCTCTAAAGTCTTGATTATACAGCATTGAATGTCACAATACTGTAAGAAGTAGCCATTATCAGCCGAACTCAGACCAGGTAAAAACCACTAAAGGAATTTTGTCTGGAGTGGTCAAATTTCAGTGCAAACACAGAGGGTCAACTTGTGACACTTGGCTCCTGTATTCTGCTCGTAAGCATCCCACTGTATTTGCTTTGCTCTCCCTGTCTTTTTCCTCCTCTGTTCCCCTGTCCATATATCAGTGTCAGGGAGTTCAGACATCACAAGGGCCGGTGATTTTTTTTATTATTTTTGTAACACCTAATGTGGAATTTTGCATGAGCAACACTCCTTCCTGTCGGCACTTGGAAACTCTTTTGTGTTACGTCCGTCCTTTCTCTGAAGTAATCACTCAACTATTTCTAGCAATAAAATATTCCTCTGTAGCACCATCAGATATATTAGAAAGATTAGTGCAAGATCTGAAGGCCCTGTCTGGCTAAGTCCAACAAAACTTCTATGGCCTTTAATGCTCTCCTTTTTTATTTCACTGCAGATAATGCCTGTGGACACAGAGCAGGAAAAAGGCTCCCAGATATTCCCTGGTACATAGACACAAGCTATGTACTCTATAGAGAGGCTGCACACTGGCTGAGTGACACGCCAAGGGTCAGGAACAGGAGTCTGTGCATATCTACATCTTTCTTTTCTGTGTTTTTCTGTTTTTTTTTAAATTAGCTTTAAAAACACTACACCAAATATTTGTCTAAAATTTGTTAGGCTACTGGGAATGGGACCCTCCTCTTCTGCTGGCTGAAAAAACTGTGGGGTTTTTATCTCTCACAGCTGGGGAAGTGAGGAGACAAACCATTGTCAATAAGGCCATTTGAAAATCTTACTTAGTGCCTAAGATGCATTTGGGGGAGGAAAGGTTTTCCTAAGATATTTAAATGTTCACCTGACTAACAATGGGAGAATTCACTTCCTTTGCTCTCTGCTCAGGGTTTGACACTAGCTGAAGTAGAGCTGAAACTCCTGCAATTATTAAGAAATCCTTCAAGAATGGAGAAGTGACAGAAGTGACAATTGTACTGTTTTCCATGTCACCAGTTGCACCAGCTGGAAGTGCACGTGCAAGCTGAACTTATTTGCAGTGGTTGCTTTGACCTGTCTTTGGGAAGCACGGAGTGGGTCTGTCAGCACTTGTTTGTGGAAAAAACCAGCTCCTCTGGCTTTCACTGGGGAATCAGCTCCTCCACGAGTTACAGTGCTAGGGATGAAACAACTGCTTGTTCCTTGGCTCTTCTTCAGTCTTTCTTCAGCTGGACCAGCTGGGGAGGCTTCCTCCTATGCTCCAAAGTCTCTGCTCCCTGGGAAGGAGCCACGTGTGCAGCTGCCCCTGGCATGGCTGCCTGACTGCCCCACTCGCTGCCTTGCTCCACACTGCCGTCTCCCATGGCTTTGGCACTAAAAAAAAGTTTACTTCAGATTAAGCGTATTTTTGTGCAGCACCTTTTTTTTTTGTTTTGTTTTTGTTTGACAGCCATGACAGCCTCTCCTCATTATTATGGAAAATATAGGGTTGGTTGTAATTACTATCTGAGTATGAATGGGAGCAGAAGTGGGCATAGACTGCACTGGCCTTTCTTTGACAAGGTATAACTTTCTTCTGAATTTCTGTGTTAATTAATGCTTATTTAAAAACCACTTTAATTGGCAGTAAACACCTCAACTTTTTGTACTCATTAAAATGCACCCATTGATGTGTGATGGATTTTTTAAAGCTTACTTAACTTTCTTTCTGTATATATAACCTATAATAATGACAAATACTGGAAACTGCCTCCCTTTCCCCCCTCCCCTACCTATTGCCCTCCCCCTGATATTTCTATCACTTGAAGAAAGGCTATAAAAATGTATCCTGACTTGGCCAGGATGGGGGGGGGCTCCCTGGGCACAATAATTCAGCCCCTCTCAGAGACCCCACAGAGGCTGAGACTGGCAAGGAGCCACAGGCAGCTGCCCTGCATGTCTGTACCCTGTCCTGTGCCTTCTCTTGCAGCCTGAGATGACCACCCTGCCTTCACTCTTATTCCTTGTGGACAGAAATTGGATCCTTCTCCCACCTTTACTGTGGGTCGTTCATCACCTTGTTTTTTTAAATAAAATTGCTGTGGAAACTTTTTCTCAGGTAAGCTTATAGGCCTTTTCTTCCCTGAAAAAAACAGAATCGCTCAGTGAAAATTGATTTTCCTAGTTCTTTTTTTTGTTGTTGTTGTTTTTTGTTTTTTAATAGATTGAGACAGGTTTATCTGCATGCACATATGTGAATGCCAAGTCAAAAGAACCAAGGAACCCCTAGCAGTGCTTTCCTGTTCCTCCAATTTTCAGCCCACATCTAAGCCACTGAGCAGGATTTAGTGCAAAACTTTCTAGTGCAATGAAGAGAACAATTATTTCAACTTCTAATTTTTAAGTGTCTCAGCATTTTGGACTATGAAATTAGACTCCTGAATTGCTTTTGGACATGAGATGTTGGTATTTTTTGCAACTGTGATCCTTTGTACACAAGAGAAATTACCAACAAGCAGAGCACATTACAGTAATTCATGAAAATATGCAAATTGCTTGGTTCAGCTATTACACACAGATCATTTCCCAGTCTTTCTTTGCAATTTATGGAATATTCTTGTTTAAGGTGGGTAAATCAGAAGTCTCAAAATGGGCAGTCTGGTTTGTGAAGGCACTTCTAGCGAGTACATTTTAAATGCATGAAGCAATGATTTAATTTCCACAAAGTGCTTAATTTCCAAAAACTCTTAATATATTCATCCAAAATGTAAACCTGTTTAAAATACCATGTGAAATGCTCTTCATTCTCCTTTGCTCTATGTGCTTTCTCTAACCCAGCTGATAACTGTGCTACTGCCCAGTTCCTTTCTCTTTACCTGTCTCAAGGAGTGATTCAGGTGACTGTCAAAATTCCCCACTGTAAAAATAAATACACCAAGATATTCCCTCCTGCTTTGTAACTGCTGTGTGGCCAAGCTAGCACTAATATTTACTGGCAATTACATCTTGTCTTCTTCACAGGAATCTTCCACTCTGTGGTGACCAACACAAATCTTTATAGACACGGCTTATCATTCACCTAAATTAAGTGCACACTTAAAACCATGGAGCTTGCTGAGTTTCTCCAGCTGGGCAGTTTTCCTGTACAGCTTGAGAACAGGACAAACAAGATTTGCATTGACTGAGAACTGGATTTCTCTCACCTGCTCAAGGTAACTTAATTAGGGTGACAAGATTTAATTATTATTTTAAAATATACGTTCATCTGGAAAAACGTGGATGGCATGCAGTATTCTGAACATTAATGCTAACTTTCTTCCTGGGCTGATTTCAAGGCTATCATTAAAAATAAACGCTGCTGCCTGTTAATTTGACCATGTCAATAAATAAAAATGTCCATAACACGTGTATGAGGCTAATTAGGATTTTATGGCTGTGTTGTTCTGGTTGATAGCTGTGCTGTTGGCTTGCTGGGTCTTTATGTTTCAGTGATGTACACCTCATTGATGCATAACATGTAACACCTGTTGATGCAGTAAATGTTTAGTCCTGGCAATTGGCCCTCACATCGTTTCTGGTACGAGAGCTCTGTGCAGCAGACTCAGGTCTCATAATTAGGCTTCCTCGCTTTAGAAGAGCTTTTCCTAAAGGAAAAGCTTAAAGCTTCTGTAATCCTGGTGAAGCTTCCTGAAGTTTGTGTGAAAGGACAGCATTTTTCTCTGTTTCAGAGGGACAAGTTTATAACTGTGGGCTGGTTTGGTCCTTGCCTGTGAGGCAGGAGCCGCTCCTGTAACAGGATACTGGGGGCTCCAGGCACAGCCGCTCTTTCTCCCCCTGCATGTCCCAATAAACACCCAGCACTAGAGATGCTGCAGCTTCCTCAGCTTTAGGTGCCATATAGAAACATAGGTATTCTGAAATAAAATCAGTACTGACTGCCTTGAGTGCCTGCTCTTCACTGTTTTTCTGCACAAGGCCTGCCTGAGAATTGCATGTCTGTAATAAAGAACCGTGACATAACTTTCTTTTAGGTGGAGTTCCCTGCAAAGTCCAATTAGTTTCAGACTTCGCTTTGAAATGTAAAAGATTATACCCATCTTACCTTTATTTACTTGAACAGCTTTAACTAGATCTGCTTGAACTGTTGTTAAAATTTATTGGGTTTTAAATATTTATTTATTGTTTTTAAAATCCCATTAATGTCTTGGTTTTAGGGGGATTTTGTGACTGTGGATTGCACAAGCCCATTTGACGCTGTACTTAACTAGAAATGCTGTCTTTTGCCTGGAGTGCTGGCTCCCAGGCTCAGCTCCACAGAAATTTGTGTGTGGTGGGAGAGTCACCCTGTGCTAATGAAGAGGGCAGAAGCACCTCCCAGCACAGCTAAGGAAGGACAACAAGGGTTTCAGAGCAGGTGTAGCCACACACCTTGGAGTTTTGGTTTTGTGGAAGTTCTGCATGAGTGAACAGGTTCCTTTGCTTCCTACATAGGAACATTAGAAATATATTCTATTAATTCTGTTATGATATATTTAAAAACTATTAATCATAGCTTTAAAATAACTGGTAATTAGCAGGACAACAGTGTTACTCATCAGAAAGAAAAAAGCAGGTGAGCAACCCAGCTTGGTATCAAATTCAATAAATGAGCACAATAAATAATTCCAGCAGTTTATTATCCCTGCCTCAGTCTTGTAGTTCTGCAACATTTTGAAACTTCATTTTTCAGAAAAAAGCATTGTTGCTAAATGAAAATAAAGCTGCTGCAGAAGGCTCTACGCCTATATTTAGCATAGGAAAAAACATGGAACTGTTGGAGGAGGTCCAGAGGAGGGTCATGAAAATGTTCATGGGGCTGGAGTACCTCTGTTGTGCAGACAGGCTGAGAGAGTTGGGGTTCAGCCTGGAGAAGAGAAGATTCTGGGGAGACCTTAAAGCACCTTCCAGTACCTAAAGGGGCTACAGGAGAACTGGGGACAAACTTTCTAAAAAGACAGGCAGTGATAGGTCAAGGGGTAGTGGTTTTAAACTAAAAGAGATTCAGATTAGATATAAGGAAGACTTTTTTACAGTGAGAGTGGTGAAACACTGTAACGGGTTGCCTGGAGAGGTGGTGGGTGTCCCATCCCTGGAAACATTCAAGATCAGATTGGATGGGGCTCTGAGTAAACTGATCTGGCTGAAGATGTCCCTGCTATTTGCAGGGCTGTTGGATTAGATGACCTTCAAGGGTCTTTTTGTGACCCAAAGCATTCTACAATTCTGTGGTATTTTGACTGGACACAAGGGCAGAGACGTGTGAGAGGGCAATGACTAAAGCAGATAAGTGGGAGAAAGACCTGAATAATTGATTTCAATGAAAGGTAGGTGTATTCAGATTTTCTTCTTTGCGTTTTGGCAGAAGTTCTCTCGTAAAGGAAAGATAGTGCCTTTGACTGCAAAACAGCTTGAAAGGAAAAAATGGGGATCTAGTTTCAAGAGTAGCTCCTGAAATGGTGGAAAGTGTACTCCTGGGCAAAATTATCCCTGATCTGTGCTTGCTGTGGGTCACTCAGCACCTGCCATAGGAACTTGCCATTGGCCCTGTGGGCAGTTTCTTGGTAGAAGAAGAAAAGGCTCTTCTCTTGCCAGAGCCATCTCTCTTCTTAAAATGGGGTGTCTTCTCATCTACATATTTATCTGCACAGGTTACACAGAGCCAGTTTGTACTTGCCTGTGATTTACTTATTACCAAGAGGTTAAGGACTCAAATTCAGAGATAGTTGTGTTGATTGCCATGATGGTATCATAATCCCAATTGGCACCTGATATGCCAGCAACCAACCCAAACCAAGTACCTGTGTTTATGGTTCAAAATATAAACCCTATAGCCCCCCCTCTCCAAACTGACTTGGTGAGAAGAATTGCTGGATTGAATGGGTCAGGATTGTTCAGGAACACATTTTGGCAATCTTGAGGCCACCAATGTCACCCCTTTTTAAGATATTTTGCCAAAGAAAATTGGTGAAAGTTTTGATTTGAGAAAAGTGGAAGATAGTGTTTTCCAGATTATTTAAATAATCTCTTTAAAAAACCTCTCTCCCAGGCTAGGAAGAAAAAAGCAGAAAAGTGGAGTACTGAAAGTTAAAAGCAAAACAACTTGGATTTTTTACCAAGAAATTGGTAGAATTTTGTAAAATAAATTTTCAATAGAAATAAAAAATTTCTTTAAAAAATATTTTGTTTAACAGGCCATTTTGATTTGATTATTGTTTTTATCTTTCAATGGCAAGTTATTTACTGTTTACTTTTCTCCTCATTGTGTGGCCCCAGGCCTTACTAAATGTGTTCTATTCAAACCCTTCTCTGAAGACAGAAATATTAATTTCCACATGGGCTTTTCTATAGAACTCATCACTATGGTAACTGAATGTTTCATAAACATTAATGAACTTATTTTCACTGCACTGCAGTGAGGCATTGGGTGGTAGTATTATCCCCATTTCATGATGGAGAACTGAGGCAGAAAGAGATTAAGTACAAAAGTATTCACTAATTTTAAGTTCCCCATCTGAGATGCATGGTCTGATTTTTCAGAGGACTTAGTTTGTTATCTGTTCAAAGCACAGCTCCCATTGCCTTCGGTTGCAGCTGTGAGTTCAAATTTCTTTGTGCTTTCTGTACTCGGATAGAGACTGCTTTAATCTTGATCACACATGGCCTTTTTAATTTCTTTTCCTCAACATAATCAGAAGGAATTGAAACTTATTAGGTCCTGGCCACATATTTTTTCTACATGTTAACTGAAATGACAATGGTTTACATAATTTTATCTGAACACCAATTCATAGCTTTAGTGTTACTACTAAAATAATTTATAAGATAGTAACTTCTCAAAGATCAGGAAAGCATCTCCTCTGGTAGAGTTCAATTTTTGTTTTCATGAAAGAGAGCAAAACTCCTGGGAGCCCCTTTTTTGAGGATAACCTGGGGGCTACTGATGTAGCTACAAACAGTTAAATTGGAATAATGGATTTTTATGCAGAGTCACTCATTTAAAAAATGAATCCTACCCTCTCTAAAAGCCAAGATATCAAACAAACTAAATGTATTAGTTATAATGTTATATGGGATTTTTCCAGCAGGTGAATCAAGAATCTTGTTTCTAACACACCTGGACTTTGCTGAAGTTTAGATTTGCTGTGATTGACCCACAGACATATCCCAGCATAGGAGGGAATCTATTAAAATTGTTTTCTGTCTTCTGTCTTTAGGCAGGAGGGCTTTACAGTGGCTTAGGTCATCTTGAAGAACCAGCCCTTATTTTGCATCAGAATATGACATAGGACTTACGGCTCCGCTCATAATTTTGCAGGCTCCTCTTCCATTCTTTTCTTTTGACCTACAAGTTACAAAAGTTTATAAATGCGAAGTCTTCTTTCAGGTCTTTCCCGAGATATTTAATCCTGGAGCAAATTTTTGTAGATATTTTTCTGAAGCAGTGGTTCAGAAAGCAAGCACTGACCCCATCTTAACCACAGAGGTGCAAACAGGCTGCTGCAATATCATGTTGTTGAATTTTCCTTCCAGTGCCGAATGAAAGAGAGCTTGCCCTTTTCCTCAAATCTCTCCCCGATCGAGAGATGAGTGAGCTGGTAGCTACAATATCCAACGGCTTAGCCAAGTTGAGAATGTGATGTCTGTGTAATAACGCTCAATTTTGCACACTTCAAATCCATTAGTAGCAATTACCTTACCTGAGGTGTTTTGAGTTAGTTTTAGTACAGCATTCTTGCAGTTGGTAGATAATGAACATAATAATGTATACAGCATTTTCAAGTCTCTGTTTTTAGCTACAATAATGCCATTAGGATTCTATTTAGCAAATGTGTGCTTCACACTAAAAGTTAAGACTTTTTTGTTCATGTTTTCCCTGCCATGATTTCAATTGCATCTCATGTCCTATTCCGTGCAGTGCTGGCTTGCCTGAAAGAGTAGGAAAGTGTTTTATCCACTGCACCTGTGCAAAAGCAGTGAGGCCTGGCATGTTGAGAACAAAACAAAGATGAAGCAGGGCAGGGCATTGCCTGAGCCCTGGTGCAGCCTTCCAAGCACCCCTGGGCGAGCCGTGTGCCTGCTCTCTGCTGTGTCCTGTTTGCCCAAGGGGTGAGGATGCTGGCACCCTCACAGCACAGCAGCCGTCCTGCTCACCCCAGGAGGGGCTGCGACACTGCTGAAGCTGCTGGTGGACTCCATGGTGGTAAAGATGCAGGTGGGCTGTGTGGTGCTGAGAGAGGCAGGTGTTGCAGCACATTTCACTAAGGGATGCCAGCTCAGATATCTGTGTTGGGGATCCTTGGGCGCTGCGGATGTGCTGTGGCTCTCCTTCCTCTCTGAGCTTTTTTTCTGCTCTCCAGAAAAAGATTGTATAGTCCATATGGGGAGTTACAGCTGAGAAGAACTGAGCTTGGACCTGGGTGATAGTAAGGAGTGGATGTTGTCCCACGCCTGCTTGTTTCCACAAGTCAGTGATGTCAGACAGCTCTGCTGTGGGTGGGATAACCCTGCCCTTGCTCTGGATTGAGGACCACTCCAGTACTTTACCCTTATAGGATCCTTCTTCATCCCTTGTCCTTGTAGCGAGATAACTATGAAAGCTTTGGATTGGGAGAACCAGTACTTCACTAGGTTTTCCTTTTCTCATCCCACCGAAAAGAAAAATAAGAAATCTGTTTTGGGCTATCATTTGAACCAAGTGCTAAGCTAACACACAGAGTTTTCTAAGAAATAAGATTTCTTTGATTGTATCTTTCCAAAGAATTCCTTACTAAAGAATGAGAAAGAGATGAGGAGATATAATTGATGCCCCCTTTGTAGATGTCACTGCTAAGGTCTCTGGCATAGATAATATCAGCACCTTAAAAATAATTTC
Organism: Falcunculus frontatus; assembly: GCA_013398115.1. Lineage (NCBI taxonomy): Eukaryota > Metazoa > Chordata > Aves > Passeriformes > Falcunculus > Falcunculus frontatus. The sequence goes on from VZRV01001161.1 coordinate 509,931, forward strand.
AAAATGTTACAGTGCTCCTTTCATATTAAATTGACCAAACTCAAGAAGCAAGGAGTATTTGGGCAGCCACACAAAATGTTTTGGGAAAGTAACTTGTATTTGTTGTTGATGTGTTTAGAAACAGAGTAAGAGCTGAGAGAGCCTTCTCTGTCTTAAACTGGAACATGCGAACCTGTCTTTGTCAGACACACACCTTCTCTCCAATTCTTTTGCTCTTACTTAGATGATCTTTAGAAAAAGCAAACTGATTCTTCTGGCACTGAATTGATCTTTCTCACTTTTTAGTTCCACTGGCACACTGACCACGTGCTCATCCCGTGGCACCTCCTGCCCTGTGAGCACACGTTCACTACATGGGTATCCAGTACTTGATGGAGAGTGGTGGAGAGCTGCCCTAGTAATGCTCAGCAGGGAAAACTAAGCTGAATTTTAGCACCCCAGGGACAAGGACAAAATGATGGAAAAGCACTCGTCTGCATGAAGATAACAACGTGCTGCTGGCTGTGGGGTAGGCGGGTTGAAGGGGAGCAGAGTCTGTGCCCCCTCCTCTGTTGCTGCCCCTTCTCCTTGCCTGCACCACCTCCTGGCCCCTTCAGCTGCGAGAGTGACTGTCACCTCCATCCGTCTGCTGCTCCGGATGTCTGCTTGCCTGACAGCAGAGCCCAAAAGCTGACCCCATCCGCAGCCTGCGCACTGAAGGGGAGCTGGGGGAGGCAGATATCACCTCTCAGTCACAACGTGCCCAGGCTGCTCTGAGGGCAGCACAGCAAAGCGCTGGCCCTGATCTTCTTGCATTGCCATCACCTACCCTGAAATTAGTAACAGCATGTCCAAGGTTAGTGGCAAATTCAGATACCCAAGCTACACAGGGAGAGGGTGAATAAAGGACAGTGGTTGTATACAGTATAAGCAGTTGCCTTAGACAATGCGTGACCTCTGAATTAAAAGACCAGGATTAGCAAAGAGCTTTTTTGCATTATTGGGCCCATTTACCAAAAGCTTTAGCCCTAATTGTATGGTACCACAGAGCTTTAACTTGAGCACATATTGGTTTTGTAACCTGATCCCCACATAAATCATAGTTGGTGAGAGCGGAACAATTAGTGCCTTAATCTACTGGAACTACACAGTATCTTTAAATCTGAATTTTCCTGATCATTATGGGTATTACAAGAGTCAATTAATTTATATTTCACACAAAATGTAATTAAATCCCAAGATAACCTGACTGTGAAATGAAGAGGGGGGGAGTGAGGAGCAGGGTGGGAAAAGCCTTTCCTTATGGAGCTGCCATCAGACGCCATGGTGTGCTATCGGCAGAGGCAAACTGCCTCCTCTTTAGAGCAGAAGTTTTGGGGTGAGGGGGCGTTGTTTCCCAATTTCAGACTGAGTGGCCGTGTGGTCACAAGAAGTGTTTGCTGCCACGTACTTCCACCCCAGCCTGCAAGAAAAGTGATCCATGGTTGCTAACCCATTTAAGTGCTCAGGAAAGGGGAAGGCCTTGATGTTCGAAAGAGCCCGATGCCTGTAGTTGGTCACCTAAGGGAATCCACTTATGACTCTATTACCCAGTAAATTAGCAGAGTGGTTCAGTCAGGTATATTTATCATGAAGAGAACTGAAGATAATTAATACACTGCATTGAATGCAAATTGCACCCACAGCACTTATCTCATTTTCAATTAGCACAAATGTTACAGCACTGCAGGCTTGTTATGGTTTTACCATGGGCTGGGTAATTAATTTCTGTGAGCTACATATCAGACACCTGATAATGCCGTTTATTAATAAATGTCACCCCAGGTATCTGTTAGAAGAGGTAAATAAATTAAATGTTCAGTTGTCTGCCCTGTGCAAATCTATTCTTACACCTCATTGCATCTTTTCACTTGTTTGTTTATCAAGGAGAATGACTGCCGAGATTACAATGGCAAACAAAGGAATATGAGGAACAATTATCCGCACCCCAAAGCGATGTTTCTCTCACTGCTGCTGATGGCAGGAGCCATGTCACTGTGTCTCCCTCCTGCCTGGGGACATGGCTGTGGGTCACTGAGGTGACCTCCCTTCAGGGCTGCCTAGGACCCATGAGAGCAGAAAAATGGAAGTGTCCCCCAAATCCTCACTTTCAAGGAATTTGCCAGCCACTTATTGATGTATATTTCTCTCTGTAACTCGGTCCCACAGAATGTTTATCTGCACCTCAAGCCAACACCCATACAACTCCCTGTGGGAATTGTGCTCATCAGCTCCTGAGGAGATTCAGGTTTGTGTTTTTCCCTTTCCTTCCAAAACTTGAGAAAAGGAGGGTGGGGTTGGGTTAACCTGCTGACTTGCCCCCACCCCACCGGGGCCATGGCTCCTGCTGGAGGTGAGGGCCCCTCCAGTTGCCTCAGGGGTGGGGGTGGCAGGGCATGGGCTATGCTAGGGATTTTTGGAGATTTCTCCTCAGGAAAAAAAATATTGTAGGGAGAATGAAACAATCTTGTGCCCTCTGATCTGTTTCAGGTTTTGGAAAAAGAGGGGAGCAGTAGGTGTTGGGATTCTGACAGCACAATGGTGGATAAAACTGGGTAAGGCCCTTACACAGGGGCATGGGAAGGTCAGGAAGCACCATCTCCCCAGATCCTGAGTTTTCTTCTGCTGAGTGGGTAGATCACATCAGGCAAACTTTCTGGCCAACTCCTGTTTTCCAAAGTTTCAACACAGGTCTTGTCACCTTTGAGAGGAAAGGTCCTTTGGTCTTTTTTTTTTTTTCCCCTCTCATTTGATTTTGAAATTTCAGCAAGCCACACTAACAAAAGTAGTTGAAAATGCTCCAGCTGACATGAACTTCAGTGATCCCTCTCCCCAAGGAAGACCACAAGCAGGTAGCTGCAGTCACTTTAAGCAAGCTTTGCATAATCTGTCTTAAATCATGTTAGCCTGGTTAAGTTAACACAACCTCCATTGTGTGAGTGCCATATAGTTGATCGAAAGATGCTTTATGGTAGTGATTTCTTACTTACAACACAAGTGGATTTGTACTCTTTAGCTATACTAGTATACATTAGGAGTTGTACCAGTTTGAATACACTGGCAAGATAAATATGTCTAACTGACCATTATATTGGTAGAAATATAATGCGTACGGAACAAGTGTCAATTTTTCTTGAAGGTAAGGAGTATTTACAGCAAAAAAAGGTAGGTGCAATACAACACTCATTTTCCCAGATATAAACATATTTAGGGAGAACCACATTATCAGTGACTTGAAAGTTAGCTCTGGGAAAGAACAAGAGACTGTTGCCACAATAATTTAATCAGTGTGAATTTCAGAGAAAAGTGCTTTTAAGCAAAGTGCTTTCATCCCTTATGCAGGTCTTCATTATATTTACAAGTTTTTGTACTGTAAATAATTTCCATATGCTTCCTGGTAGTGTGACTGCCATCTTACCATCATCTGCTGTGATTTTTTCAGATTTCAGGACTCAGAGATAGCTCAGTATTTGAAGTTGGGATTTACAATAATTCTTTAAAAATACTGCAGTACTTGAAAAATCAATTTTAAAAAGCCTTATTTGGATTAAAGTTCATACTTCAGAGAAGAACACATGATTTTAAAGGTCAAATGACCTGCCAACATCCTTTAAAACCACGTTTAATATGCTGAGAAGAATGTATAAACTCTCAGTTTAAACAATTATAATATCCATCCTAAGGAACTGGCAAGGTATAGAATTAATGCAAACTCCTTATTTGAACTGGAACAGTATTTACAATAGAAATAGAAATGGCAAATGCACTGTGAGTGAGACAGATATGATTTCTTTCCAGTCAGATCTAGGCTAACTCCCAGGCGTGATAGGTCTGACATGGACTGCTGACCCAAGTGTGTGCCCTGCACACTTGTTCCTCCTGAGCGGCCACCTTTCCTTGTGAGGGATAGCACAGCTCGTGCCAGGGCCATGTCAAGCCAGCAGTACCATGCCCACCCAGCTTTGGCTTGGCTGGTGGAACTGCTACCTGCAAAGAGAGACTCTCTCATGGGGAACAGGCATTGTGGAAAAAGTTTTTCTGGTGGAATCACGCAGCACAAGAAGGAGACTTACAGGGAGAGAGGCCTAGGAAAGGGTTGCTGGTGGCTGAGGTCAGTAGTACTGGTGGGGAATGAGCTCATATGGGTTGTGCCCGTAACAGCCAGCTCCCTGCACCATACAGCGAGCCTTGTACCTGTTCATCAGTCGCTCGTTAATTCCCTCTCTCACCTTCCTGCCAAGGGAGAAATGGATGTAATGGAGCATCTTGTTCCTGTGTTTCTGATGTTATTATTTATGCAAGTCAAATATGCCATACGATGGAGGGGAAGTTTGGTGAAGGTTTGCATTCCCGGAAGGTGTTCAATCTACAAGCTGAGGTTTTGGACAGATGTGTATGATTCTTTCTGCAGAGAGCTCATAGGGCTGGTGGAGGGAATCTGTCAAATGTTTCCTTTGCTGCAGCTTCATACGGTGTTGGATGTGATGAGGATGATAAGAACGAAGACCATGAACTCAATTAGGAATTCCACAGGAAGCTGGTGCCAGGCCCGACGCCAGGTTTGATATGCCTTTGTCACTGAAGAGATGCATTGCAGCAGTAAATGAAGTTTTCTAAGCGTGGATGCTGCGTGTTTGCATATTTCAAATGACTATAGTCCAGCTGAGAAGTGACAGAGCCATGAATAATAGAGACAAGGTCATCACCTGCCAGGGTGGCACAGAGCTTCCTAACCAATGGAAAAGAAGTGTTTCTTGTAGAGGTTGCCATGGGAAAACTTAGCATCAGTAGCAAATCCAAGAATACACCTAAATTATGAAACTGACACACCATTTGTGGAAATACACCATCCAGCCAGGCATAGTGCACTCAAGTGACAAGCTCTTAGAGAAACTTTTTTGCGTCCCATCAGTCTTACTTCTGTTTTGCTTGGATTTAACCAGCTGCTTTCCTTTCACCGCCATGCTGGTATATAGACAGAGAAATTTAGGTATAGCTATGTTTCACCTGCCCATTTTCAGCAATTCAGTCCATGCCATATCGCTCAGCAGCTTCGTGTAGAAACGAGGAGGCACCACAAAGAATACAGAGCAGGAGTTCACAGCAGAGAGGAGTGCAGTGCGGGAGATAACACTTCTTCACAAGTCAGGAGGTGTGTACCAGCAGGAATGATCCAAAATAATTTTAGTACATTACCCTGGACTTCTGCCACCCTTCAGGCAAGACAGCAATATCTCATGGTTAATGCTGAAGTCAAGGAGGATGAGGATGGATGCCTGCCCTCTCTCCACTGACAGTAGGGCGTCATCCATCAATGCCACTTGAACAGCTCCAGTTCCATATCCTGGCTTGAATCCAGACTGTGACAGATCTAAAAGATTCACCTTTAGCAGGTTTAGTTCAAGCTGCCCTTCGGCTAGAAGCCATAGGAACTTTCCTGGTCTTTGAGAACCCTCTTGGATATTGATTAGGAAAAACTCATGTCCACGGAGTAGATTTCCTCAAGGCTAGGTGGCAGTCAATTCCCAACATGTTGGTAATTCCCCAGTCGGTGTTCCCCATCTTCCCTCTTTCAAGACTTTGACCTTCTGGTTTGGGCTGTGGAGCTATCTTGGCCAGATGGCAGCATGAGGAAGCCAGACAACATTGCTGGGTTAAATCCAGGACAAGAACGAGCTCTGAGGTGCAGTCACTGCAGCCAAATGCCCTGTCCTGTCAACACACTGGTAAACACTTGTTCCTCTGGTCAAAGGGGTGAGAGCACTTTCTAAGATTTTAAAATGAAGGTAACTTTGGCCATATGTAAAAGAATTCCCACTTGTCCACTGCACTTTGCCCCAGCTTGCAGCATGCTGAGCTGTTCTGGCTCTGCTTGGTTGCTGTGGAGGCTGGGTGAGCCCAGAGCCGTCGTGCCTCTGTGCAGATCAGTGTGTGCTGAAGTGCCTCAGGAAGAAAATTACAGAAAAGAGAAAGTATATTAGCTGTCTCATTTGAGCTCCCTGTGATTATTTGTGTCTAGGTGTAAGGCTTCCTTTGGCTCCTTGGTTCCTTCTGGCTATCGGTACTGTAATGGAGGTCTGTGGGGGTGGTTACTATGTACCATCAGGTTGGGACCAAATGCACTTGGCACTGAACAAAAAGAAACATGAATAGCCTGAATATGCAACAACTTTTTCCTTCCTACCTTATGGATCAATGTCAAAACCTTTAAGTCTTTATGTCTGAGTAGTTTTTCTGCAGCTATGTGTTAATGACGTGTTTATATTCTTACAAATGCGGATTTACATTTACCTATGTTTCAAGATGATTAGTGGGTACCAAGCAACTGATTACACTTGCAGCCAATCCTGTGCCATTAACAGTGAAAAACGGCAGGCACTGTTGTTTCAAATCTCATTTGGTTTGGCAAGGGTATGATGGTAAAAAATAACAGCTAAATCAATTGCTTGAATATACAGGGTTTTTTCACCTTCAGGCATCTTTATCAGCACAGCTTTGATTAATATCTGTACACTGACTGGCATTTTCCTACTGCCATTAGAGAAAATATTATAGGTTGCTCACTATTTTTCTCCAAGAGGTGAATTTTTGAAAATTTAAAAAAAAAAATTGCCTAATGTTTATGTTTAGAGGAAGTCAGCCAATGTTGATGATCCTCAAGTTTGACCCAGAATCTGAAGAATTATTCGAAAAGATCTGTGAACTATTTAGTTTTCCAAATTACAATACTATGTTTATTTTTATTTAACAAACAAAAATTCCAGCAAAGTATTGTTTGCCCCATTACAAACAGGTCAGAGCTCACAATAAGCACACATGTAATGAAGGTAAACTAATATTAGCCAGCACAGGAGAGGGTCAAATATTTAATCTGAAACCAAGTTCTTGGTTAAAACATGCAGTTTTCTGTCAAACAAAGAGAGTAATAAATTTTTGCTGCTTGTAAGGAATTGTTTCAATTTGGGGAAAAAAGAAAAAAAAGCCCAAAAACCCTGTTTCATTTCATAGTTTCTAAACATTCCAACATGCTCTAAAATGAAACACTTTGATTTCACAACTACAAGTGTTATTTAATTTTCAAAATTACTTCCAGTTTATTTAAAAGAAGGAAAGTGGAAGAGATGAAATATAAATGAAACTACTTTTTTTGGAGTGAATACATTTTTTTGCTGGAATGGTATAATTTGCCTTTTTTTTTTCTTTTTGCTAATGCTTTTTTTTTCAACAGAGAAAAACTTCTGGAAACTTATTTTGGGTCAAACCAACTAATGATTGCATATTATCTTTTGATTTGGCTTTGATTTGATTTGGCTGGTTATAACCCCTTGTACAAAGCTTGAAGGAAGCAATGTCAATTTCAAGTTTCCCAGTTCCCAGAAACAGATAAAATGTCCTGATTGTTGGAGTCGGGTAGGAGAGTCAATGGAACGGTGGGGACTTCGCTTTCTCTGGCGTCAGAAACTTTGAAGTTTAAGCTTTCTACCATGAAAGTCAATGGAAAAATGTGTGTGCAGGATCTGTCCTGTCCTGTAACTAATACTGGGAATCGGAAAGTCTGCAGGCTGAGGTACTTCCCTGGGCTTGTTGCTAATGAATCTGTGGTATAAAAAAATTACCCTGACCCTGCAGTATGTGCACTTCTTTCCTATTGTCAACACGTTTAAGGTCCTTCCAATCCTTCTCAGTGCTGTACATATCACACTTCACCACCTAAGGAGTTTTTTTGGTAATCTTTGCTCTAACAAGGAAGCAAAGGTTGTTGAGAGTGAAGACAAGGGTGGGGGCGGGGAGGTTTTAAATCAGCAAGTGATCTGGGAATAAAGAAAGGTTACCTGTTTGTTTGTCAACAGGATGAAGTAAATAAGAGTTAAAAAAATCTGAGACACCAGTCAAAGGCAATCAAATATGTATTTAATTAAAGCAAACATAAAAATTAAAGTTACATGTTGAATCAATAAACAGCACTTTTTTCTACATGCATTTTGAACAAGACAGATCAGAATCTTGCATGATGAAGACATAATGTGTCATAATAATTAGGAACACAGACAAAAGAACAGCTAATCAACATGCAAATTTATGCAGTTCTGGCGATTCAGATGAGGCAGATTTCTACCTCTTTTTTTGCTTGATTCATCTTCATTGCTAATCATCTGAAGGCTGCCAAATGTTCACTGACACTAATGTATTATAGGTCAAGAGAGGCAGGTCTTCACCTATTACCCCCACAAACAATATGCTTTCCTTCCCTGTTTCCTCTTCAGGATTTTCAGCAATTACTGCCAGATGCAATCAGACTCCTTGAATAGGAGCAACTGGGGCTTGTTTGTGGCTTGGATTCATTAGAATCAGGAGGATGAAGAAAGGAATAAATTACTTAATTGCACAAAAAAGTTGCAGCCAAAGTGATGGTGAGAGAAGCTGATTGTGTAGTTGCGTATTAGGCCACTCTTGGAATGGAGGATCTTAGAATAGCTGGTAGTTTGGCCTTCCTGATTCAGACAGATTTGGGTGTCCTCCAAAACAGATGGCTCCACACACCATCTATTCTTCTCTTTGTCAGGTTTTACCATTTATTTGATCTTGTTCATCTATGATGCTAGTTGTATTAGATGTAACACAAATATGCATTCAGATCATATCCATTTAGTCTTGCATCCCAACTTTTATTCTTTTAGCCTTGTTTGATGAGATGATCAAGTTGAACAAAGCCCTTGTTGTCCTGTTCCCGCACAACATCCATACATAAAACACCAAAACCCGTGACTAAAGCCTTGCACAGACAAATAATCCTCCTGTGTCACAGGTTTTAAAGGTTTATTTCTCCCCATTTTACCAAGCAGCCCCCATGTCTGACAAATGATAACTAGACACAACAAATAGTTAATTTTTATTTGATCCCATAGAAGCAGACATTTGCATATGCCCAAGCAAAACTGCCCCCCTCCCATCCTTATGCTGAGACCCCTGTTCAGATATTCTCTTCAGGTTCCAGGCCATGTGTTATGCTTGTGGGTGGTCTTAAGATCTTAAAGAAAAGCTTTGCTCTGTGAAGTCATGCAGCACTGTATGTAATTAAGAGGCTTTTTTTCCTTTTTTTTTTTTTTTCCCCTAACCCCCTCCATGTTTCCTGATTTCATTGTTGTTGCGAATGATCAACACTTTGTGGAAGAGTTGCCTTTCAGGTAATGGTTAACATTAACTTTGTAAAAATGAGACGTGTGGTTGGGGATTCACTTCCCGGTGTCCTGCTGAGCACGGTGCTGCGCTGCAGTACTGCTCACTTGCAGGGGCTGCAGCGGGGTCACACGTCCTTCTGATGGCTGGGTCTGAAGTGTGCGCTGCTCTCTGTGTACTTATAGGGCAGCCTTGGCAGCTGCTATAGGTCTTTCATCTGGGGGAGCTGGGGTATCCCTTGTTTGCCCAATTATTGTGGGGATCTGTGGTCAGAGAGGGGCAGGTCTTTATGTAATATGACATGGTCCTGGATTACAATGAAATTTCAGGGTCTGCAGTCATTTATCTTTTGGCCCAACATCTGCTGCAGCATGACAGATGCCCAGGAATGATACTTCACTCTGCAATCATGTTTTGGTCTTGATTTCAGAACACAGGATTTTTGGGTGCCTTTGAAGCCAAAATTGGAGATTGTAAAAGTCTTTAATATTTTTCGAAGTAAAATGAAACACCCATGGGAATGGCAGTGCAGTTGCAATGCTGGAGGGAGAGCTCAAACTCAAAATTTCCAAGGAGATAAACTGGAGACAAACGTCTTGCCAAGGCTGGCGTCTAACAACTGTTTGCATTGCCTGTGGAACCTATATCCTGTAGTCTTTTTAGAGGCCATTTGTTGATACAGGTTCATGGAGATAGTGTGCCCTTCAGAAGGTGACTTTTGGGACTGAAGCTGACGGAATTTTTAGGCCAGAAGCCCTGTTGCACAGCTACCAGTGTCCATCTTGTCCTCCTTCCCTCAGCCCCTCCATAGTGCCCATGGCCCACTGTGGCTTTGGTCCCAAGGTTTCTCCACTCCTCCCCCTGTGCCAGAGGGGAAGGAGCATCACACCCCTGGGGAGAAGTGGGGCCCAGCTGATTGCTCCCCTTGCCCTGGGCAGGGCAAATCCTATACGAGGATCATTTCCCCTTCCTGTCAGCGAAGACAGAGGTCTAGTTGTGCTGGAAAAGCAAAAGTAATGCTCTGCTCCATGCACTGCTTTCATTCCCATGAGCTAGTGTGGTTTTTATTTGGGGTGTTTCATAGGGCACCAGTGAATGCATTTTATTGCAAGTCTTGGAGGCTTTATTTTACTGCTGTGTCACTAGGGGGAGATTTTTGAAGGCACAAATGCATTTAAGAGCTTACTCTCTTTTGAAAGTCAACAGGAGTTACACATCTGAATGGCTTTTGTGTGTGAGGAAAATATTCACTGTGAAATGGGTAGAGCCCACATATCTGTTGCAAGTGATAAAGAAAGCCAATGGGTGAGGCTACACTGAACTGGGTTTTTGTGGGGGTTTTTTGGGCTTTTTTTGTTTTTTAAATTGCCTTCACATCCTTCATTTCTCACGGGCTGGGAATTGGTTTGTTACAAAGCATCGAGATACCTCATCTCCTCAGTCGAAATCCTCCTAGATAGTTTTGTGATAAGAAGACTGAGAAAATCCACACAAGGAACTTGTCTTTGTACAGATGATACCTGGCTGCTTTTCTGTCTAAAGTTATAGAGATTCAAGAGCTGATGATGTCTTACAAAGGCTCCCTCTATCTGAGGGTCCCCTCAGAAAGGCGGGGGGAGATTTGCTTTGACAGGCTTTAAAGTCTGTGTAATCTCTTGCAGAATGGCCTTTGCTTTCACAGCTCCTCATGTTGCACCATGTCCTGATTTCTACACCTGTATTTGTCAATGAAACATTGCCTGAGCTTGGGTGAACAGTGCTCAGTCTGAGTGAGGGCTGCTCACTTTGGGTATTTACCACTTTTTATTCTGTTGCGAAACTATCCCAATGCACAGAATATTATCGATAGCATCTGAGTGAGTGACTAAACTTTTCTGAATGGAAACACGAGGGAAGATGAAGGATGCGAATGAGTACTCTTGTGTGCCTGGAAGGACAGAAGCACTGGCAAAGCTTTGGGCAAATAAAAGGCTATTTGTGCCAATGCTGGTGAAAAGGGTATGGACACAGCTTGAAGCAGAAGGCCTCTGCAATGTGCGTGTTGTAAATGGTGCTTTAACTAGGTCTAAACACCTATACTGGGCACCTGTGGCCATCTGCATTTGCTGTTAGCAGTGTTCTTTAAGTGCTGCCATTTCCTATCAGAGTAAGGCACAGGCTTAGAAAATGGACCTTTCTGTGTGGAACGAGCATGTCCATGGGCAGACCACCATCCTTCGTATGTGGGCAAATGGAGGTTAAAAAGGTTGCTGTCCTGTTGTGTCAGGAGTGGCAGACGTCACCTGGCTGGTCTCTGAAGGCTCTTGAGGAACTTCTGCTGATCGGTGAACTCATTCGTTCTGACAGTCTATTACCTCCTTTGTTTTGACATATTTTCACTCTCTTCTTAATGTTTCCTGTTTTCACGAATCTTGCCCTTCTGCCGCATTTTCCTGTGTGTGTTTTTTTTCTCCCAGATGTTATATGGCTGGCTATTTCAGTAACTCTTTGCGTACTACAGAACTGAAAAAAAAAAGGCAAGTGGAAAAACCCCACATTGGAACGATAGCGTATTTTCCATGCGCATGTCACACGCTGGCTGAAACAAGTTCAACTGATACGTTAAACATCTGTCTAAAATACTGCTATACAAAGGGCTTAATTATTGTATCCATTCAGGGTATGAGTTGGCATCTGCTATTTCGAAAAGCAAGAGGCTCTTTTAAAATAGCAGTGATTTGCTAGCAATGATGGGTTTAATATTTGTTCAGTGCTTGAACCTGTTCAAGCACAGGTTTGTTTGATATAGGTAGTTTAGGACTATGGACTTCTATGAAAAACATGATGTACTTATTAAATGGCCAAAATACACAGGCGTAGGGCAGGGTATTTGAAGATGCACACAGCAGCTCTTATTCTAACTTCTGAAAGTCAGGTTATCTATTAAGGTGACTAACTATGTATTTCTACACTTGAAAATACCAGCGTGTCTTGTAAAGCTCAGCCATGCCAACTCTTCGCTTACCAAAGCAATTATTTCTATATCCAAGCAGACTTATCAGGGTCAGGTTCTCTTCCTGTATGGCATAGTTTATATGTGGTATATCATTGTGCTAGTGTGTAGTGACTGCACCTGGAGCCGAAATGGGATGAGCTGCTTAGTTTTACATACCTGTAATGCTTGTATTTGACAGCTCATTGCTGAAAACTTTGCAAAGATAAATACATGTAAGCCTGGGTCCTAAGCTCCAGAGGTTTTGCCAGTTTACCTCTGAGATTTAGTTGCCATGAATATGTGTCAAGTCAAATTTCACACTGGAAAGGGATAACTAATGTAAAAATGAGGTTATTTGGAACTGACAGCAACTATCTTTGTCATAATTCTGTCAGCCTTCCCCTCAGTTCTGCAAGTGACTATTTTCTGAGTAAATGTCCTTGAAGCATGTTTCTTCCCCAACTTCACTCATTTTACAGGTGGATGTCACTAGATGAAGCACTTGTAGAGTCCACAAGTACACTTGGCAAGATTTTCTCCAAATCCCAGCTGTTGAAGTAACACTTTAACCAGTACATACATGCTTGGAAAATGTCTGTGGCGAATACCCTATGGTTCTTCAAAAGACAAAGAGTGTGAAAAATGTGCTGCCTTTGAACAAGCTGAACAAGGTTGAGCCCACTGCTACTGGAGTGCATTGTAAGGCTTGTCATGTCCTTATGGCCAGCTAGATTCTCTGCATGCAATGTATCCAAAGTTTGATCCATGGCTCTGCTACTTCCCAGTGCACCTACTCCTGGTTAGAGAAACTGTGTCTGGCCTAACCTCTCTGCCACTTCAGTAGCTTGGTAATGTCCTCAACTGAATATGGGCATAAATGACCCATGAGAAAAACTTTGCCACAAGAAAAGGTCCCAGAATTTCTTTTTAATCTTCTTCTTCTCTGGTCACTAGCTGAGCTGCCCAGGATGCCGAGGATCAGAGGAATCCAGACTAAAAATGCAATTAAATTTTTCACAGCAGAAACTTTCCCTTCACATGTATTATTGGCTGATGGTGGCATTCAGTCCTTTGCCTGTGGAGCAAAGGAATGCTCTAGCATTGAGTTCACTCTGAATGCTAGAGGAGAGCCCCCAAGGTGTGAGACGCTGGTAACTTGTGACATGCAAAGCACTTCAGAGTGGCTTGCAGTGTGCCAAGCACAGAGATGGAACACTTGGGAAAAAGGATTTCAAAGCTCTTGATTTAAACCGTGTTACACGTGGTTTTGGAGGATAATGACAGTCTCCCAAAATCCCTCGTTACTTTTTTGTGTTTTGAAAATGCCACCTGACACTGTCAAGGGATTCGGGTGCTATCAAGCAGTCACCTGATTCCTTTGCCAGATGGGCTTGTTGGATGAGTTAGGAAGTCCAGGAGTTTGGACCCTTGATGGCAGCAAAGTCTTCCTCTCTTCAAATGTGTGTATAACATGTTTTCTATGCCCTCTTAAAAGACAATGGTACCTGGGATTTCTTTGAGATCCAGATGGAAAGCTTTTGTTAAAGGGAGTGGTAATGAGGCTTAGTAAGATTTGGTTTTTGTTAGGAAAAGATCATCTGGCGCTTGCTTTTGGAGCTGGTTGCTCATGAAGGTTTCTAATTCAGGGTCTTAATTTTTGTAAAGAGTGAATTACAAGAAGTCAGAAGAATGATGCGAAGAGCATTTAATAATGCACATTCACAAAGAAGTGGTGTAACTACATTAATTAGGCAAGTCTTGCGTAAAGATGCAATGTAATTATATATTTGAGACAGTTAATTAGGGAGCTACTTGGAAATTTCAGCGAATATTAAGGTAATTATACATAAATACTATAACCATTAAGACTGCACCCATAATGAAAGCAATAACTAATTACATAAATAACAGCATACTTATGTTTTTACATTACCAATACCTAACAATACTTCCTCTCTTTCTCTGCTCTCTTTGCCATGCAAATGACAAAACTTCAGTTTTTAATTCAGATATTCTTGCAAATTGTTGAGGAAACAATGAACTTTCCTCTTGCCCTCTTTCTCTAGAGAAGACTGGACAACAGGAGTTATGCACACCTAGCAGGAAGACAATCAAGCATACTGCACAGATCTGAAGGTTACATGCTGAGTTTTTGGTGGCTGCTCTTGGATTTCATACAAGTCCAGGTCTGAGAAGTTTAATCAAGAAATTGTATAGCTGTAAGAATAATGTTTTAGACTGTTCTGGCATCTTTGAGTGAATCAGTACTGAGGGTTAGGTGAATGCCATAGAAACTGTGCCCTGCATTTCGTAGTGTTTGGACTGTAGGCAAATGCAAGATCTTTAATAAAACATTTCCTGCCATTTAGTTCTGTCAAGGTTTGGGGGGTCTGTCTGCTGTCACCTTCATCTTCACCTAAATCTACTGGCGTCCAGTGACAAGTGTGTCAACATTTACTATGCTGCACACATTACTATTGTTTTTCCAAGCTACCTCAACAAGACTGTAACTCAGTCTCTCTATGCTGAGAGCTTTATGTGAGGGGCAGCCTTATTGACTGAGCTGAAAATCAGAATTGTTGCTTTTTAACATACTTACTGAGTCAATTATAGTTTCTAGCAACTCTCATCTGAGGATGTAAAAGGGTTTCAGAATGAGTCTGTGATTATGTGTACTATCATGAAGGAGACCTTACAAGTGGGGAAACTGAGGCACAAAAAGCTCAAGTGACTTACCCAATGTCATGAAGAACATCCAGAGTCCCACTGTAAGCCTCTCTGCTCTGTTTTAGTCAAGGTCATTCTCTCTCCTGACAGAAGGATATGGTTGGTACATGGTTTGGAGTCTAGTGATGGGACTCTTTCCTCTCTTTGTTAATCTTATCTTAATAATTAAATTGACCTGGTGAGACAGTGGAGTTCACAAAGGAATGCAGTTTACAGCCAGTTGTCCATATTATTATGCTTCCTTCAACATCATGAGTAGCTGACTGAAAAGGCCCATAGCAGCATGGGCTCAGCGCATGTTTGTAATTTTGAAGTTACTGTCCTGCAGAACGCAAGGTCATAACTAGAGAGGGGCTGGCACCTGGGATTTGCTGAGGCAAAGATGATTTTAAGATGATTTAGGACAACACAGTAAATTTTGCTATACTCTCACTGCAGACTCCAGGGCAAGTAGCTGTATGCAACTGAACCATGTTTTCTTAGCTTAACAACAGTGACCAATGATACTTCCTGCCATAAACTTCAAAACATGTCAAAGGCTGGTGGGACCTTTCAAATTATTTTGATTCTAGATAAATAGTGTCATAATTTTGAGATGGCAAATCCTTTCAATCTCTAGAAATGATCTTATTTTTATGGGTTTACACTATGGCTCGTGTTCCAAACCAGATCAGTTCTTATGTCTTTTTTTGCACTGAAGTAATGTCACTAAGTTTTTAAGCTCTTCATTTCTAGCAGAGTGAAATTAGGGGCAGCTGACCTTTGTTGGCATTATAATACATGGACACAGAACTTTGTGTAGATCTGTTGGAAGAAAGATTAATTAACAACTGCTATAGCAGTAGATACCTACCAAAGATAAATTGTGCTACATTGCTATGATAGATTTCCATGAGTTTGTGACCAAGAGAAATATAGTAGTTCTAGTTCATCAAGATTTCTGTAAAATGCTTAATACAGTGGTATGTGAAAGAAAACAATTTGGTCTGGAGAAGAAAGGGCACAATAAACGTAAAGAAATGGCTAAGGAAAGATTGCTGAAAACCGGGCTAAAAGAACTGCCAAGGGACAAGAACATTAACTAGCAAAGTTTATTAATGATCACTCTTTTGACCTATCTGAACATTTTTATTTGTAGCCACAGCAGAAAATCTGTGCAAATACCAAGTCTATAAAGAGACAGAAAGCTGAGAGGCCTTGACAGTTCAGAAAAAGACTGACCCTGACAACAGGAGAAATGGAAAACGGATAAAATGAAGTACTAATAAACCACAAGGTCATGCAGATGTTTTTTTGCTCTGAGCAGGAGGCTCATCAGCTGGAAGTAAGAGAGAAGTGTTTTGCTGAATCTCACAATGATTGACAAATTCTGGGGCTCTACAACAGCAGGGAAGGGAAGTATTCCCTGAGATGTTCTCCTGGATGTTGCATCAGGGGAAGCACATCCAGGAAACATGTGGGATTCCTGACTACTTTTGTACAAGGCACTGGGGACATCCAAAAAAAGACATAATCCAGAAGAAGGGAAATTAAATTGAGATAGGAAATGGTGAATAAAGGAGTGTGTCTTTAGTTTAGCAAAACTAAAACTGAGTAGGGGTATATTTCTCTGTATAAATGTAGTATCAGGGTAAGTGGTGAGAGAGAACTGGTTAAATTAGAGGTGTATTGAATGCCATAGGAACAATTGATAGGAGCCAACTGAATATATGTTCTTTCGAAAAGGGATGAAGGTTTTAATAATGTGAAGTTTTGGAGCAGCTTTCCAATAGGAGTCACAGGGGCAAGAAAACTACCTCTCAAGAAAAAACTTGAGAAATTTATCAATGAGATTGTGATGTGATATCAATGAGATATGATGTATCAGATGTAGCAGGGGATGACCTGGGAGGACTCTTCCAGTCCTATTTCCTATGTAAAACTATTCAACAGAGCCTCTGGTCTCCAGAGTATTTTTTTTCTGTAAAAAGACTTCAATAGCAAGCTAGGGAAAATGGCCTTTCCTTTGGATTCTTTGTTTGCCCTTATCTATACAGGAGACATAGATCCGATCAAAGTGCCAATGAATCTTGTGGTAGGTTGGATGCAGATCTCTATTATCTGTGTGACAATACCTTTTAGGGGTCCTGCTCATTACTGGGGCCCAGCTACTTTCCACGACCTGACTTTTATGATCCCAGTTCATCTCTTAGCTAAATTCATCTGAAGCTGTTTCCTTGATAGCCCCTTTAATATTTTACAGGTTTCTTACAGTTCTTGTATTCTTGTAATCTTCTGAGGTCCTTCAAAGCAAGCCAAACAATCTTCTACCTTTCACAGTGCCATCAGCTAGCCAAGCCCATGAGTAGATCCCTAATTCTCTGAGATAAGATCAATAGCCAGTCACCCTCCGCTATCCTGAAAAGATCTGGCAGCTCAGTCTAGGTGTAGCAACTGAAAGAACTGTTAATAATGGATGATGGCTGACAAAACTCTTAGGTGTGAAAGGAGATTTACCAGGAGCATGGTGTTCATGCATAGTGCTCATTGATTGACAGCCCCAACAGGTTAGAGGTTACCCATGGAATACAGTCTTGATGGCCTAGGATGAAATGTTCCCCCTGACCCTTCTGTAAGCTGGTGATACAAAGCACTGGCTAACATATCATTAACTTGCGACACCATGATGATGGGATTAAGACCCAGAGGGCTTTATCTCTACCTTATTAATGGCAATTAAAAGCTGCATGACAGTTCTAAAACTTGTTGATGTAAAGAAAGTTAGTGCCTGTCTTATAGTGGCACAGTAAATAATTGTCTGGTTGCTTGGCTTTTCATAATCTGCCCATGCAGCTGTATATTATCATTCTTTTGCTGCAAATACAGCTTTTCGATTTATCAACAAAAGAGCAGGTAAGGCTCTATGTAAATAATGATGAAGGACACTTCCAGGTTGGATTTTTCCCGTTTACATTGCTGAGCATGAAAGAAGCAGAGGATTTTCAAAACTAATGACGGCATCTCTCGGACCTGTTTTTCAAAGTCTAATTACCCCCAAGAAAATGTTAGCCCAAATTTTAGTTACTTCAAACTTCACCTGGCTAATTCATAGGGTGGGTATTAAAAACTCTCTCCACCCTTATTTATATGGAAAGGAATATTTATTCCTTCTTGGGTGTTTACCATTGTTGGAGCTGTGCTGATTTTGTGGCAAGGAGTTCCATACGTTTTGGCCTTCTGAATTCAAGGAAATGTGACTACTTCCAGAGCAATATTGTGAGTGCTGTGGACTAGAAATAGCTTTCTTATGTGCTGCTTCTGTTAAAATCTCAATCTAAATTGGAAAGAAAGGATCAGACCCAAATATGTGCTCTAACTGGAAAGTCATGTTTCCCTCAAACATTTAGTGACTGTTCTTGTTCTCCTACATAACCTGATTAACTTCTCTGATTGTGGCATCTCACTTTGCAGACAGTGTTTCTGAACCACCTTCCTTGCTTCTATTTTTCTGTGCAAATGTGCATTAGGCGCTGTTTCATGAGATCTGGCTGTCATGGTGTTGGGGGACCTCTTATGCTGCGAATCTTTCTTGACTTTTTGGGAAGCATAGTCTGGTTTTTGCTTTCAGTAGCTAATCTCAACTTCGTGGAGTGACAGAGTGGAGAAAAAAGTCATCAGTGCAGCTCCCAGAGAGACTTCTCCCCACTTGCTCCACAGCAAGCAAGAGGCAAAGACACTAGGTCTGCCTTCCTCTGTATTTTTACTGCATTTTTTCCTCAGGGTTATAGAGGCTGGAGAGCCTTTATGCATTTGGTGTTGCTCTTGGTTGCTTTTGGACTAGAGAAAAGGACTCTCAGCTTTTGCCATGCTGTAATTTCAGAGGTGTTGGTGGCTGTGGCCGCCTGCAGTGGCCTGTGTCTGGCTGTGCCACTGCTGGCTGCAGGAGTCCTGCTGGGCTCTTCATTCTCCCAGCTCTCCAGAAGCTATGGGACCGGGAGACGTTGCCTGTCATTTTAGCCTCTTGCCACTCCAAGGCAGAGATTGCCTTACACTTGTAGTTTATACAGCCCCAAGCACAATGTCAGCATTACACATTAATTAATAATAGTGGCTTATATTGCTAATCACTTAATTATAAATTATGTCTGCTGGTTATGCCTGCCATCACATATTACTTTGTAGTTACATAGATATACACATAGTGTATCTGGGCTTTTGTAAATCAGCTTGTAGTTGTTCAATGATACAAAGGCTATGCCAGCACATAAATCCGATGTAAACTGCTAATCATTTTTAAATGAAGACGGAGCAATCTGAGTTTTAAATCCGTAATACAGGAGAATTACAGTGCATGTGCCTGAAATTTAGGAAGAGAACTTGCTTTGCAGACGTTTCAATTGTAAGCAAAATTCTGACGTTATGCGCATTACATGGTGTTTTACTGAAATCACACTCAGTGGCAGATTTGCATAAATGAATGTATTGTATTTTTTATAACTATGAAAGCTTTAATTACCTAAACTCTAATTAGGCTTGCATTTTTTAGAAAATACAAGATATTAGCTTATTTTGTAGTTGGCTCAACTTTAATGTTTTCCCACATTTGTAACTCATACGTAATAAAATTCTATAAAAACACACGGAAAACACAGAGATGAAGGCATCCCTGGAATTTCTGGAGCTGATTGGTTGTTTCTCCTCTTGGTGCATTTAAGCCTCAATGCACTGAATTTTCTTGAATGCTGCCCTAGAGCCAAAATCACACCTGATATAAATTTGTTGCAGACTGATTTGGTAGTGCTGCATCAAGGATGAATCTAAACAAGTATATTTTGATAATTTCTAGGAATAAAGGTGTTATGTGAAAAGGAGTTATTGATTGTATTGTTTTATAGTAGAATATGTTTGGTGTTTCTGGAACTATTGCAGAGTTCTAGAAATGTTTTTTTTAGAGCAAAATGACAATACTCTCTGGGTGCTTGGACTGCTGGGATTGCAACTAAGATTTAGGCACACAACACTTTTAACAAGTTTATCCTAATAGGACTTTCACTTGGCACCCAGTGAGTCACTGTGGTGCCTTTCATAAAGAGGGAAAAATAAACCGGATTGCTACAACTACCATTAATTGTTATTCCCCCTTTTGCCTATGAAACAAGTGCTAGTGCATCTCGTGTTAGTTCTGCCGAATTTTCTCCTTTGCTTCCATGCCTCTTGTCTCTCTGTTGGATTGTCCGGATTTTGCCCTTTCCTGTGTCATAAAGTTGTGGCAGTTGTCTGTGTGTTTGTCACCATGTGGGTAGGCTGCTGTAACATGCTCAAACAAAGCTACTTTTCCAGGCAATTCAGGAGCCTGTGCTGGATCAGAGCATCCAGCCCAGCACTCACTGAGGACTTGCTGCTGGGAGCGTGCAGCACTTCTGTTCTCTCTTGCTGCTAAGGCAGGTCTACATGCTGTTGACATGCTCGTTGTGGTGTAGCCTTCCAGATGCTCAGGAGTGCGGCTTTTCTAAGTCAGAGGGAGGTGAGGATGCCTCACTTCTTGAAGGATTGTGTTGAGAGAAATTGTGTAAATCCTCCAGTTTCATTCTAGGTGCTGCTTGCAATGTTTCTCTCAGGTGGACCCAAACAGCACCACTGCTCTACCGGTGACAGAACTGGAAAAAAAGACTATTAATATCTCACCCATTATTATTACTGAGGGTTTCAGCTGTATTTTGTCAGGAGGAATGAAAAAAGGCAAAGGAGTGTCATACGTATTTTTGTATTTTCTCCTCCCTTACTCCTTATAATCCTTGAACAACTTGCAGCAGAAAGATTTGAGGAATTCTACAAATGAACTGTTTAGATGAAAAATGAGAGATGTAACCCTTCTGATCTACAGGTCACATTTCTTCTTCTCTTCTCGAACCTCGAGGCTCCCTTTTTAGAATACTGACTGTGCCTTCCATTTAAGTAAGTATAGTGCTTCAGGAAACATTCCTCTCAGTGCAGCACTGGTGGGGATATATCACAGTTTGTGGTGTGTTACTGCATTTGGGCTAAGTAACACAAACTGGAGTGATGGAGAGCACATCATTAAAAGTGCCTTTCTGCTTTCCTTACACATCATAATATTGTCCTAAACATCTTATTTTGAAGGCATGCAGATACCTGCGATTGCAAGATATCACTCAAGCTTCTGTGCCAGGGCAGACCTGTGAGTGGATTCAGTGGCATCAGCCCTGCTTAGAGCAAACAGTCTTCAGGGGGACTCTAAACCCAGAAACCTCTGTGTCCCATTCCCAGCCACCTGGATCATATCTCTGGATATTCTGCAGGCTGTGTGTGTGTTTGTGTGTGCAGCCACCAGCTGACTGAAGCTCCTGACGTGCTCCTGTGTAGAACCACGTTTCCATGCTTGAGCTCTGATAATTCTGGCCTTCAGCTGGTGTAGATAAAGCTATTGGAAAAGATGATCGTGGATAGCATGTAGTGCACAAGTATATCCATATCCTGTTGTTTCATGTGGGCTGTGGTCTTCTAAACTTGTCCTAAGGGACTGTAAATGTAAATGTAGTCTCAGACCCACAAGAGATGTACTTGATTGTTATGAACCTGGACAGAATTAGTTTTTCTCTTCTACAAGGGGCAAAGCATGAGCAAACTCAAATAAAGGGTGGTATGTATCTGTTTACCTTTTAGGTTCTTAGTCCCTCTCAGCAAATGAATCTTTTTGTGTCATATCCTCCTGATTAAAGTACTTTATCCAGCATGGATAAAGGTGGGGAAAGAGAATCAGGCCTTATGGTATGTTATTTGACATTGATACTGCATATGTTACTGTTTCCAGACATTTTTAGACAGACAGAAGGAAATAGGTAGACCTTTTACTTCAGAATACATGAAACGTGTGTTTTGAAGAAGTAATATTGACATTTTGTGTTTAGGTGGAATCTTTTATTAAAACCAGAAATGAATGTCAAATGTCACAGTCAGCTTGAAATATGTTTAAACAAGTGAATTACAACAGGTTCAGTTCCTAGACCTGCTTCTTAGGCCTCCCAGTAACTTTTGGGTATTATGGTTTCCAACTCTTCTTGTCCTTAAGTAGTTTTATTTCCTTTGTTGTGTGAAAAGCACCAAGGAAAACTTGGTTATAGAATGAGAAGGCACTGAGTGGATCAGGAACTAGTCCATCAAAAAGCAGACACATTAGAGAAGATTTTATTAGAGAAGATTGTTCCACGCTTATTAGCAGAATTTTGTTTGCAACTGCATGTACAAGAAAAATGAATAAGCTCCAAGAAGAAAAGCTTGATCTAGTATTTAAGTCTCAGCCATGGCACTGGGACATTTGGGTTGATATCTTTTTCCCCTCCAGAACATTTTCATTTTCTGTACTAGTTCTGGCAAGGTCTTTTGGCCCCACTGCACAGATACAACACTGAGTGCCATGGTAGCAAGTGTCACAACACCTTTGCTCGATAGTACAGTGCCCACAGTGAGATTGGCAACCTGAAGACACGTGTGCGGATTTGTTGTAAAATCTGGATGGAATTCGAGAGCTGGCCAGGGAGAGACCATTGCAAGGTGCTGCCCTCCAGGCACAGACTCTTTAACTGGCTCTATTTGTCACCCTGTACCCAGGTTTAGCTCAGTGTCTGACTTTTCACTCAAGAACCAAGGAGACGGCAGTAATTTGTCTGATATTTTACTGATTAGTACATTCATCCAAGACATCTGAGTTCACTTTCCTTTTCTCCTGCCTTAATTCCTTCATCTCTTTTCTGGCAGGATTAGATCCTACATATCAAGCTAGGATAGCTTAGGCAGAATGAGAGGAGAAGACACTTTATTCTTCTTCTTAAAGTAATTCTTGCTGTAAAATTCAGGATTAATGATAGAAAAAGGGTATAAGAATAGCCTAACTTTGTAGCACGGTAGTTAGCACACCTATTTAGGAAAGGACGGTTGTGTGGCAAGACTGTGAAACATGTAATAGAAATCCAATGCTGCTATTACTGCTAGGTGTGCCTTCCTCCTGTAGTGGTGGGGCATAGGAAATGGAGAGTTCTGTGGAGATGGTTTTGTGTGGAAGCCCCTTACAGCAGATGTTCCAAAGGTACCTATAAGATCAGGAAGATCTTCTGAGGTAGATGGAAGTGTGTGGATGCCTGCTGGGGCAAAAGTACTTGATCCCCATTGAGTGACGGAGCCTTTTCAAGACAGCATTTTCTAGCCACGTATAGAAACGAAATTGTGGAAACTGGGCAAAATGTAATGCAATTGATTGATGTGCCAAAAGACTTCTGGGTGTTCTGAGGCTTATATCTTTGCCATGCAGGCGGGTTATAGCTTTCCAAGCACTGCTGTGAGTCTGGTCGAGAAGCATTGAGTTTTCCACCAGTAAACTGCAGATAGTATCCTTACATCCCCAAGGAGTTCAGTTATTGTGCCCCATTATCAGATAAATAGTTAACATAAAAAGGACAAAGAAAAGTTTAACAGTGTCCCTTTCGTACTGCAAGCCGCTAGGAAAATGTAATTCCAGCTTGATATGGGATGTTTTGACAGGCAGAGAGGTAAAAGACAACATTTAAAAATTGTAGGTAATTTGTGAGGAGATGAATTTGTGATTTTTCCAAACTTGGTTCTGAATGGTCCTGAGAAGCCAATAGGAACAACTGATTCCCAGGCTTTCTGAGACCAGACCCTAGGAGCTGCACCTGAGTCCCCTAAAAATGGAAGATTCTGAGATCAGTGTGAGAAACAATTTTGGCGGAGTACCCTATGTCACACAGTGGGCTTGTGCCGAAGCCAGGGCCCAGCATCCTTTCTCCAAGTTCTCGTAACAATAAGAACAACCTCCTCAGCAATTGCCTTACAAAAGGTTTGAACATCAGGTTACCCAGAGACATGAGCAGATAGTAGAGCAGTGATGTACAAATGAAAGTCCTACACTTTGACCTCCAACCACATGAAGCCCCATTACAATAAATATCCAACAACACATCCCTTTCCACACCACATGGATGCTGCCTTAGGTACAAAGGTACTAAAATGACTGTTCCATGTAATAAAACATGGTGGGAGAAATTATGAAGTATAAAGTGAGGTTATTGCCTTCACTGCTAATTAAAGTTTACTGTATCTTCTTGCAGCTTTGTTTAATGGGCTCCTACATATCATGGGGTGTTTCTTTAAAGAAATAAAAGAAAGCTCTTTTTAAGGTCACTCACTTGACCTCAATTCATTGTGTTGTGAATGCGGTATTGTAGTAGCACATATTGTGTGGGGTACAACACCATGTGCTGCTCCAAGACTCCTGTGGTAGCTAAGCACAAAGGGCTGCGTTAACGATGATGTGTCAGCCTTAGCTTTGAATTTCCTTGCTTGAGTGCTAGTTTTCATTACTGACACATAATACATGGTGTTAACCATTTCAGCACTGAACTGTGCACAGGGACACACCACCGTTTGTGCTTGGAAATGGCCGTTTCTGAAGTGCCAATGATCTGAGGTACAATTATTATTTTATTACTTAATGGCACCAATTAGGGCAAGCATTGTCAACTAGCACACAATGATCTCAGCACCACAGTGTGATATAACTATTACAATGAGTATCATAGCCTGATACTTATGTCATATAGGGAATAAAAAGCTTCAGGCTTTTTTTTTTTTCTGATTTGGCAAAAAATTCTGTGTTCTGAGGTTTTCACTTTGTTTCTTTGTGCCTTCATTTCCTCGTCAGATAAATTCTGTAAAGCGCTTTGAATATTGCTAGTACTTTATGTAACATTTCCTACCACAAAAAAATTCTTAGTAATAACTCATATGGCTCTGTTCTTTGATGGCTAAATCCTTGCTTATTTTCTGTTTTCTCTTCAATCCTTTTCCCAGTCTGCTAGCTGAGTCTAGATCCGTGTTTACATCATACATCTCAAGCTGCAGCTGCTGTGGACTCTCTTGTTTGGTGGAACTCTGTTACTTTGGTATCTTGGCTCTTTATCTGGCTCGGGTTGCTTCCTCCTCAATACATGTTCCACTCATGAGGCGGGTGATCCAAAGCCCATTGAAGTAAATGGAAAAATTGCTGTTGATTAAATTATTTCACATCTGCACTCCCTGGCTCTACCAGCTTCTTCTATTGTCCACACATCCTGATTCACAAATGTTTTAAATGACAGCTTTAGGAACATGAAAGCCTTTGGGGCAATGGCCTAAAGAGACAGCAGAGGGTAAAATTTGTGAGCATTATAATGCTAGAGCTGTAGTGCTTCCATTAGTCAGTGCTGAGCACCAACTGAAAAGCCTGCCTCAGTCAGGCAAGGGAGGCTTGCATTTCACACACTCAGGCACACAGGCAGCCCCCAGCTCAGTGTGTAGTTCATCATGAGGATTATTTCTTTCCAACTACAAACTGAGCATCAACTATGCTTGTCCTCCAACCCTGGAATTCACTGGGGGAAAAGCCGAGAACATGTGGAGGGGGGAAACCAGTTCCTGTACCTGACCTGCTCTCAGGATCACAGATGCATAACAACAGGGTGCCCAAACCCTTCATTTAGGTGCTGCCCCCAGTCACTTCCTTAAAGTGACTCCTTGTGGGGACCCTTTATAGGACAGGTGTAATTTATGCTGGAATTTCAGTGGACTTCTCAAAATGGTTAAAATGGCAGGGAGACGGATCAGTAGACCTCATTTTCAGATGAAAGTAGTGGAAATTCAAGTACATTTTCAAAATGAAGGGGCTGTTTACCAATATAATATTTGGAAGCAGTCAGGATGCCACGTACAATTATGGCAATGTTTGGTAAAGGTCACATGCACTTAAGTGCTCAACAATGCAAATATCTTTCCCAAGGTTTTCTCATTTGGTTTTTTTTTTTCCTCTTTCTCTCCTTTGCCCCTGTGCCCGCTGTCTCTTGAGCTGGAGTGTTATTCCAGGCACAAAGACCGTGAGGTAATTACACACAGCCAAGCCCAGATGTGGGGATAGAAATTCAGCACTATGAGCTCACCTGTCCTTAGGAGAAACTTTATAAACATTTGGGAGCTGTTTAAAAGCATTTACAAATCTTTTGATCTTCTTCATCTTTCGTTAAGGCATGGATTCAGCTGTACCAATGGAACAGATGCTGGTTTGTATGCCTGAATGATATAACTTTGTACCAAACCTTTCTGTTCGTTACTAAAAGAATGGAAACATCATTAGAGTTATAAATATAGTTACCAAGGAAACCAGTTTATCATAATTGGTTATCCTTGTTTCATTCTTTATCCCAGTGTCTTTCTGTTCTCTATCCCATGGCACCTGACTGTTTTTTCCCCCCAGTTAAAAGATAGGGTAAACTGCTCTCAGACTGGCTAACTTGTTGATCCACATCTTAATAGAGGTGAATATACCTTGCCTGCAAAATTTAAATCTAAGTTTTCTTTCTTTCCCCACTTTAGTTTTTTGGGTTCTCAGGGGAATCTGTCAGTTTATTGTGCCCAAGGTACTGAGAAATGACTTGGATTTCTAGTATTTCTAAATTCATGTGCTGCCTCTAAAAGCACAATCAAGGAAAGAGGAAGCAATTCTTGGCTAGCAGTAGGAATTAGCTCCTCTGAAATGTTTAAAATAATCAAGGAAAAGAAGATGTAGTATCCTGTGGTAGAGGAAGGAAAGGACTTGGCTTTCTTTGCCAGGACCTTGAGACATTTCTTTTCTACAGCAATTGTCTGGGGTGATTTTGTTGAGTGTCTTTGGTCCTGATTTCCTACCCGTGTAGCAGGTGTAAGCCATGCCACTGATGAGATCAATGACATAATTTGCACAAACTGAGTGAAACACTTTGTTCTGTGAGGGCTGATGGGAATGGTCCCTTTCCTTGAAATCCCCTGCATTGTCATTTTATTAAGATAGGTGAAAGCTTTAGCTTTAACTGAATGTCACATCAATTTTATTATGTCTGTAGGCATCTTTGTTTTTAAAATTCATGACAAGTTCCTTGCAATACATTTTTACTACATTACAGCCACCTGTTCTACCTTGGTGGGTGGCTGTAAATCTGGGACTGTCCTTCCGTGTGCATGTACATGAATGATTGTTTCTTTATGCAGCGTATTAGGAGCTTCCAAAATATATTCATAGCCTGGACCATTCTGGGGGGACGTGCATGTTTTATGGATCGGCTTTCCTTTTCTGCTACTGCAAAAGGATCACCTGGGGTCCCAAGGAAAATCTTCTTGTCCTTCCCATGGGCCACCATATGCATTTTATCCATTCCTAGCCACAGTCAGTTCACTTGTACTGTATGTAGCCATTAAAACAGTTTGCTCCTAGATCAGTATCAAATAAATAATTCAGATTGGTGTGCTTCTTGACATGCCTTTACATTTTATTGTCAATATCTGGCTTACTTAAAGAATGTCCACTATAGATACTGTGTGTTAGGAAAACATGCAAGCACTTCCTTAACATCCCTTTGGTGTTTCTTGGGTTGGATTCAGCAAAAGCCTTCAGCTTCCACGGAGCTGCAGACAGTTTGGGGCAGGACTCCATGTCTTCTTCCTGAAGGGAAGCCCACTTTACACCGTTGTTCAGTGGTGCAGTGGGCTTGTGGGGGTGAGCTGTTGAACGTGAACTCAGGATGACCAACCTTCTGTCCCTCTTGTCTGGGTCAGGCTTGGACCAACCATCTCACATCCATGTGCCTTAGTTTCCTAATTTCCAAATGGAGATATTGATTTTTGATATTTGCTCTCTCCTTTTTTTCTCCTGTCAGCTTAATTGCTACTCGTCATAGTGGTGTTACACCTGAAAATTCTTGTAAAGCTGTTTGTTTCAATACTGTAGCTTTTTAATGCCATTCAAGTGCCAGAGGCCTAAAAGATAAATGCATTTATTTAATGGCATGGATTACAAATAAACTAACTCAATACATTAGTAGAACCCGGGGCTGATTTCAGGTAGAGGCTTACAGGCTTGTTTTGTTCATGGCCAATGGAAGCTCCTGGGGGCAGAGTCTTCTCCCTCTGTATATTTAAGAGCTGTAAAATAACATCATTATGCAGAGGCTGTCCAGTTCCTTGTACAATATTGTAACCCAAATTCGTGGGCCACATGGAAAGCTCGTGATGATAGAAAGCAGTCTCAAGAGTCAATGCTGCAGGCTAGTCTTTTATTAATCTCCTGTAAAATGAGGTCCCACAGCAGCAAATCACCCAGTGCTGACACATTTAGTGCTTGTCTTCCCTAGTTCACATAAGGGGAAGAGCTCTGCATCCCCATTTCTGAGAGAAAGAGGTGCAGCATGCGCTGTGTCTAAGGAAGAGGTTGGGTTTGCCAAGAGCACCAGATGAGACATTGATGAAATCCTGGGAGCGCCTGTGTACTTCTGGTGGTGTGGATTGTAAATCACAGTAAGGGATGTCGATGCTTTAATTATGTGTATGTGATGGTCTATGTGTTTGTGCTTGTGGGTTTTTTATAAGTACGGTAAATGGAGAAGAGAATCTGGCCTGGCTCTGAGGCTGCTGCTGCTACTGGCGAGGCAAGAGAACATTTTGGCAAAGCAGTATATTTATTTTTTTTAAACCTCCCTCCACAGCCCCTCCTGCTGTACTATATTTTTCTTTTTTTTCAGAGTTTTTTTGTGTTCCTTATCTGAGGTGCTGCTGGGACTGGCTGTGTGCTGCAGCTTAGTGAGCTCTTTCCCATTTATCTGGTGTGGTTCCCAACCTATGATTTAACAGTGGTGTGTGCAACAGAAAGAGAAAAACAATGTTTGATCTGCTAAAATGTACCTTAAGAGCAAACACACACACATTGATGAAGGTATCAGCTGGGTTCTGCCTACAGTTATGTCAAACAAAGTATGCTAGGAAGTGCCAACTTTCCTTTTGTGCTGTGACACCAAGCGCTGCCAAAAGATATTAAAAAGCTTGCGTGAACTAGGTGATGGCAGCTGTAACTATCTAAGTTATTGCCTGGCAGCTGTAATGCTTCTTCAGTGCTGCTGGCTGCTTTTTATATTTGGTTCCCCATTTGTTTGCCCTTATTCTAGCAACCGATACCACCAAAGCAGGCAATCAGTGTGTTACAGCACATGGCCACTTGCTACTGCAAAATAGGCAGCTTAGTAGTGGCAATTGAGAGACTCTCATGCAGCAGCTGATATAAGTCATATTTCTTTTGGAAGAGAACCAACCTAGCATTTTTTTTTTTTGTTATGTGTCAGTGTGAATCCAAGAAACCTTAGATGAGGCGATGGCAAAAGGCAAACACACACACATGCACGTACACACAGACATTCACATGCATACACACAAAAAAATGCAGCTTTCCGTGTTCTTTCCGTGTTGGCTCTAAATGTGCTAGAACAATATAGCCAGCTCCCAGCCCCTGCCAATCCTACATCTGCTCTCTAAAACCTCCAGCAAATAAGAATTACTGTGGGGTTGTTTAACCAACGCTTACAATATACACACTTTTCATTTTTCCGTCGCTTCTATCTGTACACTGGTGGCAAAGGTTTGAGAGATAATGGAGAATGATACCCACTGGGCACTGGCTTTTTCAGTGCTGTGAGGTGGGCAGTAGCCACCTAGATCTCTCTGCTGGCATGATTTGGGGCAATATAAAATGTTTTTCATTGCTGTGAGCTTTTGGGAAATTGTCTGTACAGTGGGGAGTGGGTTTCTGCTACTTTTTGGGTGTTTTTTCTTCTGAGGGGAAGGCTTTATATTGTGTGTTCTTCTTTGAGTTTCCTCTTTTCAGTCATCTCTTAAATATTTCCTACCTTTCATGGATGCAATATTTTTGGGAGACATGTTATTTCTTTTATCCTTTCTCAGTCTAGTTTTGAAAGTCCTGCAACATGATAATATTTTTGCAACCTCAGAGCAATTTCTCCAGCACGGAAAATAGACTGAAGTAGTAGTTGCATCTTGCAGAGGATAGGGTAGAAGATCTCAGCTGAGCTTTTAGATTTTTCTTCCTTTTCTGTTTAGGCTCAGCTGTTACAGAGACCTGAGACAATTGCATGTTGTCTCACAGTAATAAGACACCATAATAATTCTTTCCACCAAAGAGTCCCAAAGCATTCATGAGTGTTTAATTACCTATTCCATTTCACAGATGAGGATGCTGAAATGCAGAGCAGTTAAGTGATGTGACAAAGGACACCTAGGTATTTGATAATGTAACTTGAAAAAGAAACATCATGTTATTAATCCATTTTGCATCAC
The DNA here is from genome assembly GCA_013398115.1 of Falcunculus frontatus. Lineage (NCBI taxonomy): Eukaryota > Metazoa > Chordata > Aves > Passeriformes > Falcunculus > Falcunculus frontatus. The sequence continues at coordinate 540,025 of VZRV01001161.1, forward strand.
AGAGACTGGACTGTGCTTACCATCATTGTGACTAAAGAAATCTGTGTGGCTTCAGAGCCTTGCCTTCAAATGAATTACTTAACTGGTTTTTTTTTTTTTACCCTCCTAATATGGTGTGAGTTTGAAAATCCCCAATTACTTCTGAATCTCTTTTGTCTGTGTATTTTGCAAGACAAATCATCACTGTTACTTTGAAATACTGGAGAGATTTGCAGAAAGTGCTGTAAATGGTAGGGTGTTGGTAGGACTAGGGGGGGACTCACATCTGGCATTACAGATTATATCAATCCTATGGTGAGTACTCTGGTGCTAGGAAAGACCTGTGCTGACCTTCTAAATTTTCTGTGAATTTATCTCTGTAAGGAGAGATCTCTGGAAAAACTTAATTCCTACCTTCAGCTGCAGAAGTCATACCTGTCTGCAGTAGTGAAGCATGCTAAGGAAGAGGGTGTTTATTTTGAGAATTTAGATGAGTTCTTGTAGTTCAAAGTTCTCTTGGACTAGGTGGAAACACAGTAACGCACAAGAATCTCACCTGAAGAGTCTGGCATAGCTTGAGGAGAGAAATCACCTGCGGAGTCTGTGAAGCAGCCTTAAGTTGCTTAACCTCATGCCTTTCATCTTCCAGAGGGTTTTCTTTGCTGAAATAAGCTGACCTGTTCTCTAATTGCCCCAGCACTTGCTTTTTTTCTGTTCCTTTTGTGGATAGAAAGCAAAGCTCATGAGTCAGATGTGCATATGGGCAACAGCTCCCACAAAGCAACAGTGGGATGAGCCTGTGTCTCGCAGACTGCAGAGAGCATTACCCTTTATATCCCACATGTATCAGAGGGGGTGGGAACACCCACCTTAGGTTCTCAAACCACTCCTGGCAGCGGGTGACGTTCTTTACCTCTTGGTATTCTTGACTGCCTGCAGAAAACATGTTCTTCTCGTTCTGTCCCTTTACTCCACTCTGGTGAGACCCCACCTGGAGTACTGAGTCCAGCTCTGGGGTCCTAAGCACAAGAAAGACATGGATGTGTTGGAGCAAGTCCAGAGGAGGCCACCAAGCTGATTAGAGGGATGGAGCACCTCTCCTATGAGGAAAGGCTGAGAGAATTGGGTTTGTTCAGCCTGTAAAAGAGAAGGCTTTGGGGTGACCTAATTGCAGCCTTCCAGTACCGAAAGGGAACCTAAAAGAAAGACGGAGAGGGACTTTTTACAAGAGCATGTAGTGACAGGACAAGGTGGAATGGATCCAAACTGAAAGGCAGTAGGTTTAGATTAGATAGTAGACGGAAATTCTTCACTGTGAGGATGGTGAGGAACTGCAACAGGTTGCCCAGAGAAGATGTGGATGTCCCATCCCTGGAAGTGTTCAAGGCCAGGCTGGATGGAGCTCTTGAGCAATCTGGTCTAGAGGAAGGTGTCCCTGTCCATATCAGGGGAGTTGGAATGAGATGATCTTTAAGGTCCTTTCCAACCCAAATCATTCTATGACTGTATGATTACCACTCTCAACTCAGAGATCTGAGGCTCCTGCTATATATTTAGAGTTGGTCACCCACAGTCACTGGTCTGTTCATCGAATCTTGTCTGAGATGCTTTTAAAGTAGTATCCTATCATCTAAGTTAATTACCTAAAAGAAGGTGTTCACTAGGGAACAATTATCTGGTTTAGGTTTTTTCCCTTTGTCTTCTTTTTGGCATTGCAGTTTTCTCTATGACCGTAGAACAACCCAAATAAACTTTCACCATTATTCGCCACTGCTAAATGCAAAATAGGTTACTTGGAACCTCGTTTCTGCATCTTTTTTTCCGCAAGTAATACCGTAAAATCAAACATACAAATTCTTTCTTCTGACACACCCATACCATTGTCAATGCCAATGAATTAAATCTTTTTTTTTTCTTTTTTTTTTCTGGAGGCTGATTTGAGCTGTCCCTTTCCTTAAGAAATGTGTGTGTGTGCATGTGTGTAATGGAAATGCTGACAGACCCTTAACTATAACAGCACGAAAGGCGCCACTAAAATAACAGTGGAACAGATGCTGTCACCACTGCCCCTGGTGGGGAAAGAAGATGAAACAGAAGGGCATTAGAGTTGGTGGATGGCAAATTAATCCTATTGTACTAGCAGCTGCAACCACCAAGATGCTCACATTCATGCTTAGACACTTCCAGTACACCAAGCTCTAGTAGGGGTGGTTGGAAAGGATGAGGCAACGAAAGGTCACTGGAGCTGTTTTCATCTGAACAAGAACAACAATAATAATCATAAAAAATTTTGGTGTATGTTCTCTACTGTGACTAGGCTCTTTTCACTGTGGCAACCCAATCTATCAATCTGGTATTTTGAGACTCTCAGTATTTCTCGAATGCTGAAGCATAATGCCAATGTAATTTTTGTTTTCTTTTCCCCCTGCACCCAAGCTTCCATATGCTGAAACTCTGATTTTAGATCTCTTTTTTATGCTTATATTAGCTGGAAAAAAAAATCACTGTTATTTTTAAACAGTGAGTAAGAAAGTTACACTTTTCATTCCTAAGACAATCTGGTTGATTTTGTGGGGGTGTTCTGGAAACTGAAACTCAGAAAGACCTGTGACCTTAAATGGTTGGATTAAAAAAAGGAATCTTGTTTCCAATGAAGTGGATGGTGTAAATCAGAATTTTAGGGGCTCAATTTATCTCTACAGGATTTTTTTTTTGGTGAAAACTTGTTGAAGGGAGCTGTGCAAACAATAGCTTGTGTAAGCCAAAGCTGGCATCTAGCAATTCTTAATGTCTGAATGAAAGTGCTTTCTTTTTTTTTTTTTTCCCCTTCACAGTACATGTTGCCAAGAAAACAAGGAGTAGTTGCTTTAAGCATTTACAAATGGTAATGCACCAACAGCTGGTCTCAATCCAACTGAGCTATTGTAGGGGTATTAAAAAGACAGGCCAGAGTTTGAGATCTACTGCCAACCTCCCTTGCAGAGTTAGGGAACATTTTACTTGGAAAAAAAAGGTCTTCTCTTCCTGCAGAGATCCACGGCTGTATTCTCCTGCAGAGCCTGAGCCCTGCCTGGCAGAGTAGGCAAAAATACATCGGTAGGCCAAATGCTTCATTGACATGAAAGTGTAGAATCTAATAGGTCTACAGCTAGATTATTTATCTCAGTCTAATATTATCGTCTTCATCTGTGTTTTTCACATTTTGTTTGTTAGATGAATAGTTCCTTCGTGTGGCTATATTTTTATAATTTTTATTGCTTTCCTAGAAAAATCTTACTACTAAGTGAATATAATACTAATATTAAGGAAATTAAGTTAATTCTTCTAAATTGAAGGATTGTTCTAAAGGGGGTTTAATCTAAAAGACTTTTCTGCTTTCTGCAAAAAGCACTCACAATCTTTTCTCCATCCAGCAGGAACTGTAAAATGTTTTTTGACTTCTAGGTTTGTAGGTAACTATAGTATGATTTTTTTGAATATAATTACAGATGAACTATGTTTACAGCAAATGTCCTAGAGAGAGCAATAAAAATTATTATTTTTCATGCTAAAGGCCTCTGCTATTAGCAGTACATTTTATATATGCTGCCTTTTCTGAATAGAAATGCAGTGTTTGGCTTTTCCCTGAAAGATAAATGAACCCATTTGTTGATGTGCCACACTTGAGCTGGACATTTATGTGAAATAAAACGGGCCAAATTAATTGTAAAACAAAACACCCCCCTCCAATGAAAACAGGCAAACAAACCATCACATAGGCAAATGTGAAAAATATACTTTTTTCTTTCTTTCTAGAGATATTTGCATTTCTAGGATGTTCACAGATAGTGGCACAATGCCCACTTGTTTAGGTTTGTGTGTGTGTGTATTTATTTATTTTTTTACAATCATATGGCTTGGTTCTGTTTTCCAGATCTTGTCCGAGAGCTGTTATTCGAAATAAAAATGTTTGTATCCATTTCCTCATTAATCATTGTAATACAACCTGCTGCAGCTAAATGACAAAACAGATGCAACGATGAAAATTAAAAGTGATGGATACTTATCTTTGGCTATAAAAGCTGCTAACAATTTAGAGAACTAGAGTGCCTTTTGGAGCTAGAATGTGGCAAATGAGAGAACAATAATAGGGCTTAGGAGTTTGCTGTTTGTAAACCAGATAACTGTGGGGAAGCTGCATTGCTGTCTAGCACCTGTTTTATGTGGTTTGTCTTTTCTATTGAGTAAGATCAAGTGAGGTATTATTTTAAAGTCTTATATGCATAGCATTGTTGGAACTGGATGTAACCTAACCCCAACAGAACTGCTGGAAACATGACCTTGCTTTTGTATGATGTTTTGAACTTGAAAATAGGCCTCCTTTTTTTTTCTCTACCACACACACTGGCTGGGCTTATAAGCTTTCCCTGTAAAATGGGGTCCTTTTCCCTAATGAGAGCAGACCTGTCCTGATATGAAATGTGCTTTTGAAATGTAACACTCTAAATCTGAATTCCTTATGTTTTCTTTGCGAAAATGCCATTTTTTTCCAATGCATTTTGTGGGGATACTCACCCTGAAGGGTGTAAAAATACAAGGGTCGAAGTCTTACAGTGAAAATATTTATGGCAGCTCCCTTGGGAACTCCATTCTTGTGTACAGTAAGAAGTATTCTCTCATCCATCTCTATCTGCTCTCCTGCTGCAGCTGGACTCTTACAGGTTGTGCTGTGCCGTGCCTGTGATTTGGCTGTACGCTTCCAAAACACTCAGATACTACTCTGAAATTGCAATCAAAACCTTCAGGTGCATGCAGCGATTGTCCTGCGTGAATATTTTTAAATGCACAAGGAAGTGTGTTCATGCGCAAGGAAGATGTACGAATACCTCGCATTCACCTATATTTGAGAGAATTGGAAAGAGGGTATCTGGGACCACAGAATCACAGAATATTCTGGGTTGAAAGGGACCTACTTGGATCATCAGATTCCAATTCCTGGCCCCATACAGGACACCCCCAATAGTCACACCATGTGCCTGAGAGCATTGTCCAAACACCTCTTGAACTCTGTCAGGCTGCGTGGTGCTGTGACCACTTCCCCGGGGAGCCTGTTCCAGTGCCCAACCACCCTCTGGGTGAAGAGCCTTTTCCTAATATCCAACCTAAACCTGCCCTGATACAGCTTCAGGCCACTCCCTCAGGTCCTGTCACCACAGAGCAGAGATCAGTGCCCACCCTTCCTCTTTCCCTCACGAGGAAGTTGAAGACTGCCACGAGATCTCCCCTCAGTGTCCTCCAGGCTGAACAAGCCAAGTGACCTCAGCCAGTCCTTGTGTGGCTTCCCCTCTAGATCCTTCACCATGTTCATGGCCCTTTGGACACTCTCTAATAGCTTTATATCCTTCTTACGTTGTGGCACTCAAAAACGCACACAGGACTCGAGTTGAGGCCACCCTTTTTTTCTCTCATCAGACACTCTGTGCTGACAGGGGATGAAAAGCAGCATGTCAATACAAGTTCTGTTCATTGCTCATTCTCTATTTCAGATGAAATTTCTCTCAATAGATTACTTTAATCCATTTGAACTCAAGTTTCTCTTGAAAATGTAAACGGACCTGAGACTGAACAAAGATTCTGATCTCTCCATTGTCCTCTATCATGATTTATTTGTTTACTGCCTTTAATGATTTCCATCTTTGGAAATAGAGGAAGTATTGCCTTGCAATGTAGACAGACCAAAGTGAGGAAGAGCAAAACAGCTTAGGACATTTTTAACAGGCCTGGAAACCATTTTCTCCAGATCATTAGTTGGAATCCACCCTGGGGAATTTAAGGTGGTGAGTATTTACTTGTCAGTAAGGAAGAAGTGATATCAGATCACTTTCAGCAAGAAAGAACAAAATGATGTGCATGGGAAATTATTAATAGGAAGGGGCAAAAAGTGACAGAAGCAGAAGGCTTCTTTTGCTTCCTCATCTGTCACTAGGCATCTTACATTGTTTTGATTCCTTTCAGCTCAGTTCTGAAGTTGCTTATTTCTCCATGTGTCACCTGTGGTCTGTTTGAAACATGCTGATGGTCTTACTCCTGGCTGCAAAATCAGAAAATCCTTCCTGGAAGCAGGGAAGAGAACATCCCTCTGGATGGGCAGCAGCTGTACCTGTGAATGAAGAGTGAAACAGGTACTCATGTTTGACTTCAATTTCTGTGCGTGTCCTACCTGCCATGGCAAGCTGCAGTAAGAGAGGTCATAATACCAGGCTTTTTCCCATTCCCATTGTGTCAAATCCTGCCTGCAGCCCTGTGTCAGCTAGCACCTGTGGTGCTGCAGCCTGGGGTACACTCAAGCTTGGCTCCAATATCTCTCTGGAGAAAGATTGCCTGCTCCTGTCCTTAGCAGCACTGCCTTCACTTGGATGTAGTCAGAGGGAAAATCCTGATGCTCAGTGAAACCTGTCCAGTGTTAGCTGATGGTGGGTAGAAGTGTCCCTGCTGGAAGCTGCTGCACTCAGATCCTGCTCCCTGAACTGAGAGCTAATGGCTTTGCATGGTTTTCCCATGCATAACAGAAGGAGCATCTAAGTCACGCCATGATGTCCTTAAATCTTGGTGTATTTATCACAGTTGAGTCCACTTTGTGCACTAAACCATGGCTCACTTGGCATCAGCCAGTCCTGACCTGAGCTGGTTTCTTCATTCACTGTTGAACTACAAATTTGCTACTTCAGGTATTATGGTGGGAAGTATTCCTATGGGCTGATTATTTCCCCTATTTCTTAAAGCAAGTCCAAACTCAATGCATCTTATTGGCACTCTTGGGAACCATTCCCTTTACAAGATCTTGCTATCCTTTTTCCCATCCCATCATTTCTGATTACCTAGTACAAGCAATGACACTTGCCTGAAAAAAAAATCCAGAGTTGTGTTTTCTCAGATTCAGCAGCAAATTGGAGCTGAGTATCCTGACCTTTAGAGCTTTTGTCCCTGCACAGGATATATTTTTGAGGGCAGAGAACATCTCTATTATGTGAGTACACACTTAGCATAAGAGACACTCCAGATTTACTGGTGAGCTTTGAAGAGGAGCCATAACATAAAGCAACAACAGCTTCACGTTCTGAAAATTCAGAGGCACCCCAAAGATTTACCCTCCAAGATATCAGCAATCAGGACTTTAGAAACTTTCTAAACTACTGACTGCATTATACTTAATAGTCCCTGATAGATTTATTTATCCATTAATTTTTCTAATCCCTTTTTGAACCCTTTTATACTTCTGGCTTTCATAGTACCCTGTGACAGCAAATATCAGAATTTGTGTTGCATGAAGAATAATTGTAAAAAATTTTTTCTATCTGATAATTTCATTGAGTGCCCCCAACTCTGTGTATTAACATAACCATTCCCTGTTCACCTTCTTAATACCATCCATGCTTTTTTAAACTTTATCATATCCCTCTTTTGCTGTCTTTTTTTCCAGTCTGATGAGCTACAGTCTCATTCCTCCCTGCAAAAAAAGCTCTCTTGTGCCTATGGACAGCTATTCCACCCCTCTTTATAACATTTCTATGCATTCTGTGCTCTGAGATAGAGACTAGAAGTATTCAAGATGCAGGTGCGCTGTGGATTTATGCAGCAAGATTAATTTTTTTTTCATTCTGTTTTTCCTCTCATTTTCTTCCCTAGCAATTCCTAAAAGCCCCTCTGGGCATTTCTGACAGCAGTTGACACTGAGGTGACCTTTTATAATTATTCAAAGTGACTCCAAGATTTCTCTCCTGAGCAGTGCTGATCACTGTGTACCTATAACCAGGGTTACATTTCCCCACATGTGTTAGTTGCCATTCACGACCACTGAGTTTCATCTTAGTTCATGACATCCTTCAGCCGCTCTTTACAATTAGCCTCAGCTTTGGCTGCTCTGAGCAATGCTGGATCCTCAGCAAACTTTGTTACCTCACTTGTACTGCTTTGCCAGCTTGTTTGTGAATATAGTGAAGAACATGTGTGAAACCTTTTCCCATTGGGAAAACCAATTGTACAGTTTGATTTCTGCTACTTATTTCTTGTTCTGGGAATGTTTGGCTTCACTGCAAGTGGAGATGTTCACACTGTTGACCCAGTACTGTCTTAGTCCATATGCTCATTGAATACTTCAATAAATTTGTGAGGCATGGCTCCTTTTTGCAGAAACTGTTGGATCCTTCCCCAAAACATCGTATTTATATGTGTTTACTAATTTTATTCATTATTTCAGTTTCTAGAAATTTATCTGCTGCAGAGGTCAGTTTTCCTGATCTCGCATTCCCTTAATCTTCTACGGAGCCCTTAGGAAACACACCAATATTTTCACATTTTTTTGTATTCTTTCTTCAGACACTGAGGCAGAATTGATGTCTTGGTTACAGGCCTCCATCAATAACTTAGTAACATCTTTGTTTTGGAGCTCTTGAAAATGTATTTTCTAATCCAAGTGACTGCTTAATATTCATTTATTGATTTATTCTAAGGACTCTTCAACTTGCCTTTTATTTCCAGTTTAATCTTTTTTCACTTTCTTCAATAATTTTACATGAGCTTGGCTGAGGTAGAAGCTACTGGGCCTGGAAGACCTCTGAAGGCCTGGAAAACAGGAGATGCTGCCCCAATAAATCGAGAATGTTCTGGACTCTTCCTGGACATCAGTGTTTTTAAGGGTAGTGATTACTGCAAATACTTTATTACTCTCAGAAATGTCTCCTGTCAGCCTTTCGGTATTTCTGGGGGGATTTTGTAACTTCACATTCTGCTCATACTTTTTGGGACCAATTATGTGTATCACAAAGTGCTGTTTTGTCTGTTTTCTAAACACTTCAGCTGGGGCTGGACCATAACCTCTGACTTTTTGCTTATGTTTTTCATCATGGATTTTGCTTTTTATTTTAATGACTGTGTCTTTTCCCAGCACTGCTGGAGAAACCAGTGTATTTTTTCATCAAACACTTCTCCAGTAAGTGATGAGTATATCTTGTTTTGGGGTTTAATTCTGTTCCTTCTCTAGGCTGTCTTTACAGAATTATTAACTACCTCTCTGTGGTTTGGAATACAGCTCATTTAAATAAACAAGAGATTTGCACTGTTATGTGTTTTATATTTGTTTACATTGCATTGGTGTGAGATGGATCCTTCTAGGAATGTGCAAGGGGACTTTTACATGCCCACTGCTATTCCACACTTGGACTGTGTCTTTGCAAATGTAACACTGCATGATGAAAAGTAAATTTTTGAAACAAACTCCCCATTAGTTTCAACTTGGCTTCTACAGTTATTTTCACTCCTAAGCGAATGCTACTAGGATTTAAATCAGCTGTACACAATTTCCAGCATCATCATCCTGATCTTCCCGCTTCATTTGGGGATCTTAATGAAAATGCAGTTGGCTGCTCCTCCTGTATATAGACAGGACCTAATCATCCTGAAGACACATCTTTTGGCAGAGCAACTGATCTAAGTAAATCAGGATGTCTCCGATGTTGGTGGAATGATGATCCGTGTTTTTACGCTGATCAAATATCTGCTTATAGCTGTACTTTACATCAAGCAAAGTCACTTTGTAACATACTCTTAAAAAGTGATGAATCTTGCCAAATAATTTTATGTTATTAAGAATTTATAAAAGTTCCTCCTGCTCCTGCATTTGACTTATTTTGATTACCAGTTCAGACATTCTGTACTGAGTACATCAGGTACATTAGCACATCTCTTGGGCCAGTCTCTCACTAGATAAAAATGGATGGTGAAAAGCTTGCATATTTTTAAAAAATATTATTCTTTGTCTTTTTTTTTTTTAATTTGAAAATTTTTGATCTTAAATTAAGCTTGCAATATCACAGACCATGCATTAACTCCTTGTAATACCCCACGGGAGTTAAAGACTAAGGGCATATTGCCTGATATCGACTCTCATTTAGTTTTTCTGTTCTGAAATAATGCCCTATGTAAATAAGTGAAATATTTCTGTTTCTTAGGACATCTTTACTAAATGTTTCTTATGTTTCTCAGTGCTGAAAGGAATGTTTTGACTGTCAAATGAGCAATTTTTCATTAAACTTTTTTTGCACTCCCAAATGACAGAAAAGAAATGCTTCCGGCTGTGTTCCAGTGATACATAAAGAATATAAATCTCAAGCTGGTAAGAAAAGGACTTCTCTGCCTACAAGATCCATCTTGAACTTACTTGGGCTTCCCCAAAGCTTCTTCAGAGCCTTTGAACACATCCCCTTTTGCCTTGAAATTGCTCTTTCTAATCTTAGTAATTTACGTATTCAACTCCTGACAAGAGGTCAAGAATCAAATCTGACTTGGGGCTAAGGGATTCTCTGCCAATAACTCTGAGACTCATTTAAAAGTAGGCAAGTCTGTCTGTCTTCATACAGACATAGGAATGAGGAGGCATTGAAATTAAATGATTTACAAGGGAGAATTCTGGTGACAATGTTGATATTCATAGTTTCCTGGCTTTCAGTCCTGTAATTGGATCTGTAAGCAATTCTTCCTCTATCCTGTAGTTATGCTATCCTGGTTAAAAAATGAGGCCAAACCATGAATCTGAATCTCAACATCCCCAGAAGTCAGGAAGCAGTCTGTAGATTCTCTCTTAAATACCTTCAGTGTGAAGTAAAAGATGTACAGATCTCTGAAGAGTAGCTTGAGTTTTTATTTTCTCTAAAAGTTTTTATTTATGCTATTTTTTTCTGATCAACATCTGAACTGTTTGATGTTTGCGAGTCTGGAGAGGAGCTGGAAGAAGTGAGTAGTAGGTTGGTCACCAACCAGTGACTGACAGCTGTGATGAGAAAAATTCTGATGATAACTCTTCAGCTGGGCAGCCTTGGAGGAAAAACTTATGAAATCACTTTGGCTAAAATGGATGTCTGTAGCTTCATTAAATCTCTCACAAAGAAACAAACCTTTGCCTGATAGTTTTTACAAAGGCAGGAACAGCCAGAATGCCAAGAGAAAGCTCAGTTCAGACCAACATTTCAATGTCATTTCAATGCAAAATTGCTGATTTCCTCCTTGTGCTGCAAGAATCAAGAACAGTACAGAGTCTCAGGCTTAGAATACTTATAAAAAATATTTTTCCCTTATTACAGTTAGTTTAAACTCAAACATGAGGCAAATGCTGGATTTGAAAGTGCAGCTTTCAGAGAGCAGTGAATCTGGCATCCACACAGTGCATTGTGCTGCCAGTCCTTTTTGATGTAGCAACTCGTGTGCTTCCTCCTGCCTTATGAGCTGGGGCTCTCTGTGCTGTGATGTCGCTGTTGTGACAATGATATTGGCCATTGCCTGCACCATCCCATCCTTTTTTTTTGGTTTGGAGTTCTAAGAAACAGCAGATTGGAAAAAAACAAGTAAATGTCAACTCTCTGGACTTAAAATTAGTCTTTTCTTCTGAGGATCTCATTGCCCTTCATACACCTAGGCCAATATTCCTGGGAATTATAGAATTAGATGTTCTCATCTCACAAGTATGAGGCACCACAAGTTGAGCAGGTTGCCTGGGAGAATAACTGAAAAGTTTTGACTCCAAGAACAGATTCACCTCTCCTTATTCCCATATTGTGTGCTGCCCAAACAGCTGTTCTTGTCCAGAAGTACTCTGATCTGGGGCCCAATGTGTCCAAATCATGAATCCAGTAAAATAACTTTTATTGTTGCAGGACAGCTTTTAAGGGGAAAGCAGCTGTCTTTGATAGGTGTGAGACTTGTGATTAGGAGCTCAGGACCTTTGAAAATCAGAACATCTGCTAATACATAACATCCTGTGCTCAGATAAAGATTACACTGGCTTGGGATCCCCAACTCGGCTGTGGAACAATTCTCATGTGCTATCTGCCTGCTCTAGCACTGATAAATGCTGTAACAAAGAGAGAGAAAAATACGTCTACTACATATCCTGTTGTCTTTCTGAACCTGGACAGATCATTCCTCTCTCTGGTTCCTCTTGTCCTTCATGGACTCAACCATTCCATGGCACCATCTCTTTCTCCTGTTATTTGCAGACTTTGTTCTTCCCTAAGCTACTGGTTACCCACAGCTACACGATCTACCTGTTGGGCTTTGTTTTTCTGTTTTCTTTCTTCTCTGACAATTCCTCTTCCTCCTCTTTCTCTCTGCACAGTTTCCTTGTCTGGTCCTTCCTTTGCTTTTGTATGTTTCCGCCCCTGCTCTGTGTTATGCACGTCTTCAGTCCTCCTTGCCTTCACCATGGATATCTCCTGGATATCCTGTGCCTTCAACCTGTCACCTGAGGAGGGCTGAGACATGGTGATGGCAGATTCCTTACAGAACCTCACAGTTACTGAGATGTCTGTCAAGGTCTCCTCAAGTGCCCTGGGAAAGCTGAGGAAGTTACTGGAGCAGGGGGATATCTCTCTGAGCAGATAGTTGGAGGTCAGCTGTCTGTGGTCATGTGGTAACAGAGAGCTGCAAGCTCTGTGTCTTGTGAGAACACCCACTGAACCCCACTAAACCATTGTGGAATCACATACTTCCAGTGTGCAGCAGCCCAGAAAGTGGGTTAGGCAGAGTATTTTGCAAAATGCTCTCAATAAATGAACTTGTATAATTAGCAAATAAACTTTTCCACCAACTTCCCAGTAACCCACTTCATTTCCCTGCAGTGGTTTCCAAGGTCAGCTGCAAAAGTAGTCATTTCTCTTGAACCAGCTCCTGATAAGCTTTTTTCTCTGATTAATATTATGGTCTTTTCTCTGGTCCCTGGCTATTGTCCTTTCTCAGTACAGCCTGTTGGCTTGGATGGTATTTGCAGGGCTGCATGAAAACATCTGAGTTAGCCTGTTAGCTTAGGTAGTGAAAGCAGTTTTTACAGACCACTGTGTTACCTTTCCTGGGTTAACAAATTCTCTCTCTCTCTTTTTTCTTCCTTTACAGGTGTGTTAACCTGCGAAACTGTTTCTTGTACCCGCGCTTGATCACTGAGAGTTATCTTGGGTGTTTCTTCTCACAAAACTGCTGTGCCCCCTCCTTGTCTCCACGTCCATCCATGAAGCTTTTTCCAGGCTATTTCAATATCTGGCTTCATATTTCTCTTCCTTCAAAACTCTTCTGAGAATTCACTTCAAAGACTCTTATAAATGACAGCTTCAGTGACAGGTAAAGTAATTAACCTACTAATAAAAGTAATTAATAAAAAAAAACCTAAACCATGTTTTATATTCTGAAAACTGGCCATAATCAGACTAACCATTTCCTGATTTTCTTCCTGTATTTCTATGTTGTCCATTCTTGTCTCATCTAATCTACATCACAGCTGAATCCATGCTTATTTCTGTGTATTTTTGTGTATTATTAATGCGCACGGGAGTCCTGATAATACAGCATGTACATGTGATTTGGAAAATATATGCATGTGGATATTGCCTTCCAACTGAACTACATCCAGAGAGAGAGACATGGGAGGCAGATCTTCTGCTCCCTCAGCTAGTGTGTATATGCAAAGCACCAGACTGAAGGAGCATCTATATTACTGCTTGCTCAAAGCAGCAGAGACTCTGTCATACATAATACAGAGACATCATTACTAATATAAAACACTGCTGGGGAGAAGGGACACATGGGCGGGCCAAGATGGCAGATGGCTTTTAGTGGCATGCTGCTTTCAGTTCTTCTACCTTTGTAATTTGTGCAATTTAAAGCTTTTGGTTACTGTTTTTAGTCTGCTGTCCATTGGCCCTTGTGGGAGTTTTTGCTGTTGTGTGAGAATGCAGTGTATTTTTAGGGAGGGCCATAGCCAATAGCGAGTGCTGTGTTCTCCTGGTGACTGGTGTTACAAAGGCAGGCTAGTCAAGAACAGCTTTTACGATCAGCTGGTTTGCTGAAGAATTGATGAAAATAACAGTTGTCCCAGCCATAGAACCTCTGCTCTGTTGTATTGCAGGGTTTTGTAGTTGCTCTGTAAGGCACTAGTATTGAGGTGGAAAGCTCCTTGGCAGCTAAAGAGGGATGGTGGTCATAAAATAGACTTCAGAGAGAGGCAGTTTGTTAGTGGGGATAGGTTTGTGTTAGAGTATCTTCCCTCATTTGCATAGTGATGGAAAAATTCTTTGAAGGGGCATGAACATGAAGGAGCCAGGGGGTCCTTCCTGGGCTTTAGGAATGGCGTTCAGGAAATTTTGGGGTTCCTTCTGGGCCTGTTGTGTGGCTTGACCCAATAGTGGAAGCACAGAAGTGCTTTGAAGGAACCTGCTGCAGAAGGGAGAAGCAGGAAATGGTGGAAATTTTGTGAGGCACCCTCTCTTCTGCTCTAATTTCTAGACTGAAGAAATTTAAAAAAGCTTGGGGAAGGTTTCATGGATGCTTCTGAACTAGAAAGAAGCCCAAGATGCAAAGTCTGATATTTGGATCTCTCTTGCTTTCTTTTTTTTTTTTTTGCAACCTTTCTGATTTTTCTGATACTTTGCTTCCATCTCTGATTTTTATCTTTTATTTATGTGAGGCCCTCTCTAATTACAGCAGGTAAAATCAGCTCAGCTAAGCATAAGCTTTATTGTACTGCAGTGTGGTTTTAACCTCTACACAGTGTGCATTTTCAAGGCAGTTTTAATACAAAATCATATTTGCACAGGTAAAAATTTTTATGCATGTTACTAAGTGTAGGACTTCTTATACTGAAAAGCCAATGCTCAAGCGAGCAATCTTGCCAAGGACTTTGGCTGAATTTCTGTTTCTGAGTGGGGTCAAACCATGAGAAATAACAAGAACTTTTGTTCAGACCCACAGCTCAGAGAAATTTTGAAATATCCTTTCATATGTATGTTAGTTCCTTTGAGCTCAGATGATTATTCAGCCTGGAGCCTAGGATGAATTCCTGAAATTAGTTTAGGAATTTTCTAGGCATGCTTTTGGATTAATTTTTAGATTCCAGTTTACTATATTTTTATCCATTTCCCTATACTCTCAGTGTACATTGTAAGTGGATTTTTAAAATCAGAATTTGAGTGAACACGAAGCGGGAATGTAATAGCCTATTTTCAACTCTATTTTCAGGAGTTGTTATAATTCACAATGCATACAGTAGCTATAAAAAGACACATTATATTTTCAAGGTCTGTCACATTATTTACAATGTGAGAACATAAAAACTCCCTGATGTTTCCTGATAAACAGTCAGACCCAGTAGCGCTGCTGAACAACGGGTTAGGTACATCAGGTGCACAACCAGCTTCAGGTGGAGTAAGAAGCCAAGGGTATAGAAACACACCCTTTTTAGAGGACAAGAGTGTACTCCAATATCTGCAGTTTCAAATGCTGGCGTATATGGGTTAACAGAAACATTTCTGGTATTTTGTGGCCTACCACTGCTACCTTCCAGGCAGTCAGTCATCTAAGCAAAATTTCCACATGAGTGGCTGCTGAAAAACACAATGCCCCTTACCCTAGGGTGAATCCTAGTTTTATTAAAGTCAATGACAAAACTGCTTTTGACTTCAATGGGGTCAGGACTGGTGATGTCTGACTTCCACTTGAGTTTAGGATTGGAGGTATTTTGCGGGAAAACAATTCAGTCTTCCACTTAAGGATTTGCAGATTTTTCACCTTTATGGACAAAGAGAGTTTATCCACCTCTGAATCTAATGTGCCCATAGAAGATATTACTGCCTTCCTCTTCAGAGGTCACTGCTTCCTCACTCTTTAAATTGTTTAAGGGAAAATCAGCCATGTTAGTTTACACAACTGGAAATTGTGGTTTCAGCTGGGATATTTGTCCTGGAGTGAATTGAGGAGAGCTCACATATACTGCATAGCCCATGGATCAAGATAAAGCAAAAAACCAGGAGGTGCAGATTTGGCTGCGAGTGTTAAACTCTGTGTCAGGAAAAGAACCTGTGCCCATAGTTGAGGTCATTAGAAGAGTGCCACCGCCTTGTGGCTCCTTCATGTGCTGAAGGCCACTACTTAGCAGAGCTGTGTGCACAGCTAATTCCTCTCAGGAAGAGCCTTACATTGATAGAAGGCTATGTGGGGTTTGACAGCTTGCCCAAACCAAATCTTTCTTAAGGCTAAGTGAGAATCAGTTCTCTGCTGGTCCTGGTATTCCCACAGAGCTGCTGCCACAGGCTGAGGCTGCTGGTGGGATGGATTCTCAGTAACACATTCTTGTACTGCATGCTCTATGCACTTCAGAGGGTGGGAGGTACCTCACCACAGCTGTGTTGCAGCCACATCTGGTTTTTTCTACCTTAATGTAGCTTTTGTTGTCTGCTTGGTTTTGGTAGTGCTCCAAAATGACATTTCAAACAGCAAACTTCCCAACTTTTGATACAGCCTTTCTGTACTTACATTTAAGAGCCACCCTCAGGCTTACTAGGTGCTCACAAAAAAACGTGTGGTTACACACACAATAGAAACTGAATCAGCACTTACAGGGAGGTGTTTTTACACATGTAAGTGCAAGGCCCTGGTGGGCACAGCTGCGCTCAGCTGCTGGTGAACGCTCTGGTGTCTGGAACCAGACCGACGGGTTGGTGTCTGGTATCTGCCATTTTAATGCCCCTGCAGTGTTTTGTTTATCTCTAAAATGGATGCTGCTGGGCTCAATCACTGGAGAATGGTATAAATCAGACACAATCAAAACAAATAGAAAATATAACAAAAATCGCTGGAAAAATACAAAAGGACTCCTTCAGCAGGGCTCAGAGCTTTAATTTATTTCACAAGAAAATGACTGATTCATTTGAGCAATAGCCGCTCTGATCCCTTACATGTGGAAATGGCTGACAAAGGCAGACTTCTAGATTTGCAAGTGACAGAAATAGTTTTGTTATGCAGTACGTGTTGCAGGACTTCAGGCTCAGATGTGTTTTATAAAAAGAGAAAGTTTCCCCTCATTTTTATCATATAGTTCTTCAACACTAGAATGTCCTCCTTTTGTTATGTGTTGCATACCTGTGTACCAAGTAAACAGTCCTGATGGCTGACCATAAACTGTTTTGGTACCTCTGATCTCTATCACCCCCTCTGTGGAAGAAATCTAATCTTATTTACATGAACATTTATGTAGCATACAATTTACTTTCAAAATGATTCCATAACTCCATAATTCACAAGACTGCACCACTTTGGTGCCAGCATTTCTTTTGCATCTTGTTTGTTTGAAAGAAGATTCTTCTGGCATTTTTTGAATTATAAGTTGGCAAACAAGAATTTTTTTTCCTCTTGACTTCAAAGCAAACACAACAATAAAGACTTTATAGCTAGATCCTTGTGGGAAGCCTGCTGACACCTTATTTAGTGTCTGATTTTAAATTATGACAAGAGTGAACTTGTTCGATGTACTTTGTGCCATACAAATTCTGACTGCGAAGTGCCGTATCCTATTAGAGCAATGAAACTGTGGCCCTTGTGCAATGCAAGGCAGCTGGGATCTTGAGGCTAGGCTTGTGGTAAGTGTGCCACAGCTGTACAGTGTGAAGCTGCTGACCCCTGTTCAGCCAGGAAGCTCCTAGGGCTTAGATGGAGCAGTGTGCTCAGACCAGAAGATGGCAGGGAGCACAGAAGCGATGCTACTCTTCATTTTGTGGTAGCTTTTGTGCTGAGTGCATAGATCTACGTGCTTATTTCCAGGACAAACAATTGAAACAGCAAACCCACAAGGGATGTTTTGGAATCTTCTGTGAAGGTTTTTGAGTCCAAACTCAACAGCTAGCCATCAGACAAGGTGGAGGTAGTTGATCTTGCCTGGCCGCAAGGAGCTGGACTAGCAGATCTCTTGAGGTTCCTTGTGGCTGTAAAGTTACCTAATTTTATTGTTGTAATGATGAAATTTGGGGTGAGAACAACTGAAAGGGAGACAAGAAATTCTACTAGCTAGGCAATAACAGAAAAGGGAAATGCTTTTCATTTTTCCTTTTTCTGTCAGGTGATTGCTTTTAAAACGAGCAGTTACTGTAATAGTGTCACTCTTTCCATTATAATTTCTTTTGTGATTTATTGGTGTTGGGTCAAAAGGTGACCCAAAAGATTTGTGAAAATCAGTGATTTACAGCTGGCTCCACTGGGGACTCAACTTCTCAGCCTCAGAAATTTCAAGAGTGTTTTGTATGAATTGTTATATTTGCAGCTGTGATCTAAGTGCATCAGAGGGCTTGGCAGCACATCCTTGAAGTGATCAGATTTTAGGCTGTTCTGTGCTATTGTACTAGGTTGTTGCACATTTTTGGTAGGGAAAGTTTTATTGCCCAATTCTGGGTTTGATTGTCAGGTGCAGGTGAAGACAATTGAATTGTGTTGAAGGTTGTGGCTGGAGATGCCACAGCTGAAGTGTCAGGATCCCGTTTGTTGGTGCAGAGGGTCAGAACCTGACCTGAAGGTTGCTATAATGGTGGGCTGAACTTTGCCTGGGGAGTGCCCTTAAACTCTCAAGGTGCAACAGGCACAAACACACCAGCACCCAACCTGTCTGGCATGGCTGCTTCACATGGAAGGGAAAAAACCAGCTACTAGAAGGAGGTGTTTCCACCCTCATATGGACACAAGGTCAGCCTGACCTATTATCTATTTCTGTCTCAGGTAAACAAAACCACTTATTACCAAATGGCAACATCCACACAGGTGATCAATATGGGGACGTCTGCAGCGTGTTCCTTTTGTGAATGTGATAGTCTCCTCTGTTTTCTTTCCTTTGATATTTTCATCAGAATAATTCAGTCTGACAATGTTTTTAAGTTACTGAGAACAACCAAGGGATAAACAGTTCAGTCACCTTGGCCTCTTTCTTCTCCTAGTATTAAAAGTGAAGCTGGCTGTTACTATGATATAGTATTTTACTCATTGACTTTCTTTTGAAGGTTCATAATGTGGAAGCTGTTTAAAAAATCAATTTGCATAAATGCTTTTTAACAACAAAAAAAAGTGTTTACTCTCCCTTGGCTTACTAATATTTTTTTTACATAGCAATTAGATACAAAATCTTGTGTGCTTGTGCAGATATATACATATATATTCACACACACATGCACATATATATGCACAAAACTTGTCTCCTGTAGCTGGAAACAGTTCAACTGAGAAAAATTATGTGCACACCAAAACAATTGTAATTTTTCAACAAGATCCCAGTGTTTTCTTTGTAAAAAACTAGGATTGGAAAAACATGAGGTTTTCCTGCCAGATTCCATTCATTTTCAGCAGGAACAATCTGCTCCTCTCAGCTGAACGTTTTACAGCAAGAATGGCTGGAACTGAGGAACCAGCTCCTGTTTGGAAATAGTAATTGTTTTTAATGAAAATGCCTGCCTACCATTTGGAGCTAATACCAGAACCACGATTCCACTAGGACAAAGCATCAGCTGGACAGAAATATACAGTGCGAGAGGGCAAGATGTCACATTACCAGGAAAGCAAAGGAGAAGGTCTTTCTTTTTTTCCTGCTTTTTCTTTTTCTATCCTTTTCTGTTGGTTTCATCTGTGGTTCCCTAAGAGATACAAGATAATAAAAAGGGCAAGGGCCAAAAATCACCTGGTGCTGACTGGAGTCATGCCAAACCATTGTATGTTTGAAAACAAAACTGATGGTAAAGGAGCAGTGTGTTAGACCTCCCTGATAGTTAGGGTTTGCTTGGAAAAAAATATAGCCAGCTTGGCAGAAATAATCTGATGTACAAGATGGATGTGATTGAAAAAGCCTGGGAGTTCAGCCACGTACGGTCTTGTCCACTCATTGCAGAAGCCAACATCTTAAAATACAGTAAAGTTTTTTAAGCAGAGGTAGAGATTCAATGATTTCTTCAATATCTCTATTTAGAGCCAGGTTTTGCTGCAGTTCTTATGACTGGATACAGATTGGGAAATCACAGAAGCAGAATATGCTTGGCTACATTTAAAGCCAGATGAATATTTACAAGAACAATGACTCCCCAAATCAAAAAATCTATGGTTGTACAAACCCAGTAATGCAAATACATGGCTTTTACGTTACTCACTTTCCTTGTTAGCCTCAGCTTTCTACCCTCTAAAGTGATGGGCTCTGGCAAGGTGTCTAATGCATTGCATCTCTTCTCGTGTTTTCAGCGGTGTGAGTCACCAGCTCTGCTATTAAAGACATCTCCCAATTAACAGAAAGTTAAAGCTGACCCTTTCACCCACCCTTGCCGTTTACAAGATTTTCAGTGTTTACTGGTTTTGCTGGCTCAAGCTTGGCTATGAACGCTAGGTTGCTCTCTTTTACTCTGACATAACTTTTCTTCAATTCAGTTTATACCAAATTATTAACAAGCTCAGAATATGGGCTATTAGCACAAGATTAGCTTATTTTCTATTACTTATTTGAGTTTTATTTAAAATGGAAGGAGTATATTAGTTAAAAAGACAGGAAGTATAGAATTATATCTGTGATAGTCTGAGAACATTAGAGAGAAATGAGAGATTTGAACAGACAGGTCTTACCTTTATCAGGTGAGCTGATACAATAGAAAATAGGTTATAATAGAAATTATAATAAAAAAATTACATATAATAATAGTTATAGAAATAATTATATTAAAAATAATGTTGTAAGTTATAATAGAAATACAATATAATAAAAAAAAAAAGTTTTCAGACAGATAGAACTTGCTGTTTTACCAAATCAGTGAAATGGACTGTCTAGAACCTAGGTAATGATTCCATCTATTAGGGAAAATGTCTATTTAGATACATCTCAATGATGCCTAATACAATGATGACACTATCTATTTTTCACACTATTTTCACAGCACATGCAGGATGGCTTTTGATATCAATGACCATAGGGAACAAAGGCAAGCAGAAGTGTGAACTCACCTTCACCCCAATAATTCCACTGTGATAACACAGGTTAATGCTGAAAATAATTCAGGTCACTGCGTGAATCTACTGGACCACAGCAGGTTCTTTACAGGCATTTCAGTTTATCATGCTGTTTTTTAAGAAGTCTAAAAAATGCCCCTTAATGTGTAGCTGTGACAGAAAGCTGTCTCACAGAGAAACTGGAGATTCACCTACAAATCTTTGAGTTGTCTTCCTATATGTTCAGTGTGTCTTGGAATAGCAAAGAAGGAAAAGGTTGTAGCCATCTTTGAAAATGCCCAAATTTGATAGTGCAAAGTGTCAGTCTCGTCTTGTGGTGGAACTGTGTGTTACACCTGTGATGTTCCAGAGTAGCCAGCTTGGATGGCTCTAACCCAGGCTTCAGCCTTCTTCTTGGAGGTCTGAATGGCTGCATGTACTGGAGTATTAGAAATACCTTCTAAGTTGCCTAATTTTCTAAGTAGTTTGTTATCTTTTAGCCACTGCGATGAAAAGTTCTTGGCAAAGTAGATATTAATACCCAATTTTTGAAGGTTACTGCTTGGTAATAAAGCCTTAGTGATACTCAGAGGAAAATTCTGAAAGTCGTAAGACAAACTAATGCCTTGGCAGCGTAGAAATAAGACAGAAATCCTTTCAAGAGTCATCTCCTCTTTTTCTGAGTTTAGTGGCAACACAGAAGAGAATTGTGGGGGTGAGAGTAGATACCCTGAATTTGTGACTGCTTTTTCATAGGGACTTACAGAACAAACTGCATTAAATTGTGGTGCTTACATTTGCTTCCAAATCTGATCTGTTGATTTAGGATCCAGATTTTGCAGTTTAACCCCAAAGCTACAGAAAGCTGCTCCCAGAAACCTCTAGTTGAACATATTGATGGGCCAGACGTAGTGACTTGGCAGGAAGGGCTCAGATGAGCAGAACAGGGTCTTGGGTTGAACTGCTGTGTCTTGGATTCAGAAGGAAGACTTTTCAGCCTGGATTGCATCTGCAGCCCTGTACATTTGGCAGCTGATTGATTTTTGCTGTAAAACCTAGGTCCTGTGTTCAAATAGGATGTGGCATTATGGAATATGTATTTTGGTTCGGATGCTTGAGGTAGATCCCTGAATCTGAGCATCTGAATACCATAAGACTGCAAACTTGCAGCTTATCTTGTGGGCAAGCAGCAGATAATTTTATTTTTGTTTTGGCGAATGCTGTTCATCTGGAAAGAAGTTGTTCTGCTGCTCATACCTGAGTCAGCCATCCAAGGAGGATGAATAAATAAGGGTTTTCAAACATTATAATGTATGTTTTGTTAATAAATCCCAGTTTATTAGTTATTTCCTGTTTTGCTTTAGAAAAAGCCAGAAGAATCTATTAAAAGCCTATCTATTGATTTCTAAATGGGAATTAGAAAAGATGATAAAATGTGAAACTGCTTCTTTGAATTGAAGGAATTAGATCTGATGCTATTTTCTCGTTTGTTGGGCTTGCTGGGAATGGGTATTTCTGCTCTGAGTGCTTAGAGATCTGACATTACTGAGCATGTCCAGATCCATTAATGATAATAACTTGGGTATGGAACAGGTTTATGATGTTAAATGCAGTAATCTTATCTTTTGAAAGCTTGTAGTAGATTTTGAGGAAAACAATGGTGCAAAATTACGTGGTTTTATGCATAATTTCCATGGGTGTTCTTTGAGTTTTATTTGCTTCAGACACTTTCACACCAGTTCTGAGCAATTCCTGCTGCTTCCACCTCCTGTCTAAAGCAATGCCCTGAAGCTCCCTTCTTGTCTTGGGGTATTCTGTGGTCAGTGAAGGTCTACTTATTTCCTCTTTCTTCTCTGAGAGTGGCATTTATTCTGCCTCTGATGACTTATATCTCCTTGTTCAGATCAGGCTGATATTTTTTAAGCAGAGAATTAGGAAGAGATACAACCAATTAGCACATTGAAGCCGTCCTTATCTACACCAAAATAGTTCCATGCTAGGTCATTTAACGTGAGAGAAATGACACCGATTTTGTACGAGATGATAGGGAGGAAAGTACAGGTGTGATTCAGGGAGCCCAGCAATGCTGTTCTGAAAACATGAACTCTGAAGTAACACTCTCACCTGTATGGGCTGATAGATATTAGGTATTACATATTGCAGAGTGTCTATTGGGACCATTCTTTCAGGTTGAGACAACTTAGTAAGATTCGTGGAAGAAGCGGCTGTTGTACAACTTCAGATATCAGGGACCAATGTCATTGCTATTTTCAGATATGACTTTTGCCTCATTGCATAGTTATAACAAACTTTTTCCTTTCTGCCATTTTTAACATTCCATTACTCTTCTGTTTAACATGGCTGAAAAGTCCGTCTTATTTCACTGGTTTCTATTGGCACTTGTACATTTTAGAGTATGAGATCAGTTGTCCTGATTGTTTCATGTGATTGTTAGGATTTATTTGTGTTTCAGTTGATTCCTTGAAAGTCTGCATTATTTGGACCAGTAATACAAAATTCCAGTCATATATATAAATATTTTCATTTATATACTTACTGATGACCAACATCTATCGTAAGAAGATACCTTTAGGTAATTATTAGTCAGTATTAATACTTGTTTCCCTATGACTTTATTGGAATTGAAATTTTAATTTCAATTTAAAGGTACATTTTTCATAGTTTGCCATTTTCTTTATTTCTCTTCACTTCTTTTTGATTTTTTTAAAATTTTAAAATACAATTTTAAAATGGAAAAGACAAAAGAGAATCAAAACTTTTAAAAAAATTAGAGGTAATTGTGGAACACTGGAGTTCACTCCTTTGGATGGCCTTCTGGAAGAGCCTATTTCACCTCTCTCTATTGATTATATAGGGTCTTAGTGTGGGTACCTGAAGTTAGACTTTTAAGTTAGACAGTGTAAATTCCTCACATACTCTTTCACATTTATGATGAATTCATTTGTGGATCAAAGTGTATGGCCATGGCCCTTAGTTAGACAACTTTAAAAAAGTTTCTGTAGAATAGCAGGCAAAAGAGAGGATATTGTACTTTTAGAAATATGGTTGTGAAGTCTCAGACATCATGGGAAGGCTAAAATAGAAAATCCTGGACACAGTCTATTATGCTGCCATTAAATTATGAGAACATTTTCTCAGGTTTGAGTTCATATGGATAGTTCTGCCTTTTTACATCAGGTATTATGAGCCCAAATGCCCTTCTCTAGGCTGCTTTCACTACTGAATTTGCTGTCTGTGGGCTAAATCTGGGTTCATGCTGAGGGTTAGGATGATGAAGTCCTTCGTTTTCCAAATGGCTCTTTGTGAACAGTACAACTGTTTTGCAGATTTGCCCTTTGCATTGTAATTGAGTCTTCTTACTGACTCTGTCTCTATACTTATCTCAGTCACTATGGGTTAAGATATACTTCCAAAGTTTACTTAATGAAAAGTTTACACAGCCAAGAAACAATGAAGTCAACGCAGACAAGTATTCCCATACCTTTAGTACTATGATAAAGCAATATGCTTGAACATAGTTATAAAATATTTGGGAGAACATGGAATATAGCCTGTTATTCAGCTGTTCAGCTAAATAGCAATATTATTCTTCAAATCAGCTGAAGCTGCTGAAACACTCAGCGGTATCACATAAATGTCCTAAGAAAGGGCACATGGACATGGGTGCTCTTTCCTGGGCATTGCACGTCCTGCAGCTTTCTTATCCCCAGTAAGAAAATCAGTCAACCCTCCTTTAAAGTCTTTGGCCCTGGGCAAGTGCAAAGTTGTATGGTAGGTGAGGGGTTAATGACATGCATGCAGCTGCTAATACTTAACTTCTGAGGCAATATGGTCTTCAGGGGTAATTTCCAGGCAGACTCTGACATGTCACATTTACCATCAAACACAGCTAGGGCCATTGCACATTGTCTTAGGGCTATCAGGAGCTCCTGTTGGCCTTCTTCCTTTTTGCTTGCTGTACAGATTTTCATTAACCAGTTGGACTCTCTCTATTTCTACATCTACTTCTTCTGAGTGTCTGTGTGCATACTGGTGACTCCAAGTTTCCCTGACTCACTAAAGAAGGCTGTTGTTACTTGATGACTTATCAAAGAGTATTAAGTCCTATTTCCACAAGATGAAGTGGGTCAGGAGAAGTAATTGTAGGAGAAGGTGTCAGCAACAAAATATGGAAGGCCAGATAACACTAAACGTACCGGGAGCTCAGGAGATATTTGAAAGTTTAAATATATGTCTGAAAAAACATATTAGAAAGTTTCTGAAGTTAATTAGAAGGTATAAAGAGATGTTGACTGAAGTGGCTCTACGGAGCAGTGGAAGACAGCTCCAAAAGCATCCCAAGGCTGTGCCTCTGCTGTGGATTGGGGTGGGCAGACTCACCTGCCTGGCTGCTCCAGCCTGCGGTGTAGCTTGTTTGGATGAAATTCCCAGGAAGGCAGGGGCCTCATTTGCAGGTGCCAGAACTCTGGCATTCTTGTTTGGCCTGTGTTGACACCTGGACAGCACATACAGCTCCAGCCCTTTCATGAAGAGGAAGGCAGGAAGGTCCTGCAGTCACACCCCTGACCGCAATGCAGATATATCTTCCCTTGTGCCACTATCTGTTCTATCAGCTCTGCTCTCTGTTACTGTGAGGATAAATCCACAAGCACTCTGACATTCAGTTTGTCATACAGATGAAGAATTAAAAAAATAGAATGAATTAGAATAAAGGGAAGCAAGGTAATTACACTCATCTTCACAATATTCAATTCAGCTCCATCCAGATCTCTAATTTAAGGTCAGCCCAATAATTCAGTGAACAAAATAGAAGTGGATGCCATTAAAAACGGAATATTTACCAGGCTTCAGTGCTCACTGAACATAGCTGTTCTTTACCTTGGTAAATTACTTTCTTATTTGCCAGGCTAAAAACTGAAAAGTTCTCCAAATACTGTACGAAGTACAACTACAATCTGGATTTGAAAGGCACCAGTGCTAGTTTTTATTACAAGCTTATAATTTCTGCTTAATTCTAAAGGGGAATATTCACACCTATGCAAAGGATTTTCTCAGGACCTGGATAGTTAGGGATGGATTATGGAACCATAGCCTTCTTGTGAGCCTGAAATCTGTTATACTCTATGAAGGATAGTTTTTGACGCTGGTGAATGAATGGGTGGTCTCTGTTTAATTTTTAATCTGTACATTACTTTAGCTGCTGCCTTTGATGATATTCTCATCAGGGAGACCAGGGGCTAAGCAGGTAGTGCAGCAGAGCAGAATTTTTCTACATTAAAATTTCCTACTGTTACCAAATAGTTCCAAGCAGAGCTCCCAGAAGTAAAAGTGATGAATAAGCAAAGCAATGTCATCCAGCCTGGAAAACAGAAAGACTGGAAGACATAACTGTAAAAATGTTGGAAGTGATGCGTGTCTTGTCTACGCTAGAGTTCCCATCAGCAGTAAGAGCAATGTGAAATTTTTCGGAAAATCTCTGTGATATGGAGCCAATAAAGTTGGTTCCTGTAGCTCAGTACCAAGGAGTGTTTCTGCAGGGCAGTTTCAGACAGGACTGCTTTTTTTCTGGATTATCTACCCTTTGAATAAATCAGATTTTGATTTTCTTTGGTTTGAGTCCATTTAAGCATTCATCTACATGAATTCATCGATAAATTCATCACAGCATTAATTTTAAACAGTTTAAAGCTGTTTATTAACTGATGCAGGCCCCCTCTTCCTACTGCTGTGTCAATGGACTTCCAGTGCTACCTGGCTGTGACATTTAAGGTGGCTCTTTGCCAACACGTGGTTCTGGGGCACAGGCAGGACTCTGGCTGTCACTGGGAGATCTAAGTGAGGGAATGGGACACTGAAGGGAAGAGAGAACATACCCAGGTATTAGCAGCATCAATGATTAGCAAGCAGTAAAGAGAAAGCAATATAAAACAACAGGTCATATCTGAGGCCTTTTATTTCAGAACTCTCTCCGTTTTGGCACTTGTTGCAATGTGAAAGTTGAGCTTTTGAAAGCCCTGGACAAGGAGTTTTCCAGGTGAAAGATGGTGTGTCAGATAAACAGGGCATAGGAGGCTGGCTATAGTCTCAGGTGCTGCTCAGCAGATGATGCCAGCAGGTTTGGGAACTTCTGTCTGTAGCAGGGAAGCTCCTTGCCCCTGCAGCTGCAAGTGCTGATCAGAGGTTCCCTGTGCTCAGAGCTTGTTTCCAAGACCTGTGCCACTGAGTTCTGTGGGGAAAAGTGTGAGGCAGCCCATTTAAATGGAATTGCCTGTTTTAAATACAGACATCTGGATTTTAGAGGGGTGCAGGAACCTGTTTTCTGGCTCAGCTGACAGCAAAAAATCCCCTGAATCCCTGAAAAAAAAGGGTGGCAAAATTTTTTTTCCCCACTGTGGTAAATCCATGGCATTCTGAGTCTGAGTGAATGGTGCCTATGTATTTCCTCTGAAAGCCAGACACACACTCCTGTTCCCTTGAATATCAGGGCTAAACACAGGTGAGGAATTGGTTTTGTGGGGTAGGAGGCTGGGGGGAATTCTCTTCCCCATGGGGTATATCTGAGTACATATTTAACAGAAACAGGGCTAACATTTCTGTTAGCTCCTGAACATTATGAGTCTGTAGAAAGACCTTAGGACACCTCCTAATAGTCCCTAGATCTGCAACACTACATACTGGAACAGTTTAAATGGTTTGAAACTAAAAATTTGGCTACAAACCCACTGAATTATGTAAGTTATCCCAAATTTTATGGGACTTCCTTTTTTCTTGTTATTAGCATCAAACAAAGATAAAGCAACAGTGCAAATAGACAACGGAGTGTTCCTTGGGCCGTGCTTGCTGATGAGACACTTGCATTTCTCTCTGTATCTCTCTTTCAAGATGCTGAGGCTTTACTCAGTAGTTGCTCTCATTGTGGGTGAAGTTGGCCATATGGCAAGCAGAAAACAGCGCTGGAAGAACTTTCACGCGTAGCTATTGCAGTGCTTTCTTTGCTAAATGAGGATTTTCTTCCTTAAGTCCAGATTTCACACTCATGTCTCTGGGGTGATGCATTAAACCACAAACAAAGCTGAAGTGTTTGCATCAGCCTGTTTTAATGCCTAGGAGAAATGCACCTTCTCTTTCTCTTTTGTGCTGTGGGGCTGTTTTGTTGAGACCTCTCTGTTCCAATTGATATGGAAGTTGGGGGAAGGAAGAACTCTGTGAGATTTGCTGTTAAATCTACAGCAGGTTCATCAACAACTTTGTCGCCAGTATGTTCTCTTAGCATTGTCCCTGAGGGGTTTCTCTGAATCCTGCCTCAGTTTTGCTTGCAAAAGTTCATTATGCTACTGTAAGTTTTAGATTAATTTTTCCATTTCTCAGATCTACAATGTGTTCCTCTAAATCACCTGTTTCAGCCAAAGCATCTGTTCGAGTGTGACTGTGTATACATGTTTTTCTTTGTATGACTTAGCTTGTCACATTTCTTTCAATCTCTCTGTGGTATCTATCCATCCACGTGTCAGGCTGCAAACCAATATTGATTTCAGAGACCATATGCTACCCTGATGTCTACAAGCGTTTCTCCTGGTAGTAGCAGTGGGAGCTCTTCCTGTGGAGAGTCAGGACTTTCCAAGCTTGGACGCTGCTCTGGATACTTCTTGCGTTGGCTTATTGACTTTTGTCCACGACAGACAGAAATTTAGGTACAATTCAAAGTAAAGCTTGCTTAGTCAAATAACTACCAATTTGTTGTGAATCACAGTTCACCTTTTAGCAATATTTAACTGCAAACTTTATGAACAAAACATTGTACTATGAATATGCAAAAGTAGTTAATGTAAGTAACATCAGTATACATCTTTTGGCCTGTCCATACATGGTGCCTGATTTAAACCTGCTGAAGTCAACAGAAAGATGAATGTGTTTTTTAAGAAGTCAGGTTTACAGTTACCTAAATGCTATAGCTAGAGGAGCAGGGTATTTGGAAGCAGTGCTTCTTCACCACACCCTGGCACAATTTAGGAAGTCTATGCTACCTTAACCTGAGTCTGGCTCTACCTTCATGGCCCCACTGTCTCAGGCTTTTGGGCAGTCCTCTGACCCTGCCAGCAGGGATGGAGCATATGAGATGGTGTATGGACAGCACGTTCACCTCTATGGAATTCAGGGACTACTCGGTGGGACTGACTCTCCAGCAGTTTTTGGGCTGTTTTTTTAAGAGGCTCAGCCATGTGGGCTTCCTTCATTATTCAGCCATGAATAGGAACTGTCTTGAAGGTCACAAATTAATTAGACTCTCTTATGTATCACCCTCCTCAGTTAAAGACTGTATTAGAGTGCCATGTTCCACTGTGAGTGCCTTTGTGCTAAAAGATGAGTGGGACCTGTCCAGTCCTGTCAGAAAGGTCCTCCAGCAACCTCTTTTTCTGGTTGGTTTTTTTCCCCCCACATGAAATGCTGTGGTCTTCAGCATTGCACTTCTGTAGCATTTGCCTAATTTTAACGTGTTTTTATCCAGGAAATGTCAAGAAACTAAAAAAAAAAAAAAAAAAAAAAAAATATTTTCCCTGACAAAGACCTTAAATACACTTTTTTTTAGAGGCATTTCTTTCTCANCCTGACAGAGACCTTTAATTCACTGCTTTTTAGAGGCAGTTCTTTCTCAAAAGAGATTCTGGAACCCAGGCAAAAATCTACCACCTGCAAGTGCTGGATGAAGGATGGCAGGCTCTATCACAGAATCATGGAATATCTCACGTTGGAGGGACTGATAAGGATCACATGTTTAATAATCGAATACATGTCCAATCATAGACACAAGACCCCAGTGTAAAACTCAGGAATGAATTATGCTTCCCTTAGCCCAGAAGAGGAAAATGTTGGGAGAAATATACCAGTTCTAGCTTATCTCTTCAAAAAGGCTGATAATCTGGTGCTGACTGGTTGTATCTACTCAGCTATCATACCTAGCCCTTGGTCATAGCTACTGTGGTGGGTATCACAGCTGTTAAAAAATACAGGAGCTGGAAACACTGGGATGAATACCTCTTTAGTCATGCAAGTTTGTTCAGTCTTGATTTGTTGAACTCTTGGGGAAAATTCCTCCCAGACTCTTGCAGAAAATTAAACTGATGCTTCTTCACAGCACACAAATGGGCATCTATAGGTGATAGTCATTAACTTCAGGTGTGCACAGGCCTGTATGCAAAAGACTCCACCTCAAACATAGTCCCCAGAGAGACTGAATGCTTCAATAATTCCATTTGTATAAGCTGTCTTGTGCAAGTTTTTCTTTCACAGCCATGAAACTAGTGGCCTTTCCATAATATCATCCATTCTAAGTTTACAGGATATCATGTCCTTCAGAAAGTGGTGGCCCCTTACCAAGAGTCCAGGCATGTTTTTGCAAGTGTCACTTCAGAGAGGTTTTTCTCTATAGAAATTAAGCCTGACCAGAAAACAAAACCTTCTTCTGCACAGTGTATGAGAAAACTCTTTTAAAAAATTGCTGTTAATCAAGACAGTTTTGCTTTTATTGCACAGGAAATGAAAAGCACTTTTACCTGTGAAATAAAACTTTCAAAGAGAAGAAATCCTAAAATGCGTCTTTCTGGATTTCTTCACCTGCTCAGCATTAAGCTGTTAACTTGTAGTCTTTTGTTTATTGCATTTATACTCTTCACATTTCTGTGATGGACAAGTGCTCTATATAGTAGCATAAGAATGTTATATGAGAGCTAGTGAGAAACACATGCAGCCTGCTTATCTTACTTTAAAACATCTCTCAGGTTTACTCACTGTGTCTGTGGGGATGAAATGAAGCTAGGATGAAACAAAATCTCTGTAAAAAGTTCTGGTTACCTCCGAGCAAAATATGATGAAAATATTGTCCCGCTTTTGCTTATCTTTGGTATGGTTTTCATTTCTTTATCTGGTTAAGGAAAGAGAGTGCTGGTGGTGTAGGAGGATGGGGTGGGTCTGGGAGATGGGGGGCAGGGAGCAGACCTACTGAATAACATGCTCAAGAGCTCTCCTGCACAATGAGATTAGCACGATGTGATCATTTTGGTGCCAAGGTGCTAACACAATAATACAAGCGAGTTTGCCAACTTTTCAAATTGAATGTATTTGATTATTTGCTTTTAATTAGTGTGAGTTTTGGAGTATGTACAGGATTGTTAGAGATACATGAAAAGCCTCCTATGGCAGGAGAGTGTATTCTCAGTAAAGACGGTACAGCATTGTTCTTTTTTAGCTGTGGAGAATGAGATTTAACAGCTATGTTAAATGTTTTAGCCCGTTTCTATTGTGCCTCTGTTTCAACCTATTGGCAAGCCCAAGCGATGCAAGAAAATAAACCTCTCATTTGATCTGAATGTTGAGCACTTTGCTATGAGAAGAATTTCCAGCCTAACTTCGGGATACAGAAATTATCACTGTTTTATTTACAGAAGGTTCCTACATTTTTCCCCCTTAACAAGATCTTGAGTAAATTCATGCTGTCATTTTTTTCTCATTCAGGGCTCTCCTTTATGTTCATTTATGTTGAATGTTGTTGTCAGGATTGTAGGTATTTAAAAATCCTTTTAAATGACAGAAAGAGATTGCAGCTCTGGAGGAAATATAACAAGACAAAATATTTCTTTTGACCTCTTTCTCTTTTATTGTGAAGAAGGAAGGCAGACCAGAGGTGTCTCAGGGATTGTTTGGATATTTAGCACCGGCTCACTTCATGACTTGCCAGTCACTGGGAGTAACTCACAGTGGAGCAAAAGGAAAAGTAACTCTTCTTGTTTGGCACAGATTGTAGGTCAATGCCCATTTCTCAGTTTTCAGTATTACCTGCCTTAACCGAGTTCAGACTCTTGGGCTTCCAACATCCAAAGAACAGGAATAAGAAAGACTCAACACATTCTGTGTGTAGTAGCAGAACCTTCTACCTATACTGTTCTTCAGACAATTATACACAGTTATATATGCACACACATATATATATTTTAAATACTCTCCCCTTAAACAATAGAGAAAAACAAATGGTTGACAATAACAATGGCAGCAGCTCTCCAACAAAAGCATGCAATTATTACAATTATACTATCCTTGATTAGGCTCCCATGCATTGCATTTCAATGTAATTGATGTTGTAGGTTGACACATTGGACACCAAATATTCTCGCCTGTCCCTTCACTCTTTTGTTTCAGAGCCTGATTTGCATTTTCTATGCTTTTAGTAATGAAGACTTAGCACTTTTCCTCCATTAGAAAAAAAAAGAGAGACACAATAATCTGCAACTCGGCACTTGTTTAAGGATTCTGACCCTCAAAAATACCACTTTGCTTCACACATTAGCTGCTTACAAAGAAGGAAGCTAATGTATCATCTAATTGGGCAAACCACTGCATCTGATTTCTCTCAATCAGACTATTAGCTTCGTAATTACCCATCTGCCTCATGTGGAAAAACGGCAAGGCGAACACCCAGCTAATAACATTCTCAAGAGCTCTCTACCACAATGAGATGAGCATGATGTTGTGGGATATAGTCCCTAACCATTTAAATGCCAAGGTGGTCTCACAATACAGTGTGAGTCTGCCAACCTTCACAGTCTGAATGTGCTTAATTATTTGTCTTTAATTAGTCCCAGTTTTAGGGTCTGTTCACCAGGATTGGTGATGAAAAATGAACGTCAGGAAATAAAGCCTCTCGAGTTCCCTGGCAGTCTGTTTTGCGTCCTCCTGTCTGCTAAAATAGTGGTATGGATAGTAGGATTTATCTCCTGAGCAACTCAAGTTTCCTCTCACTTCTTTTTATGGACTAGAAGAAGTTTTCTGGGTACCTAAGCTGGGCAGCTTTTTCAGAATTCAGATGGAGGATGCTCAAACTAACTTCAGCCTTGAATATTTTATTTCCTGCAGTTTTACCCTCTTGACCTTTACGGAGTCATTGTCAAACTACACTAATTTAAGTGAGGAGATGCTCAAATCTCTCTTCAGCAGAGAGAGGTGCCATTTTTGGGACTTCCAGTCCTGGTTCTGCCCCTCCTGGATAGTTCACAGTATCTCTGAGCATGTCTCCCACTCGGTCAACTCACAGATTGCAAAAGGCTGGAATGCCCTTGCTACCTGACTCCAAGGTTGAAACCATATGGTCAAGTCGCAGGTGATTCTCTGAGAAGGGCCCTTGGCTCTGTTTTCACTCCCACATGTGGTTTAGTAAAGCCCACATCTGGTTGCAGGCAGAGTGCAGAGCAAGATACATCTGCCTAATCTTTTTTCATTGATTTGGAAGCTTAGTGGAGATTCATTAAGGATAAATCAAATATTGATCCATATTGACTAATTACAAGTAATTGAGTTTCCTTCATGTGTCCTACCAAAAAGCATACAGCGTTTCTCATTTTACTGTAATTTATTCTTTTGTCCTTGTGCCTAGAATACTGGTTATGGGCTTGATCCTACAAGTGCTGATGATCCCAGCAAGGGAATTAAGAACTTATAGACAATCTTATAGGAAAAAGAAAAACTCTCACCCATTAAATAATGCTTAAAATGTCTTATAAGAAAACTGTCATGTGTACCAAATTATTTTGTATATTGATATATTTCCATTCAGAAACATTCATGCTTTGGCCTTCCCAGAAACCAGTATCCAAAATGCTGCCACAACTAGTGATATAATAATATATAACGGTATATGAGATATAAATGCAACTATTTGTTAGTCACTCGATATTCCAACAACTCTCTCTGCCTTTCTAGCTGCAGGACTAGCAAGATGTGTACACAGCAAATGGAAACAACCAGATGGTCTTGCAGTTATGACCCTCACTCTCTTCTCTCCCATTGTTTACTGTTATCATTCATTGTACTACGTCCAAACCCCTTTACAGGTCTGCCAGCATGGATTGCTGGATGAAGGCCCTAAACTGCAAACTCTTCACATGCCTATTTCTGATACTGCATAAATACTGCTTGGGCCATCACAGATGATCTGTGAACCTGATCCTACAACGCTTAGTCCAGGTAGGAGTTTTTTTGTCACATGAATCACAGTATCTATTGCCATGTTTGGGTCACGTGAATAACTTTGTTGACATAGAAAATTATTACATACAATTTTGGTACAAGGCTTCTCAGCAATGTAGGCACCACTGAATTTGAGTGCCCATAGTGTGACAGCCAGGAGAGGCCACCCCTGCCCCCAGAGGGAAAGAGGCACGGGAAACGGTCATTCAGGGTTGATTCCAGTGATGGGACCCTTCACAGCAGGTCTGGGAGAAGTGGTGACTCTTCCTGAGGGGAGAAGAACCCTTTTCCTCTCCTCAGCGGTGGAAAATGCCCTGGGCACTGAGATATTGCTCTTGGAGACAGAAAAAGCTGGTCTGGCTTTCTGGACAAGTGATGTAGTGAAGTCCTTGTTTGCCTGTTTTGCTGACCCTGGCAGTTTGTTGTCACAGACAATTGCCTGCATTGCCTCTGCACAGAAACAGCTCTGGTAGTTTCGTGAGGTCCTGTGCTTCTTTTTGCTGCTTGGTGATTGTGTCATATTAAATAATATTTTTCAGCTGAAAGGCATATAGCATTTTAGCCTCCCAAAACCTTCACCAGATATCATTAAAGGCTTCCCAACTGCCTCTCTGTGAAAGTGTCCCTGTTTTATTGACTGCAAAACTGGTGCGAGGCCGTGGGCAATGCTGTGTAGTCATGTAGTTCTGTGAACAGCCTGAGTGTTTACCTGTTCATCAGAATGAGTACAGGGCCTTAAATAACTTCAACTCTCTTATGCATGCTGTCCTCACTCAGGTGGCATTCTGATCTTCAGGGTATGGCTTGCCTGAGTAAGGACTGTAAGACTGTTACTTCAAATGCATCTATTCTCTGTGTTTGACCTTCACCTTCTCCCTAGTGACCTCGTTGGGGGAAAGATGTGCAATCTTTGGTGAGACACATCACTTTAGCTGGGGTGTTGTCTCACTTACGGCTTCAGATTAAGATGGTATGGCTGAAGTGTTGGTGCCCAACCAGTCACCCTCCCCTGTGCTTGCTTCTCCTACAGCTGCTGGCTCCAGAGGGGGATGGCCCAGCAGCTCTTGAATTGCTATTATTTGTCGCCCAGAATGCTACAGTAAACTGACATCGGCTCCGGTTTTCCTTCATGTATTGGCCTGTAAATGGCAGCAATTCAAGAGCTGACTCTTTTCTGCTCCGAGGTTATTATTGTCAGCCATAGACTGGGTAATCCCAGGATACAGGAGCCAGGCAGGTGTTCTAGGGCAAGATCCAGTGCACCATCCCTGCTGAAGGTATCAGCAAGTGCAATTCAAGACTTGCCCTGTTTGTTGTGGCATGGATGTGTTAATCCTGTACCAGTGACAGTGGTTATTTATGCTCGGCATGTAAGGGTCTGCTGTTTGGAAAGACTGAAGACTGAGTTGAGAAGACATTAAAGGAGACAAAGCCATCCTGTTGGACCAACAAAAAGTTTCTTCTGAGTCACTCTCCAGAAGTTGCTGCTGAATATGACTCCACTTTTCAAACATGCATGCACATTAACTGGCACTAATTCAGTGGGAAGGCTGATGATGGGAGCTGTCTTGAGTGTCTTGAGCTGCATGAATGGCCTGTGTTGTGGCTGTTGTGAGAGGAGAATCACTGATGATGTAGAAGAGAAAATATTCTAGAGATTTAGACTTTAAAAGGATGACTGAAAGACCCTAGGAACACATTTTTTCTTCTTAAGCAGGAAGATGCCTAGGTTTTTCAGAAAAATTCTCTAAGTTAAGATTTCAGTTTAATGTTTAAATATTTTTTCTTGGACATATGTTTGCGATCAGGAGGAGTTTCTTGCTAGAGTAAGATTGATTCCTTCCAATCTAGATAATCATTGCACTCATAAGCAATGGTTTACCTTTCACTAAAAACAAGTGACTTTTTTCTCCCGCTTTCCTGTCGCCAGGAAATGAATTTTTCTCTCCTTTGATAAATGAATGAGGGATGGGCTGGCCTTTATAATTGTTTCTTGGCAAGGCAGTAGTTCATCTTCTCTTCTGGCTCTGAACTGCCCCCTTAGTTTTGCTCTCCGTTGGCCATCAGTATTTCAATTATGTATGACCTATTCCTTAAATGTCTGCAAAGTTACACCACTGGTAGTTTGGTTCAGTTCCCTGTTTGACCATGGTGTTTCAGTGTTGTCTTGAGGTCCCCACTGAACTCTTGGTGAATCATAACAGTGCTTGTACTTTCTTGGGATATTACATGTTTCATGTAGTTGTGAGAGTTTCGGATGCTGAGGTAAAAAGGACCTTTGATATGCCTGGGACAGGTGAAAATGAGCTCCCCTCAGAGGTAATAAATGTACAGGACATAATCTGAAAGGGATTCTATTATGGTGTGTGTGTTCCTGGAATCCCTTGTCTCTGCTGCTTTCTGTGAGTTTCTGCAGGATTTTAGCACATTTTGTAACTCTGGACCATTGCTGTAGTCCACCTTAGAAGATCAAACACCCATTTTGGCCTCAAATTTCGAGGGAACAATACATCAGGGGATCCAGTGATGTTCTTGATTAATTTAACTCACACAGCACACAAGTGCAATAAGGAACTCAGTCAAATGAAAGTCTTTTTCATCATTCCTTTTTCCTCTTACAACAAAGCTGGCAGGGCAACTGCCCAGAACATATGAATCAATGTATTCATAGTTCTGGGAAGTAATGTCTTCCTTTTATTATTTTTATCACTAGGGGCTGTTGGTTGAGTAGGCTGAAGTACGGAGTGGACAAAGGAACCAGAAGGGTGTGTTGTGACTTTAGGCAGAGCGATCCGGGTGCTCTTCCCAGGGAGAGACCAGCAGCTCTCTTGCCGAGAGATTCTGATGCACAGCCAGCTCTGAACAGCCAGTACTGCGTGCAGCCACCTCTGGAGTGGAGAGAAAGTGAATTTAGGAGAGGAGGCCAGGACAATTCTCTGTTCTTATAAGTTACATGGGCTGTAATGCCAGACACGATTTATCTGTGGTACCTTATCTAATTCAAGAGATTGTATAAACCCCCCGCCAAGCCTTTGCTAAGATTTAAACCTTAATAAGAGTATTAGAAATATCAGACTGAAAGAACAGAAGAATCCTTCTATGCATCATTTGAAAGAACTTCCTTCCATGATTTAGTTTTTCTAAAAACTGCTAATACTCAACCAGTTTTGTTTGAATACACAGGATGCAGTTTATTCCACTGAGTTTGTGTTCAGTGCCAGGCTACAAGGTCACTTCACAAAAATAGGGCACTGTCTCTATCATAACCTAGACCTACTTGGAATTCACCCCTTTCACCTTGGCTGCACAGCTGTTTGTTCTCGTCAGGACATAAGCTGAATATTTATAATAATAAGCCTTTATTGAACGGTGGTGTCCAAACTCATGGTATTACTTGCAGCAACACTTGGGGTAATGAAGAGTTCAGTATTATCAGTCACAGACTTGTTTTGATAGCAGTGTACTGACTTCTGCTATGTGGAGAGACTAATGTAGCTGGACTGAAAAGAACTTTATAAACAGCAGTTTTGCTTAGGGCATCACCTGTCAATCATTCTCTGTGAGAGCTTCCAAATGAGGTTAGTGTGCTGGATAGGCATGTTGTCTGTTGTTTAATCAAGTCCTTGATGCAATCTTCGTGGTCCTTCTAGATTCCTCGAGGAGACTCTGGACAGGGATCTAAAAAAATTGTCAAGAAGTGCACCTGGAATGACAAAGAATGATAGAAAACTCTAGTCAGATGACATCCTTAGAGAGGTTAGCAAGCTCGACTTGGTGACAGATGAACTGGAGGGTGATGTCTGATTTCAAAGAGAATGACTTTTACATTTTTTGTCTGACAAAGTGAAGCTGAATGGACTGGAATTTATGAAAGATAATATTTATAAAGTTATTTTAATCTGTAATGAAGTTTCCCATTCCATTAAGTAATATTTCAAAGTTTACACTGCAAATGGGCTGCTATTCAAACTGCACTGCTGGGTCATTAATTAAAGTGTGAATGACTTTTATGGTAGCTAAATTAAACAGACCTATGCCTACCCATATTACAGTGGCAGCTACTCCCTTCTTGTCCATGAAGATCAATTGATGGTTTTATGATACAATCCCATGTTTTGTACCAGCTTGTTCAAGCTTATCTCCTGGTGAGGGGAGAGCCGTCCTGTAACACTCTCTCTTTTACTAACAGATAAGGTAGCTGCTGTTGCACTTAAGACCAAGGAAGCACACAAGAAATTTGCCAATTAGGTCTTGTGAGGAGGCAAAGAACCCAGCAGGAAAGTTGCATTTTCTCTTTGCTTAATAAAAATGGCTGAAATATTATTTCTTCATTTCCTTTTGCCCTGGTGCAAGTTCTTGATAGGATTTTATTTGGTTGCACAGCAAAGGTAGCCTTTTGATCTTCACTCAAGCTGCAGAATCTTGAATAGTAAGAATCAGTTTTTAAAATTAAATCTTTAACATGAGGCTACTATTTTGAATCAGAAAGGACTACTCATTGGGAAAGGAAAATGCATTTGGTCCCACTTGGCCAGCAACATGGAGTTGCTGCATGCCTGGTGTAAGGGGAGTAGCCAGGAGCGGTAACCCTTGCAGTGGCTGCACAGTGGCTGGCTC
The DNA here is from genome assembly GCA_013398115.1 of Falcunculus frontatus. NCBI lineage: Eukaryota > Metazoa > Chordata > Aves > Passeriformes > Falcunculus > Falcunculus frontatus. The sequence goes on from VZRV01001161.1 coordinate 578,446, forward strand.
CCGGGAATTGGTGGGTCTCTGCCCAAGTTTCAGTGGACAGGTGTCATTTCCACACAGCAAAAAAAAACATCCTCCGAAGCAGCCACTAATTGGCCCCCTTGTTGGCAATCTCAGCAGAGATGCCAGAGTGAATGGGCATGAAATCCCACTCAAACCCTTCGTGGTTTTCTCCTCAGGTCAAGGTTGAGGTGCTTTGGCAGAGAAGTGTGAGGAAAGCTGACACTGCTGCTGTCAGTCTCCAGGTCTGTCAAGCTGCCACCTTTTCTAAGCACTGGAACATGGGGGTTTGGGCTTTTAAGATGTGTTTTTATTACTGTGTTAAACGTTGTGCTTTTGGAAGTATTGTCCTTTGGGGGGGTTGTCAATGCCAATGAGCAAGGGAAATTTCTAACCTGCTCCTAAGGCAATATATACAGCAATTTATTGCTTACCTAGAGCCTGCCTTCCCTAACATTCCAAACACACACCATCACAGCCTGCCACCATCTTTTATACAGAGTAAGGGAGACCCCACTCCTTTATAAGCAGTCTGTGTGACCCAGAATAGTTCAGGCCAATAAGTTACACTTGTTCAATAGATGCTTCATAAGGCCCAAAAGTTTATCTTCTAAATAGACCTTTCATCAAATACACTACTTCAGCATCAAATATATCTAGTGTAGAAGCTTTTTAAGGCAGTATAATGATTTTAGGGAACGTAATTCAAGATACTTGATAGTATACAACATACAAGGATACTTATGTGAAAAAGACTCACTGATTCTTTAATACACACAAATGGTTTGGAAGGCATATAGATGTTTAAAACTCCTCCAAAAGATTGTGTTGCACTGCACAAAGGCTTTGGTTTGGTTCTGCTTTTACACACGAGCTAACCAGGGAGTCTGTGGGGACAGCATGCAGAGCAGTCAGTCAGCAAGATCTCTGACACCAGCTTTTGCAGGGCTTGCATTCATCCCTGCAAGTTATTTCTTAGAAAAGACAAACAATCCATTAAAAATTTTAAGCATCTTGACTACTTTTCTGAAACCTTCTTAGAGAGGCTTATAGTCACTACTAATGCTGTTTTAGTACGAATTTCTGGCCCAGACCCTGAGGGCTCTTTACTTGCTGTTGGCTTTTTTTTATTATTTCTTTTTCACTAATGCCTTGCAAAACCACAGAGGGTATTAGCCCATCTGAGAGCAGGTAATGTTTCAGAGGGAACCGTTTTCAGTGTCATTTTCTTCCTTAATATTCTTTAAAGCTTTTGTGCTGCAACTAGCTGAAAAAAGCACTCTGCCCTACAATTTGTGCCAGATAAGAGGTTCCCCCAAACTTCGTGCTCCCGTTACAAGAGCTGTAGGCCATCTATATCAAATGTTTTCCTGCAGGTTTTGATCACATGTTTTTTATGCTCGTAATCTAAGGGAACAAGTGTGATGGAAGGCCTGCCTAAGGAGATGCTGCATATGCTCAGATTTTGGTGCTTACGGGTCTGCTGTGGCTTCTCCCACTGCAGCATTAGCAATACAAATGAAATAAGCCTCAAAGCTGGAGAAAGACGCTTATGAGCTGCACCTGTGCAGGGCTGAATTCAGGGCAGCAGTGGAAACAAACCAAGTGCACAGACTTGCCTTTCTTAACAACTTCTCTTTCTGTTTCCTTTCACCTGGCTCTTCTAGCAGCCAAATCGTTTTATGTGATACTGGGAATCTGCTGAGGCTCCAGCAGAGAAATTCTGGATTACAGCTGAATGTGGCCAGAACGACAAATCCCTTGACTTGGAGACAGGAAAAAAACTTTAAGGAGAAGCAGCTGCTACTGTGTCTGCTCCAAGGAGCCACACTTCACTAACTAAGGAAGTTAGAGTTCAGGTTAGAATGACAGAAAGAATTATCTGAATGGAAACCTGGTTTGGAATGAGGGAGCAAAGGAATTTAATGAATTTTGTTCATCAAAGAGAAGGTTAAACAGCGATTAATATATCTACAGAAGAAAAAAATACAAGTACTGTCGTGAGCAAAAAGTTGTAACAGTCCAGGGTTGGAAGATGAGGCTTGATTTATTCAGACTAGATATAAGGCACATTTCTATCATGAGGATAATTAACTGTTGGAACAACTTAAGGGCTGAAGTGGGTTTTCTGTCACTGGAAAATATTGCTGTGTTGTGCTGTGAGAAGTGCTGCAGTTTAATCATGGCTTTTGGATTCAAAATGGGAGATAATAGAGATTCAGTCAGTATGGAAGAGGTGAAAATAAACAATAACATTGATGCTTGTCTACTGTTTATGTTGTTTATCAAGTCTCATTTACACAGAATGTATTTTTTCTTTCAAAATTATTGGCAGAAGCAAAAATTTCCTTTTGTTATAACTTCACTTTTTAAATTTTTTTTTCCGTGACACACAAAGCACTTAGAGTAATCTGGAAAAACAACTTTTTGAAAAAAAATTAGTAAAGAGCCTACGTGTTTTAGTGTCAAGCAGTTTTAAGGCACTCAAACTGGAGAGAAGATTCTATTCCAGGAGGTTTAAGCTCAATCTTTTTACAGTGAAGTACAAAACCCACCAAGTATAATTCTGTATTTGTATGTATATGCACTGTAAATATTGACGTGCTATAGAAAATACCAACACAATTCTGAAATTAAGCTCTCCTAATTTTATTAAAATTAAATTGTGCTGCTTTTTTTTTTTGTAAAATGAGACTTGCCCCAACATCCACTTCCTTTTTCTGGGTATGTTTGGATGGGTATGTTTGTAAGAATACCTATGTAACAGTATAATTTGGAATAGTTGTAAGTGGAACTTTTTTTTTGCATTTGGGAGAATGTGATCTGCATTCCAAAGATTCAAATATCTTTGTTTCCCCCTTGAAATCACTCATACTGCACAAATAATCTCAATTGAACATCTTATATTCTTGCTTAGGTTTGTCAATTTTTGAATCAAATTAACAGCAGTTTTGAAAAAGAGAAAATAAGGAAGTGAAAAAAAAAAAGCTAGAGGATACAAGACAGAGGCTGGAAACTATGATTGTAAGGCTGTAACCAGGTAAATTTAAATAAAGGCCTATTAGGCAGCCCCAGGGGTAGGGTTTAAGGGAATTGTTATGATCCTGCTTGGTCAGAAGATAAGCAATGACGGTTCAAGTGCTTCAGCGTATGATCCATTAAATGAATGGTCTTGTAGTGGTATAGCTGCCAATACACATCCTCAAAGTAGTATTTCCTCTGAAATTTATCTTTTTAAGTATCTCTGTAATTTATAAAGGGGTTCATACTTTTTTCACGCAAGGTCTTTCTCTGTTCTTTACCTTGGGCTCAGATCTATGATCAGTTTGCCATGTATTAGATGGGCTGTGGTCATCACCACCACTTTGGTTTTAGTTGATATGTTTTTACCTTATTTCCCATGGCAGAGGTACCTATCTGGTCAGGTAACATGGTAGGTGGCCATACTAAGGATCATTTACTCTTGTTAAGCAGCAGAGTGGTACATTGAAAAACTTCCATAATCTGTATTTTGGTCAGAAGCATCCAAGGATATTGTCTCAAAGGTCAGTGAAAAGGATTTAAAAGTAGGTCTGACTGACAGTTACTTGAACTGTGAAACAGCGTGAGTACAGCTCTGTATTAGCTCTATAAAACAAATAATTCAGGTTAAAAAAAAAGAAAGCAAAGGTTTTACTGGTGATCAGTAAGCATTTAAATAAAATTAAATTTCTATTGATTTAAACAGATTTAAACATAGAAATGATATGAATTACATAAGGAAGTATAATAGGAATTACACAGCTGCATTAATTTTATGTACTGGTAAATGTACAAAATATAATTTTATTATACAGCGCTGGGTATAGCACCATGAACAAACTCTCTTCTGCTGCAATGCTTAAAAGACTGTGCCAGTCTATATACATATAGAGTTTGTCTGTTTGACTTTTATTGTCACCTCATTCTCTCGTCTTTCACCTCCCCTCATGTGTGTTTTGCCCCTGTTGGATCTGGTTTGAACCTGGATTGTAAATTACCTGAGGTAAGAGGCCTTCCATTTAGGAAGTGTGTGTAATGGCTCATAGAGTGGAGTACCACAGCAATAATGCTTCACCAGGAGGGTAGCGAGGTGCTGCAACAGCTTGTCTAGAGAAGTTGTGGCTGCCCCTCCCTGGATATATCCAAGGCCAGCTTGGGCAGGGTTGGGAATAGCCTGGTTTAGTGGGAGGTGTCCCTGCCTATGGCAGGGGAATTGGAACCACATGGTCTTAAGATCTCTTCCAACTCAAACCGTTCTTTGGTTTTATGAATAATTATATGTTTGGAATCCAAGGAAACGCTAAGGGAGCTCTGCCCAGGGAGGAAGGTTTGTAGGATAAAGAGTTGCCAATATCCAGCAGAATCCACAGCATTTGGGAAGGAGAAGCAGTTATATGGCAAGCATTGTCCAGAGCACACAGTGTTGGGTGCAAAGGTTAAGGTGGGGAAAGGTAAGCAAGCAGGGCTTCTTGTTGATCTCATGACTTTAGCAATCCCATTTGGGGAAGGAGATGGCTTTCCTTGATGCAGAGGATGGATTTGGAAAGAGACGTAGCAGAGAATAAGATGAGGTGTGCTTCTAACCCTATGCAACTGAAATCAATGGATTATTTACCTCTAGTGTCCACAGGACTTTATGGATCTGGTCTCAGGGAAGGAGTGCTCCTCACCACTCCTCCCTCTATGACTCCTGACAGACAGTGTGAGCTCCTGCACGCTGAGGTCACATGGGATCAATCCTTTAGATAGTAGAAGGGCCACAGAGGTAGCCTTCAATGGGGACATATAACTGAACTGCTGCAAAACTGTGAATTCACTTGGGAACTTGGAACTTTTCCTCATTTAAGGAACTATGAGAGAGAACAGGGCAGGGAATGAGCAAAGGCACTGGCCTAAATGTTGAGAGAGAGTACTTCTGAGGCAGGAAAAAATCACAAGATAAAAATTCCCTTGCATTTACAGCACAGGGTGGGGCAAGAAAATAAAGGTGGAGGAAGTTTCTAGATAAAGCATCCTTTAAAAGTACTACAGTTTTTGATGTGATAAACATCATTCAAAGCAAACAGAACAGCTGCAAAATATGATAAAAATCACTTGAAAGTTCATTGATTTTGCAGTAAAACTGTAAGTACTTCATTTTATAATAATTGTTCCTCTCATGCTTTCAAATCTTGTACTTGAGCTACAAGAGTATTCAGGTCAGGGCTGCATTCAGAAAATAGGCACAAAAAGACAATGAAGCTCAACTAGAGAGATACTTTAATCATGAGCTAATTTACAAACCAAAGCAAAACAAAATCATTTTTGTCTAAGATTATTAGAAGATGCTAATTCGCTGCCTAAAATTATCTTTTTCTGTAACCTAAAAAAAAAAAAAATTAAAACCCAACTCTTATCTCCCTAATTAAATTTCGTGACTTGGCTTACATGGTTGGTTAGGTTTTTTTTTCTTGTCTAAGGACAATATGCATGTGTTATTCAAATATGAGCTCTTCTGTAGTATAAACTCATATAAACACTATCCTGATGGTGCTTAACTAATGATAGTGCTTTTTCTAATGATTTTCTTCTGGCTTGTAGCTATATTTAAAGTAAGTGAGCAGCTTTTATGGAAGAGAGAAAAGTGTGAAAATGGAGCTCTGCTAAGTGTATGCAGCCTTGTAAAATTTGTGAGAGACTTTAAAAAACCCAACACAAAACCAACAAACACACCCACCACACCCACCTGCCCTCCACCCCCCAAACCTAGCAATTTAAAGAGATGTTGGGTAGCAGGAACATCTCTGTGATCATATGATAAGGACACTCAGCATGAGAGCTAGGCAAAGTAAGAATAGAGAGTATTCATTTTAATTAAAAATGTGAATATATCCTTTGTTATCTGTAATAGTTTTTATTCTCTGGAAACATCTATGAGAGCATTTTTTTCTTTTTTTTAATTTTCAAAGAACCATGATGGTGATTCTGTGTATGTGTGTGTGCACAAAAGAAAATGTACATACAGTTGCTTGCAAACTTTTTACATTAATAAATTTAAGTATTTTTATGTACATTTTTAACATAAACAATTTATATTTTCTTCAGATGTGGTTGCATAGCCATCTTAAAAGCTCTCTAGGGCCTTTAGGCACACCTTGCACCTAATTAGTAATCTGTCTGATAAAAAATTGCATGGCTCAAGAGTCTACTCCTTCACTTAGGTTAGACACGGGATTAAGAACTTGACTGAATTTGGTCTTGTGGGGTTGGATATCATCCAGTCTGGGACAGTAGTGGCATCATCCACTCTAGGAGACCCTTAGGCACTGTGAGCAATGGGGTATGGGAAATTAGTAGGCTACCTGAATGCGCTGTGCACAGGAAGAAATATTTTGCATGAACTGTTGGCCAGATCTGCGCCACTTCACCCCTCCCAGTTCATGAGCACCTGAGTGTGCTGGCAGGCAAAGGAGAGGATGGGTGAAATGACTGCCAGAAGCAATTTGGTTTCTGAGTGCTTTCAAGTTTTTTAAATCACAAAGCTCAAGAGCCACATGGAGTTTTTTATGATTTAAATGCTTGATGGTGTTCAGTTCTGTCCTGAGTATGTAGCTATACTAAGCAATAATATACACTTCAAGCCTTTCATATTATTAAAGTTCAAACATTAATAATACAGCCCTTCATTTCAAAAGACTGTGCTTGCACAAAGGCAAATGTCAGCAGAGGTACAAGGCCGTTATTTTTCTTTTTTTTTTTTGGATACCTCGTGGCATCTTTTGTGAAGCAGCTCATCTTGTTTTGTCCTCCTCGATGTTTACAGACTATGCAGCCAGTGCCTGCTCCAGCACTGGTGGTCTCGGTGCGATATCACCTCCTTCCCATCACACAGGGCAGAGATGGACCTAGACCTTGTACCAGCTGCCTGAGCTGTGGGTCCTGGGGGTTCCTCCAGCTTTGTCTTGTCTGATTTGTTGTGACTGCTGTGCTGCCAGCCAGGCCTGTGGGTGCCCCCAACCGATGCCCCCCTTGATGACTTGCCCGTTCCCCTTTACTTTGTTTGTTAATTAGTGCTCTCTGGAGGTTCTTGTTTAAGCAACTGCTCCCTAAGTCGTTGATTGCTTCCTCCTTCCACATTTCTGGTGGGTTCTTCTAACTGTATGCATCTGATCACCCTGGTGTACTCTGTAAAATACATTTCCCATTGCTGCTGTCAGCAGTCTGCAATCCTATCAGTGCTGATTTGTCAGGTTTCTCAAGGGGCCAGTAATTTTTTAATGCTGTGATGTGCACACCAGATGAAACAACAATGCAAGTGAGAGTACCAGGAGTTGGAGCATTACTGTTGGACTGTTGGTTCTGCTCCTTATCATTTTGACCTCATGGTGATGCCCTGTGTACCAAGTTTCACAAGTGAAAAGAACCTTTGCGAAAACATATTTAATACAGTAGTGTTAAATCGCGGTGAGCCTGTGTTTTTATGCAGAAAAGAGAGGAATGGGACTATTATACAAGGTCATGTGTTTATTTGTCCTTTTTTTTCAAGGTCTATCTGCAAACATTTGAGGGCAAGTTTAAATGATGCTACTGAGCCAATCTTCCCATCTCTTTATGAAGCAAGGGGTTTGACTGCTCTCAACTAGCATAAAATGACTCTGCGTTGGGAACAGCCAAATGCTGCCTGGTCTGCATCGAAATCAGAGCAGCAGGTTTTGAGCAGAAGTCTGCTATCACTTCTAACTCAGGAAACTTTCTAATTTCTCCTCCCTTTTATCTGCATATTTGAGTTCTTCTTGACATAAACATTTGTACTCTAAGGTTTTTTATTCCTTTTAATTTGATCTTAGCTTGTGTAATACTGAGTAATACCAGTGGAAGACCATTCTTCAATGCACTTCTCTTTCTCCTGACAGCCAGTGCATCACACAGATGACACAGCTAACTATATCACATTGAAGTTCTTCCACTAGACATACGGCCTATATCTATTGTGTGCCTGAGCTTTGTCCTGTCACTAGAGAAATTAGTTGTACCAAACCCCGGTATTGTGCTCGCATTGCCCTTGTAGGCTTCCTGCTGCAGGAGGAAAATGAGATTTGTAGGCAAGGCCAAGGCCTGGGCTGATTTTGTAATAATGGCCCTCAAAATGCAGATGAAGCATAAAGGAGTTTTTGGAAGCTTTGCTTCACAAGGATGGTGTTCTTGGTTGCCTCTAAAAGCACAGGACCACCCCAAAACTTTCTTCAGCTGTTCCAGTGTAGGTGTGAAAGAACCAGCTCCAGATTAACAGTCTGGGCAGTGAGTAAATTTGGCCTCAAAGCCATTGATAAACACAAGTGGCCACTAAGTCCTCACACTGTAATGACATAGCAGGACACCAAGCTGATTGATGAAGAGATTAAAATGTCTGCAACGTGTGTCATTTCAGTGTTAATCTCACACCATTGTTGCAATAGGACTTCAGCTGTTGTTTCCTGAAGTGCATGTACGAGTCACTGCCAATCAGTCTGTCCAGAGCTCTACAGTTACCTTTCACTTCAGGGCTGAGGTGTGCTTACAGCTGGCTCAGCATCTGTGTTTTAAGAGACTGTCTATGTGTGAGACTGTCAGTGGGATTACTCATCTTCAATGTCAGCAAAAGTTGACTCTCCTTTTTCCTAATTTAAAGGGGTAACACAGCTGCTTATTCTGTCTTCTGGAACACACAGTCTCCCAAAGTTTTCAGAAACTTCATGAAGCTAACATATGAAATGAAAAGCTATGCATCGTAGTAATTCTGATGAGAAGTTATTAAGATTCAGTGATTAATAATTTCATAACTTTTTGACTTAACTGTCACTGGACTGTTTTCTGCTGGATTTATTTTTGGATCTCTTGTAATTCACAACTGGGTAGGGTTTGGTTCATTAAATTGCAAAGTTTTCAAGCCAATGCTTACATTGTCCATCAATATCTTGGCAGAATTATCCATGATTCTTCTTAATTGAGGGAAGCGGTGAGAATGGGCATCCAATTAGGGCATTCATTGTCTCAAACATCCATTCCTGTTTACGCTTCTTGGAAGCTTTCTCAATGTGCTGTGTTGTACTGGCCTGAGAATCACACTGGTCCTGACCTACTTGGCCTGTTAATCTCGCTCATCCTCTGTCTGTCCCTTTGTCCGACTTTTGTAGTCCGGGATTCTGGGACAAAATATGTAGATGTCTTTGTCCTTTGGGTATTCCTTGAAATGCCAAGTTTCTGAGCACTCTAAAACTGGGGAGTTTAGTACGCCAGTGAAAAGCTGATGTTCTTAACCATTACTTCCCATGAGAGCAAATTCTGCTTTAAGAGGTATTTCAGGAGCACCCTGAGGCCATGCCCCAGAGCACAATGTAGTGCACTGCATAGATCACCTTACTGCTTGTCCTGTGGGGGGAAATTTGCCCTTTTTTCCCCCTAAATGTTGAATCTCATCTCAGGTCGGATGGCTGTGCACTGAGCTGCACGTGGCAGTGCTGCTGTGCTCTGCAGGGACCCCCAGGGACCTTTGGGGACAGTCAATTTTTGATCACTCACAGCAGCCAAGCAGCTGGGTGGCCAGAGCAGCAGCTCTCACCACAAGTTCACCAGGTTATAGGGATGGACATAAACCTTCCTTGGGATGGCAGTCCATCCCAAGGCGGGAATGTGGTTGGCTATGCCTGTCCCCTCCCTATGATGAGGGGGTGATCTTTTCTGTATTAGAATTAACATAATGCCACTGGTATGCCCACTTTTAACAAATGCATTTCTGCCATGGCATCCTGGCTCCTGTGATGACAGGGCTGGGAAGCTCCTTCTCCCTTGGTCGCATTTGCCATCGCTACAATCAGCATTATGTCCTTCACCACGTCTGGTCTGCTTATTTATCGAGATTCACAAGTTAACAAGATTTAAGACTACTTATTCCTTTAATAATATTAATAACATTAATAATAATAATAATAATAATAATAATAATATTAGTAATGACTCCCCACTGCTTATTTCTGGGCACGTAATGAAATCATAGCAACCTGGTGTTGCAGGGATGAGGAATGCTCTCAAATTGTGTCAGCTCCAGGCCCCTTACTGGAGACAGCCTGAATGACTGTGGCAGGAGCAGTGCCTGGGCAGAGCCCCAGAGCAGATCAACAATTAAGAAAATAGGTTTGACACCACCCTTTGCTCTTCATCTTATTATTTTAGGGTATTTTGCTGGTGAGAAACAACCAACATACACCCAGACCATACCCTAGGTCTGTACGAGTGAAGCCAAATTTGGCTCAACAATGGCAACCCAACCACTTGCCTGTAACCTTGTGTACAAAAATGTGACTGCAGCACTGCTGTGTGCAGCTATGTAAGTGTATTTTGAAAATACATCCATTTGAAATGTCCTTCTTAAGTACAGAGAGAGTGCTATAGTTAAGGGATCTTGGTTTAGAGGAGGAGGATTGATTAGAAATAATAATAAATTCTGTAGAAAATGTGGCCATGCCACATTCAATCTGGTAAACCTCTTATGTCTCACAACCCGATCACGAATTTTCTGTGTCAGTGGGTGTGTAATCACTCTTAATACAATGATTTACAGTTTGTGTGCAGACAACAGATAGATACACTCAAATTAGGAAAGACTATCCAAAAAAATGTTATATTTGTAATTAAACAACATTCCAACATTGTCCGTGCAGTGAGACTAAAATCTGGTAGAAGACAGAAAAATGTAGCAGTAATTTTCATCTGAAAATCTGTATCATTAAGGAATTGTCCAAGATTAGACCCCTACAAGCATTAGCTTGTGAACACTGGGGAAAAAAAAAAGAGCAACAGCTTTAAGCATTAATGTGGTTAATCCCACAGCGTAGCACTTGGTTAGAGTCAGGATTTGGAATTATAGCTCAAATGGTGATATTTCAAGGGGAAGGTCAGTTTGAATCAGTGATAATACTTTGCGTTTTTGCTGTGCCTTCCGAATAAGAACCTCAGAGGGGTTTATAGACATTAGTGAATTAAGGTTCTCAGATCTCTGCCAAGACTGCAGTTTTATCCGTGTTCTACAGAGGGGAAAACCGAGTCATGAAGAATTTAAGTGGCCCTGCTGAAACAGCAAACGGTGGTGCTGTGTGGGGTGCTCCTGGATCCCTACAGCTCTGTAGGGAAGCATGGACACAACTGTGGGGAGCAGAATGTGCCACTGGCTGCAGCAGGGATGTGGTGAAGGGGAGCCTCAGGAGGATGAGTTTGGCAATGGTGTTTTGTGGATAAGAGTTAGCAGTTTCCTTCCTCTTGTAATCTTGTGTTGTGTTTTACTGCAGCTCCTCAACATGGACTTCTCATGCTTTTTCCATCCATGGTGGCTGAGCTGTTCCATCCTTTTCTTTGTCCTGGAAGAGCCCACTTAACTTTTCAGCAATTCTTTTTCAAAGAGATCCTTAACTATTGGAATTTGGTGGGAGACAGGTTTTCCCTCCCTCTTTTTTTCTTTTTAATGGGATTCTGTGCTGGAGAGATGTGCTGCGCTTACACAGCAGGAGGCAGGGGTAGGAACTGAGAACACCAACAAGCATTGTGCCTTAGAGTTCCATATTTCATTTTAGATAGTGCTTCCAGTATGTGCTTACAACACAACTTATTGTTCAGATTGAGACGCAATTGAAATCAGCTGCTAATTAAATTTATATCTAAATTAATAAGTCACAATTATTCAGATCACGTTCATATGAATAATTTCTATTAAGAAAAACATAATTTTTAGATTGTGTATCTAATGAACTGTGTTGTTTGATAAGGCCAGTAGGACCAGGGCAGTGATCGCCCCTCTGTACTCAGCACTGGTGAGGTCATACCTTGAATACTGTGCTCAGTTCTTGGCCCCTCATTACAAGTGAGACTGAGGTGCTGGAGTGTGTCCAGAGACGGGCCATGAAGCTGAAAAAGGTTCTGGATCACAGGTTTTAAGAGGAGTGTGTGAGCAAGCTGGGGTTGTTTAGCCTGGAGAAAAGGAAGCTTGGCAGGGTCCTTATCACTCTCCACAGCTACCTGAAATGAGGGTGTATCCAGGTGGGGATTGGCCTCTTCTCAGGTAACAGGTGACAGGACAAGAGGAAATGGCCTCAAGTTGCACCAGGGGAGGTTTAGATTGGCTATTAGGGAAAAATTCTTCATGGAAAGGGTGGTCAGGCATTGGAACAGGCTGCTCAGGGAAGTGGTGGAATCACCATCCCTGGGAAGTGTTTAAAAGATGTGTAGATGTGGCACTGAGGGACATGGTTCAGTGGTGGACTTGGCAGCGTTAGGCTAATCTTGGACTCAATGATCTAAGAGGTTTTTTCCAATCTAAACAATTCTATGAAATTCTTGTGACAATTGGGACTAATAGAATATGTTAACCTTTATTCCCTTCAGCTTGACACCACATTAGACCATGAATTAATTTATGAGTGCTTAGAAGAGTTTCATAATTAAATAGCCATTGTGACTCCTTTGGCCTGTCGGCTGAGTTACTTATCCCAGGTCCTTTCTTTGGAAAGCAGCATTCAAAGCAAACCAGCAAAGGTCTGTGAAATGCAAACAGGGTGTTCTGTTCTTTGCTGTCCCTCTGCCTGTGCAAGGAGTGCCCTGCACAGTTTGTGCGAGGGCTAGTGAGATTCAATTACATGTGTTGCCTCCCATAAACACTTCAGCTCGGCCTCCTTCCTCCCCTCCCCCTGCCACAACCTTGAAATTAAGAGCTGTGAGCTTCTAATCTCTGTGGTTCTTAAAAATATGTAAGTCCTAAAAATTGCTGCATGCTAAAAGTATGAATGCAGATGTACTGTCATGAGAGAATTCCTGTGTTGACCACCTTCGCCTATTTCACTACTGACATTGCTGAGGAGAAAGCCTGGGAACAGTTTCTCTTTGACAGGCTAGAAGGCAAAACCAAGGGATAGATAAGAGGGAACCCAGAGTACTCAAGTCCTCTAAATGCTTTGCAAATAGATTTACAGGGAAGGGAAAGGCTGGGACACCACAAGCCAGGTCCCTGTGACACTCAGCTCTGTGGTGTCCCATGGACCTAATGACTGGAGTCTAAGTCCATGCAGCCCCATGGAAAGATTTTAAAATCCCCATGCCATGTACCAAGGGATTTTGATTAAGGACTTTAACGTGTCCCACTCTGAGGAATGTAATCCCTGGAAATGAACATTTGGTAACTACAAAGATATTTCCAAAGACAAACCTTTATGTTCTGGAAAAAACCCAAATGGTAGCAACAAAAAAAGATGAAGGAAATGAAGTAAAAGTGTTGAGCTTTGTTCCTTAGAAAATGAAAGCTATGAGTTCATTTAACTTGATCTACTTGGTCATCTTAAATTATGCCTCAGTGGTATGTCCTGGTTTCCATATTGCATATTGGATTCCCATATGGGAGTTTATCTGCTGGGATCTGCTTTTCCAAAATATAAAGAGGTTTCAATAAGACCTTCCATCAAACGCTATTCCTCCTCTTATTTTAAATAACAACAAGGTGTGACAGGATTATCATCACAGGCCCAATTTTATAGCTGGAGAATCAAAGTATTAAGGGATTTTTCAAGTGTAACAGAAGTTTAGTGGAGGAGTAAACAACTCAGGGAGATGGGGAGATGTTCTCCAGTGGTCTCCTTGCAGAGTATCAAAAATTAGGAAGAAAACAAGATATACGCTTATTTATTTCTAGGTTCTTTTTGCTAGCCCAGATATATGTGAGAAACAATGTTTTGTAGCTCTTGCTTATCTTCTATAACAGCAAGTAATAAGGCCACAAGAAAATGATTTGCTAAGTAGAAGGAAGAAAGGCCAAACTTGTTAAGGAAATAATGTTACTTTCAAGATTCTCAGGGGATATTAGAAACAATGGAGAGTAAAACAAATACTAGAATTGCATATAAAAGGTACTTGACATAAAAATGTCAAATGGCCCAAACCACATTTCTGCAAAATGCTGTGATTTTACTCTATTGGCGAGAATACAAAAGGGAGCAGGACTAGAAGATGCCAGCTATTCATTTTATTAAGAACTCAGAGAACAGAAAAATGAATGGGTAAATTAAATTGTAATAAGAAGTGAAGAAATGGCAATGCATTTAGTTACTAAAGCCCATTTAAGAACAGAAGTTTTATAATTAAAGTGACTCACCCTGCAGCTAACAAGAATGTGAATGCAGTGCCACTGCATGTAGTTTGTATCAAAGTATTCATGGACTTGCCATGCTCTTTACTCAGACTTGTCCACGTGGAACAAGAAAGCTTTCTACTTGTACCTGTTAATGCAGTTTCTATCTCTGTTTTTGCAGGTTCTCTACTTTTGTGCCACAGCTTCTGAGTAAGCTCAGTTGTGCTTCAGCCATGAGCTTCTACAAGGTCTGCTCTGTGTGAGCAAACATGATTTAAAACCAGTTCTGATGATGGATGGGAACAGAAAGCAGTGTGGTAGTGTCCTTTCTTCAGTGAGTTTAAACAGTGGATGTGAAAATAAGGGTTCAGATGCGTGTACTAATGGAAACAACTGTGCCTGTTTAAGGAATATTGTCCTGCTCCCTGACAAAACAGAGGATTTCACCTCATCCTGCTCTGTTCACAAAGTGACATTGATGTCTTAATAGCAAGTTTGTTTTTGCGTGTAATTTCTGGCCCTGGAGTAAGGTGGTCAAGCGATAATGATGAGACTGTGCAGTGTAGGGTTGGTTTGTTTTTCCAGATGTTTTTCTTTTGTTCTTTGTTTTGTTTCGTGGGGTTGTTTGAGTTTTCTGGTCTATTTTAACCTTCAGTTATCAGTACCTTTCCTTTGGAGACCAGGGCTGGTAAGTGAAATGAATTAACTGACAGGTGTCAGTTAATTCCTTTGGTCAGACTCAGGTTGATGCAGATGCCATGTTTTTAGTGTGGAGAGCAAGGGTTTATCCCAGAGCTATCAAGGTATGAGCAAGGCAGGAGTGGGTAGGACATAGAAAGCAATCTGCCCTCATCCCCGTACGCCTGCCACGGGCCAGAGGTGTCAGACTGTGCGTGTGGCAGGGGTGACTGCACGCCGTGAGACATCTTCCCAAAGTCAGGGAGAGCAGGGCAGAAAACTGACTTGCTGAGTTGCAATCTGCTTTTGGCAGAAAAGAGATACACAGCAGCCCTTGCTCAGAGCAGATTGTACAGTTACCTTTTAGCCCTTTGCTAGTTGTTGACAGAGTTTGTTCTGTTCACACTCCAATACCAGCACATTAGTTCACAATTTCCTTTAATGTCAAATCCAGAAGTTTAAAAATAGAAGGCAGATGTGAGGATTCCATAAATACACTATAATTAATGAATTAAATCAAATATATACCTATTATATAACACATTATCAAATGCTTATTAGAATGCAGATGTCTGTCCACACAGTCTTGGAGACTTGCATTTCCATCTTTTCCACAGGAGGTGGCCTGACTTTCAGGACAAATATTAGTCATTAATGCTGAGTTTCCACTGTAGTTTTAGCATGGATGTAGTGGAATTACAGAATCACAGAATGTCCAGGGTTGGAAGAGACCTTAAAGAATATTTAGTTCCAACCCTCCTGCCATGGACAGGGACATTTTTCACACGACCAGGTTGCTCAGATTTCCATCCAACCTGGCCTTGAACACTTCCAGGAATGGGGCACCCACAGCTTCTCTGGGCAACCTGTTCCGGTGCCTCACCACCCTCACAGTAAAGAATTTTTTCCTAGTATCTAATATAAACTTACTCTTTTTCAGTTTGAAACCATTCCCCCTTGTCCTATCACTACATGCTCTTGTAATGGAGCACTAATACATATTTGAACCTTCAGCAAAACTGTTTACTTAACACAGAGGATCCCACAGTTTCTTTCTTTGAAGTTGGATTCTCTACTTGAATTGTTTTGTTATTGTTAATTGCTGGCCTCTATTTGTTAATATAAAAGCTGTTCTGTTGATTTACCTGCAAAATTATTGACTATTTTGGATATAGCGTTATTTTTGCATTACGCATTGGGCCAAATATTGCTGATGATGAACTGCTTACACTGGTGGAATGAAGCTGAGTGCCCCAGCAGCAGGGTTGCTTGGAGTTATTTCTGTTTTTCTTACCAGTGCACATCAATGAGAAGTAATGGAGATGGTTTATTTTGTCAGTTTTTGGCCCATGGTCCTTTTCAGGCTGTGACAGAGGGACAGTTATATAGGAAATAACAGTGTAAACCCAGTGCTGTTTTTCATTGTACTGAATGGTCTCCTTATTTTTCTCACATTTTTGTGTATCAGCTGAAAGGAGAAATTAATTGTTATTTGCTGTGCTTTAAATCAACATCTCCTGGTGTTAAACAGCTGTAGTATTGCTTCCAAATAGAAGAAAACTGATGCCATTTTTAAACTGAGATGTTACATTCTGAGGAAAAAATGGATCATCCATTATATGAAACTCTTTCCATTTGCTTTCTGCTTGAGCTTTAATTTATGTTCAACATGTATTATGCTATGGCTGTGAGATGGAAGAGGAAGGGATGGCCATAAATGCTTTTGGTATTTAGGACAAGGGGCTGCAGGGATGTGAGGAGTGGGAGACCTTCCTGGAGCAAAGACAGCTTATGCAAACCTTGTGCCCGCAGTGTCACCCATAGCTGATGTGATTTTTGTAGGTCTGGTTTTGTTATGGAGATTGACTAACTTTTGGGATCACCTACATTTCTGCGTGGAAAAGGAAGAACAAATTGCAAGCTAATAGAGCTGATGGTATTGCTTTGTATGGATTTGAGCCCGGACCTTAGAAAGACTCAAATTTTTGTTGAGAAAAATTAGGTCTCTACATTATTCTGTGGCCTTGAAGTAGGCCTTATTCACTCCACCTCAGCATCCCACCAGCAGACCTGATGTTAATTTAATATATCAGCAAATACTTAAAAAATATTTGAAAAAAATCCAACTCTACTTTGGCTGTGGTTACTAATCTTACACTGACTCCCTCAGCCCTTAGTTTGGGAAATGTTGGGAGCTGGGGTAGAAGATAAGTATTTGTTTCGCCCGGAAGGTCTGTGTCATACTTGGAGGGCTGTAGACACCTGTTCTGGGGCAGCTTCCTCCTGTGCTCTCAGGAAGGAACTGCAGCACACTATTACCAAACCAAGGGCGTGCTGTACTTGAACTGTAGTAGATCTCCCCACATGCTGTGGATCTATAACCTGTGGCTTAGCCAAGATCCTATCTGTCAGCTGGGTTCCTGCTACTCTGGGCCAAGACTGAAAAAGGAGAATTCTTTGGCCTCTGTGTTGGCAAACGGGTGCTGGTGGTCCATACCCCACATCTGAACACCTCTGAAGCTCACATGTGTGTGGAGCTGCCCCTAAGCCTGGCCGTGAGCTAAGCTATACACCCAGCTGCTTCCTCTAGCTTGTGATAATGAATTTTCATCGCAGTGGAATTTAGAAAGGAATTGCTCTGATTTTAAAGCTCATTGGTTGCTGACAATAATAACAATAAAAAGAGCCATTTCTTAAGGACTAAAAACTAATCAGTGAATGTGTAGTTTCTGTGTCTCCTGCAGGTTCTTGTCTTGTGGGGCTGCCAGACCGTCCGAGTCATGTGACTGGCTGTCTGATTTCCGACTCAAGCTTTTCATTTCCTAAATGATAACGGATAAAAGATAAAATCTGGCACACACAGGTAATCTTTGCCATCTTAATATTTGTTAAGCTTTTTGATTTACTGAGAAGTTAAAGTCACTGCAGGTCACAAAACCTGCACATTAGATCTGCTTCATAAAACACTGTGAGTGAATGCTTTAGTCATTCATTTCACCATCTTTAAACCAATGTAGCTGAAGAATTGCACCTCCAATTTATAAATCTTTTAATTTATTTCTGATTCGGGTTTATAGGATGGGACTATATCCAGCTTTCCCCAGCCATTTGTGCATAGCTAGAGAAGAAACCTAACATATTTCTTGCATAATGGAGACTTGATCCAGCTTACATTTGTTAAATCATCCAAAAGGAAATATTCTCACTAGGAAACTTTTGCACACAGTTAATGTATCCAATCTGATACCTATGTTTTAAGTTTCTGCTGTTCTTCTGCACAAATACTTCTCTCTCTCTCCCCACCCCAATACACACACTCACCCCTCCTTTCTGTAAAAGAGAAATACGATTATCGTAGTATCTCTTTCTCTGTTTTGCACATCTGTTCCCCACCCTTTTTCTGAAGGAGACATATGATCCACAGAGAAATTAGAGATGATCTGAACCATTTTGGATACCTACTGCTATGGGATGCGTGGAGGCCCATGGGTAGCTCAGGTTTCACATCTGCCAGCTTTTCAGAGGATGTGATCAAGGGCAGAAATAAGCGGATGATGATGATGATGATGAAGATGCTATGGAAACTGGTGTGAAGGAAATGGGATCCCTCATCCTGGAAATATCTGTGCCCCCTAGCCCGAGTCAAGATCATTTGGATGTAGCAGTAAGGCTAACACAAAGGAAAGTGTATTTTAAATAGTGCATTATTTAAAAAAGGGAGCCTATGTCTTTAAAATACAGCATCAGAGTTAGAATCTGCTTTAGATTTGGGCATGGTCTTTGACCTTGGAACGCTGACAATGTAAAAAAGAGTGAAATGGGTCAAAGAGTCTGTCAGACAAGGTGAGAGATACTAAGCTTGCCTCTGATCTCACACCAACATGCAGTGGTGTAACTCCATTGCCCTCTGTAGATTTATGCAAACATATGGAGAGAAAAACCTGCCCCAGAATGATTCAGTACCAAAAAAGACCCTTTTTTTCTATGGCAATGTAAAAGCTTTACAGGAGGAACACACGAGATTCCAAAGGGCAAAATTTTGGCTTGGATTAATACTGCTTCCAGCCACCCCAATGCAGAAACTTCTCTCCAATTAGCTGACCTTGATGGATAAATTCCTCCTTTTTATCTTCCTCCAACCTTTCCCATATTCCATCTCTTCTTCTCCTTGATCCTCCTGATAAAGTCAGACTGTCCTTCCAACTGTGATCAGCAGAGCCTTTAGCCAGTGCACAGCTCGCTCTCCAAGGACTCCTGATGCCAGGGGCTCCTTTCATTTTCTCTGCAAATACTTTTTAACAAATTCAAAAGGCCTTATTGGGGAAGGAACAAAATACATTTGTGTGTAGTGATGTATCTGCTAAACGGTGTGTGCTTTTCCCCATGCAGCTCTCAAGGGACCTTTAAGCACGTTCTGTGGGCAGAGCACATGGAATTGCTCAGATGTATTGTTTGCACAGTGCAGTGTTTCTCTGAGTATCAGATCCTGGGAGAGGATTAGGAACACGCATAGTTTTTAGAGACTTCCTGGGCTGAATGCGCTGGATTCACACCACCCTGTTCAGAGCCTGGCTTTGCCTTTGCAGTACAAGGCAGGTGAGTGTCTGGCCCTCACAACAAGGTTCAGAGCACTTTAGCCAAGTGTCCAGGCTCCCTCCATTGTCAGTGCAGCCAGGAGAGAACCATTCATCATGTGGCATCAGTCAGACACTCTGGGTAATTGGTTCGGGGATGAGGCATTCAGCCCAAAGTTCTTCAGGTATCTGCCTTGTCTGGTCAGCCAACTCTCTTTGGGTACCACGCAAAGAGTGGCAAGTGGTGGGCTTCAAGCACAAACTAGAAAAACTTGAACTGCGAGAGTTTCAGCTGCTCACAACTCAGTTTTCCTGTTGTGGGAAGCAGGATATTAATGGAAACCAGCCAGTGGCAGAGATATGAACAGGCATCAGAGGGTCTCTGGCTTTCAGACTGGGACCTGTGTGTCAAAAAAGATTTCATCTCTTTGGATGGGAAGAGAGAGGGAGACAGAAACTCTGAGAAATCTCTTGATGGAATAAAGAAGTATGAGTATGTTTGCACTAGGACATACGTAAGACAGCTATTAGCTGGGCCAATACCAGGTGCTTTACCCTGCTGAATTGTCTGCTTGTACTATAAAACCACTTGCTGTTTTCTTTTGCCTCTTCAGGATATAACAAAGAGACTTTTTGTTTGAACCTCCAAATTTACCTCTGAGCGGTGTAGCCGGGAAAAAAACCCCCTGAGAGATGTGGCTGTACATGTATGCAAGGACAAGAAAGCAGGAAGTGTACCAGCTGCTGAGGGAAAAAAGAGGAGTGTGCTTGCAGTCCAGGAAGGGCTCTCAGTATTTCTTTTCCATGTGTTTATTAGTTCACTGCTCTTTGACATCTTTCCCCCCAGACACTGCTTCCACTAGATTTTCTACCGGTTTACCAGCAAAGAATTACCCTTCCCACAGCTTTGAAGTCATTGTTCTTCATACACTCCCATTTCGGGTTCACAAAAACATTTACTGTACTTGTTATTAGTCTTAAGTCTCCTGAGTTCTCCAGTAAGTTTTTATAATCTTCACATTCCGATAGCGCAGGCCAAATTTGTTTGACCCTGCCCTCAGTTTCTAATAAAATATCTTTTTCCCCAAGGTGCTGGGAAGAGAGTCATATCTGGGGTGGAATCATGTGAAATTAATTCATTTTTTGCATGTCCTCAACCTTAGGTCAGGCAGTATTGTCTCCCGATGTGTGTTGTTCTGCTTCCTTCTGAAGCCGCAAGCTGCCCACTGCCCTATCTTGAGAAAGGGAAATTCAGCCTTGACATTGGATTACTGAGATTTGGCCCCACTTTCATTGAAAATTTTGTAAATCTGACTCCACTTTTCACTGTGTAGCACAACTCCAACTCAGAACCCATTTTAGATTTGTTGCAAACCCTCCTCATGGGTTTCAGTTGTGCAGGGGCTGTGCTGAGCAGGGGACCACTGTTTATCCTCTTGCTTCCCTCTCCTGGTCTCTGCCTGGACAGTGGGTAGGTGGTTCTGTGATGGGCTCCTGGGGGTGGGTGCCAAGGGTGCTGTGGTTCCCTCTGTGCCCAGATTTTCTCCCACTGTGTGGACGGAGAGGGCTGGTGTGTTCCCTGAAGAAAAACCGCACGCCCAGGCTGGAGAGGGGAATTTTCACTGGTCTCATCAGGCTGTAAGAGGGGATTTGTCACTGGTCTCATCAGGCTGGATCATATTTTGGGGCTGAAGGCTTGACCTATCTGTCCCTCCTCCTGGCCTGGCTTTGCCAATGACATGGTGGGGCCTGATGTGGGCAGCTCACAGACCATTTTTGTGAAACATGTGTGGCCCCCTCAGGTGAGGCTCTTGCTGAGTTAATCCTCAGGTATCAGCAAAGTACTCTGTCTTGATGTATATGACTTTTTGCTAGCATTTCTCAGCTTACTGAAAATAATTCTTGGCCTTCATAAACCAAGATTGATGCTGATTTTTTTTCCCTGGCTAAATGGTTCTGTTTTACAGAACACAGGTGCATGAGCCGAAGGAGAATTAAGCAGGTAGAAACAGTGTCACTCTGGCTTTCTTAGAGAATTTAGGACAGAGCAGTAGAGGAAGATAAGAAGATTTACCTTAGATTTTCACACCTTTAGGAATAAATCTTCAAGATGCAGAATATGTTGGAGAGTCCTGTGACCATGTTTTAGGAAAGTGAATTCATCCGTTCTATTTCACACAGCACAACTTTTTGTATTGAGCCAGTTTTTCTGAGCTCCTGATGACTTTCACTGTTAAATGATTTCTGTACCATCTCAAGGTTTTCTTTCTGCTAGAGCATTTTCAGGGACTCCAGTGATCAGTAAAATCACCCATTTAACTTCTTCACATAAATGAATATGTTTCCGGCCCACAAAAAAAAAAAAAAAAAAAAGATATGTGTTCATACAAGACCTTTCCAGGTAACTTTCAAGTCCTTTGTTTTCTGCTTGGTCTTGAGTTGTCAATGTTACTGTTCATTTGCATTTCACATCTCTGAGTAAGACAATGTCCCCAGGGTTCTGACTCGTTATTGGATGCCAGAGCTAAAAACTGAGCCATACCTTCATGTTCTATTGTATTTGATGGGGGATTCTCAGCAGTGCTGTGTCTCTTCCTGTTTGGAGGATATCTCCTTTCCTGACAAAGTTTGATACCTGCTGGTGATCAAGGTGTATCATGGAGTTAACCCTGTTCCTGCCAAGCAGAATGCTGTTGTACCACTCCAACTCATTTATATGGGAAGGGCCAACGTGTTTAATGGAAGGAGAGGGGGAGAGTTGCCTCTCCTGCAGAGAGTTGTAGCTGATGGATTATAACAGTCTGTTCAGGAGTCCCTCTCACTGGCAGAATTACTCAGGAAGGATTTTATTCGGCACTGATCTGTAGCAGTCTGGAGAGCAAACTTTGCTATGCTGGAGCAAAGACTCTCCCTGCTGTTGCTTAGATGAGCAGTTTTGTTAAAACACAGTTCATGCCACTTCATACCTGAAGGTGGACAAGAGCTATTGCACCGTGGGATATAATAACAGAATACACTGTAAAAGTTTGCAGAGGGATTGTTAAAATCAATATAATTTTTGTTGCAGGCTTATGTGCCTGGAACAGCTTTGTCAGAATTCCAGTTTACTGAGACTAGGGAAGCATGTGAAGAATCAGGGAAATCGCTGATGGAGGAAGACAATGGAAGATTTTTGCAAACTTTGTTGCCTCTGTCTACATTGAGAGGTTATGGTTGATGGGCTTTCGACTTTCAGGCAGTAAAGGACTCATTTACAAAAGTTTCAAGTTAGTAATAAACCTCCTCTTCATTCCTCTAATAGATATTTCTCCACGTACTTTGCTGTGTATTTCTAAGAATAATTCTTATTTCATAAACCAAGATTCCTAATTAATTGTTTCGCATATTTAGTTCTTCTATAAAAAAGAAGGATATTACCCAATGGAAAATTAGATACGCAGAAACAATATTGCTCCATCTTTCTGGCTAATTAAGGTGAATATTTATTTCCACCCAACTTTTATATGCATAGTATCATTTGTTTTGTTACTAGAAGAGACCAGAGAAGAATGTATCCTGTCTTCTGCTTACAGAATCACTGTGATTCCCTCAGTTTGGTTTCTGTAACTATTTAATGATAAACAGTTAATTCTCAGTTCCGACGACCTCCAAGCTCACTTGCTCTACCTCTAGGAAAGCTTCTGTTGTGAAAAGCATCTGATGCAGGGATTGAGTCTGCTGATCCCTTCCTGAATATCTTAAGGAATCAAGTCACTGCTCAAAGGATAAGACATTTATCCTCACAGTGTTTTAGAATAGGATGTTTTAACAGAAAAAGCATTCTTCTGTTTTCAGTTATCATCTTATATCTATTACCCAAAGCATTCTTTTGTATTTCACCTAGATCCTCCCTTATTTTTATTCCTTAAGGGCCTCCCAGAAGTACAGGCCATAACCAAGCACACTTTGTTCGGGTGTCCCAAGAGACTCAGACATTTTTTAAACATCTCATAATTTAAAAAAAAAAAAAAAAAAAAAAAAAAAAAAAGAAGAAAAAGGAATTGCAATAAGAACTTTTCCATTGAGATGAACCTGACTAAAAAAAAAATCCCTGCTCAAAAGTCCCAAATCACCACTCTACCACGTTTCATTTGGTTAATTTTTAACATGAAGGGTGCTGTGGCATTTTTGTGTCTCTTACATCACCTAATTGTTTCACGGGTGATATGGAAAATAGACATAAAAGTTTTGTTGTAAACGGTACATTTCTGTGAGAAACGTAGCAGTTCAATTTTCCCAACAGCAGCAGTTCCTCATTTGATTGGAGAACTCAGGTAGCCCAGGGTGAACGTTATGGAGAAGCTTGGGATGGCCCTGCACAAGGTTATGCATGTGCTGTGCTTCACCATAAATTAGTAATGTCAGGTGCGTTGCCCTTGAGGAGTGGCTACACATGTAAACAGAGGTAGATGAAGAACACGGTTCTATTTGCACTTTCCCCTATTAATTTATAAATCCACACATTCAGTGGTTTGGTTGTTTGTTTTTTTTTTCCTGGATTGTCCTATCATCGCCCAAATTATGATCATGTTGATTTTAGGTACTTGTAATACAGCTTCAACTCTAACAATTTGTTTCTGTAAGGGCAAGAAAACCATGTTTTTGTAGTATGTTAGAAATAGTCATGTTGGTAACAGTATGGGTTGTGTGCATATTTTCCAGGATAACAAAATTTTAAAAACTGTAACATGATTTGCAGGTGTTTTTCTGATCTTTGAAAAACAATTAAAATTTTAAAAGTATTGTATATACAGTCCACATTAAACATTTTCATTATTAATTTATTGTTTGTAATAAGTTTAAACCTAATCCAATGTTTATTAAAACTGGACAGGATTTATTAAATCGGTTCAAGATTATCAAATATGTGCAGATCTTTACATATATTACATTAATTCTCTTTCTAAATATTTGCAAAATTTATTAAGTCTTTGTGAGACTTTTAAAAATGTTACATGATGCTCAGATTGGCCATATTCATAACACTGTCAGAATTCATTGATTATAAGAATATCTGAAAACAGCATCTGAAAAACAAAACAGCACAGCGTGGTGATTCCAAAACCATTTTAAGTTGTTACACTTAAAAGAAGTGTTTTTGCAAGGGGAAAATCCTTTGAACATTTCACCTTGTTTTGTGACAGAGTGCAACATCTCCTTCACAGATAGGGTGAAGGTGCAGCTGTGTGTGCACTCCAGTTTTGCCCTCCTGGTATAACTGGGAACTTTACCAAATCCAGGCTGCAATTTAGTCAGTCCTGCAGCCCCAGTGAGCCTTTCTGGGCAGCATCCATTCCAATGTGTTTAGTGAGGGCACTGGATTCAGACTCAGGGGATCTGGATTCAGAAAGTTTATGGAAATTTGGATCAGTAATATTTAGGTGCCTGGCACTGAGTGTTCTAACTCAAGATAGTACAAATCACCAGGAATTTTTGAAAATCTTAACATTACTGTTCCTGTGCCTCAGTTACTTCTTTGCAAGTTAAGGAAGAGGACACAGTCCTGCAAGTCAGGGCAGGTGGAATGGAGATGAGATGATCATTGCTTATAACATTTTTGGAGAGCGTATTGATCATAATCATTTAAGCACCTCTTAGTTAAAACAAATTTTTTTGCCACTACCAGGACATTTTCAGTGTAGGAAATACTTTACTTCAAAGGAAGTATTCACCTGAAAGTTTCATTTTATGGAAGAGTTCTTGATGTTTACCAAAGTGTGAATATTCAGTTTGGGGTTTTTCTTTTTGGACTTTGATGGCACAAAGCTATAGGCTGGCACTGATGGTGGCTGTGACCTGCGTCCAAGGTCCAGCCCAGGCCGGCCTCGTGAAGTTGCAGCAGTTGTCACTTTGTGACAGCTTTTGGTGGGCACAGCTGTGTGTGCTGCTTGGGATGCTTGTGAAAACACCAGAGGTGATGTTCATTTTCCAGCTGAATTTTGCAACCCAAATTTCCCCTGGTGGTATAAACAAGACGAAAGCACATTAAGAATCCTGAGAACCAGCTCCAAGAAAGTAAGCTCTTGCTCAATAGATAAATGGTTGCTGGGAATAGTAGCGTTCCACTTTCATTTTCTCAACAGATCATCAGAAATATTATCCCAGAGACTGCTAGAATTCAAAGATAGTTTTTCTTTTTGCAATATTCCTTTCAGACATCTCCATTTAAATACACAATGCATTTGCCTGAAGTACACAGGGAAATATATTATGAACAAGATCATTGTCTGATGCAAACCAGCACAGGACTATGGAATTTCATTGGAGCCATGGAAATTAACACTAACTATAGTCTTGGTGTTAATGCTGAATTTTAAGTCTGTTTTCTGTTGTATTTAACCTTTGGGTAGGCTCATTACAGTAGACATTGTATACCTCTTTTCCTGAGCTATTCATTTAAACAGCCTTCCACGGAGTATGTGAGCATTTTGCTTTGGGCTAAGAAAACACACACTTAACATATCTGTTCTGAGCTGTATCTTAAATGAACCCTTTTGTAGTTATGAAATGTGTAATTAAAGCTGTAACCCAGTGGAGCACTGAAATGTTGCTTAAGAACCTGTACAGCCTCATGGACTTTCCTAGTCTATTTGCTAGGATTATATCACTCCTGACTTAGCCTACATTTTGTTTTCAGGCAGCTGGTACCATGCCATGACGGTTTTCTTGCAAGGCAATATTTTATACAGCTGTGGGAAATTCTCATGTTTTATTTGATGCTATGGAGAATTCCTATCATTGAAACAGATGATGAAGGGGCCAAACTGGGTAACAGGATGTTCCTGAGGTTTTCTGCATTGGTCATACAGTTGGATAATTTGGAATGCATTTCTGCCTATAAAGCAACTGACTGAAATTTTCATTAAAGATCTACAGCTCTGTTTCAGGAAGGGTAGAGAGTTCTTCAGACATATGTGGGCAGCATGAAAGAGTGGTCAGTCCCAGGAGTGATGGCAGAGCTGAGATCAGTACATATGGTCAAAAAGCAGTATAGGAGGGAGATTTTGGGTTCTAGACACAGAACCACTTGCAGCCTAATTCCTGAGACACTTTCACCAGCTGACAGCAATTGCAGGCAATGTGATTTGACTGGATCTATGAAATATTGTTACAAATTCAGCACCACAGGTAGGTGCCTCTGTAAATGAGGAATTCAGAGTCTTTTTGCAGGCAAAGGACCTTGTTCTCTTAGAGAGGAGGAGGGGAAGAATCTCTCTCTGACAAAAATCCAATGACTGTGCTCTTGCACATGTAAAGGAAGGATGAGTTCTAGTTTACTCATGCCACATAGCATTTGGTGTCACATTTTTTTACAACCCAGGAACAGGTACAAACCAGCAAGTTGTGAGATTTTCAGAGAACAAAACCCCAATATTTTTCATCTCACTTGCTGGACTGAAGCTATTATGCAGTTGAGAACTGAAGATACACAGAGTCAGATGTCGTGGTGCAGAAGGTCACTCCTGTGGGAGTGAGAAAAATCAGTGAGACTCTGATTTATAGTAGCTAATTATTGACTTGTATCCAGAAACTCTTCAGAAGGAAAGGATGAGAGCCCTTAGCCCTTCCCTCTCCTAACTGAGTAGCATCACTACAAGATGAGGATAAGATATTTCTGGAGCCATGATTCTTCCATTCCTGGCTGCACGGCAGTTTGAAAGTCTTCTATATCTTCATGGTTTGTGTACTCTCATGGGATTTGAGTTCGAAGCCTCAGGCTGAAGTGAGGCCCAATGTTTTGACTTCACAATTAGGTAAGTGCTCAAAGTGCCAGACTATTTGGCAAGAAGTAGGCACCATCACTAGTGTGAGTGAGTAATGAGCATTTGGAATATACCTAACTTCTCCGGGGACTTACATGCTGGGTTTTGTCTTTTCTAAATCCCAAACAGCTTTAAGCAGAGATGCCCAGGTGGCCAGCTCAAGAAAAGATAGCTATCCTTTGGGACATCCTCTGTTGTACAAATGTAGACATAGTTCTGTGTGTAAATTCCTGAACACTTTGTTGAATGCTGACCTAAAATAGTTCATTGTAATATCAGAAGAAGCCATTTGATTTCATCCAGTCACTTCTTTATGGAGCCGTACAAATTGTTATTTGGCTAGAATATATCAGCCAGAAAGACATCTTGTTTTCATTTGAAGGATCTAAAAGATGAACCCACCATTTCATCCCTTTATTGACGCTTGTGTTAAATTATGCGCCCTATTCCACAGTTGAATTTGCCCGGCTTTCATTTGCAGATGATAGGAGCACGGTCTCATGGAGTAGCTGCAGTTGCTTTGTATCAGGTTTGTGGGAATGGTTTTTCAACCCAAGTATTTCTTAAAAACTGCAAATCTCTTTTCTTGGGCTCCTCTGGAGGTCTTGTCATTACACATACAACTTGTTTACTAGAGCATTCATTTGAGCTGAATATCACATAAACAGTATGTGTGAGTTAAACAGCTCCTGGTGGAGTGGGAAGTTATTGTTTATTAATTGTTCTTCCATGTTTGTTAACATTTGATCTCCTTTAACACCTTATAGAGATACATTTTTGGTGGCACAGCTTGCCCCAGTTTGGATAGATCAATCTGGTACACATGAAAAACAGCTTCATTTACTGTCCTTGACATAACTAACCTTACATTAACAGAAACACTTCTTCCTAGCTAGACTTACTATTTGTTTAGAATCTTAATAGATGGGCTTTGTGCTTAGAAATTTTTTGATGCTGCTTACCCTATATTTTAAGTCAAAGTGTATATTTCTGTTGAGAATTCTCCATCTTCTTTTTTTAAAATTTTTTTTTATTTTTACAAAAGAGGTGTTTTCATTCACCTTTTGTGACTTACAAGCTATTGAGTAGCACTTGTTGTATTTGAATGTCACATTTATATGTATTATAGTTGATAAAGAAATGTCATTTTCCCTCTATTGCTAATATCCCTTAAGACACTTAAAAACAAGATGTTTTGACTGAAACAGTTTGTCTAGCAAAATATATTTAAAATAACACCATGAATTTGTTGGAGAAGATCAAATCGTAGTGAGGTTCTTCTTTCCTGTACATTCAGTGTGATGATTCCCTCTAAATTAGTAAATACCGGAGGATTGAGCTGTGCAAGGCATGTAGACTGGGAAGGCATTTGCCTTGCCAGATTTTCTATAGACACGTGTATGCATACCTACATACAGTAACCATTCCCTGTTATTGAGGTTCTGGTAAGCCATTCCAGACGTGGGGATTGCCTCCAAGCTGTGTAGTTTGGCTCAGTGGGTTAGAGCACGATGCTAATAATGCCATGGTTGCACACTCAGAGTGGTCAAACAAGCAAACAGGACACCTGTGAATCCTTTCTGTAATTTTCAGATTGGATAGGTCCATGGCCTGAAGTCAGAGTGTGTTTTCTAGGGTTAGACTTCTCACTACTGCAGATTTTCTCTCGACTTCTGCTGTTCATCACACGAAGGTGAATTTTAATATCCTGTTTCTTTAGTGCTTCAGAAAACCACTGAAATAGGCCTCTTGCTCTGTGGATATTAGAATTAATAGTACAGCTTCCTCCATGGCCCTGGGCCTTATTTTCCCCCGTGCCCCTCAGCCTAGGAATATAGAGAAGTTCTGCTAGTGAGAGGAATGGCAGGGACTGGCCTGGTTCCCCATGACACTCAAAGAGCAAAATCACAAACAGGGCTAGCAAGGCAAGACCTGTTCTCTGGGGTCCAGGACAGCTGAATTTATGTGAACTCTTGCCTCATCCTTTCCTATTCAGGAACTTCTGTCTTCCTGTAAGGAATGGGTAGTGCAGAGTGAGTCATCCTGGCACTCAGCCACCTGGCATTGCTCCTTTTTTTTGAGGAAAATCCCCTGGCTTTTGTAGGGCACTCCTGAGACCTAGCACAAAGGGGCCAGAATCTGGCCCAGGAGCCATAACACATGCAGCTCACTGAAACTGCTTAACTCTGTCCCACAGCTACAGCATACCATTGTCTGCCCATCATATCTTGTGGAAGCTCATGGTGATTTTTTCCATGCATCTTAGCCAACTGTATGTTGTTATCAAGTGCAGCTTCTGTTTGTTAGTTCCTTAGATAAA
The DNA here is from genome assembly GCA_013398115.1 of Falcunculus frontatus. NCBI lineage: Eukaryota > Metazoa > Chordata > Aves > Passeriformes > Falcunculus > Falcunculus frontatus. The sequence goes on from VZRV01001161.1 coordinate 607,960, forward strand.
GGCCTCCCTAAGTCTGATCCATGCTCCGCTATTATGCCTCTTCCTATATCACTGTATGTAGTGCATTTCTTCTTTTATGTGTCTTCCAAAAGTATCTCAGAGCATCCATCCGTCATCTGGTGATAGCACTTGCTCATTGTGATAATTCTCTTTTCCAGAAATAAAAATGTATGGCATACATAGTATTTAGTAACATTGCACAGAACTCTGCTCCATATCATAAAGAGATTAGCGCCCCTTAATGTAATACAGTTTCCAGCTGCAGCAGTAGACTGTATTTTTATTAACTGAAAGGTACGTATAGATGTGTGTCCTGTTCTCTTCTGTGCTTTATATCTGGATTCTACTCTTTTCAAACTTGTCCATGCCAGGTTTGCTGGGGCATATGGGTGTGTTTGTAGATACCTTGTAATAGCTAAGACTATTTCCAGAGAAGGTGTGATCACATCCCCAAACATACTAAGCACACGAGAGATCCCAAAGTGATCAAGTGAGTAGGTTTTTATACAAAGGGGAGAAAGTTTCTTGAATTTCTAGTATGTTTGTCAGTCCCGTATATTTTTGATTTCTATAGCAACAAACGTTCAGCTATAGACATAGCAATATCATTAAAGACTTTCTACCACTTCAAGTTTCAGGATTTATCATGAAATACCTTTCATGCTTTGTTTCCCATCTTTTCAAAATTCTAATACTGTGCAACTGGTGTACATAGGGATATGGTCTTATTTGGTTTGTGCTGGAAGAGTGTAGGTTTTGGAGCTTTTTGTGAGTTCATAAGAGGTACATGTGGGGTTATCTAGGAATGAAGTCACATGCCCTGAACAAGCTCCATACAGAATGAAAGGCAGCAGCATCTGTTTAGCAATACAGGTCGACATGAACACACAAGCCTGGTGTGAGTTCCCTGCCCTGGTTTTGCAGTCAATAACAAGGTAAAAATCAATGGAGCACTGGTAAGGAAAATAATGGGCCGTTTTAAAAAATATTGGCTCTGAAAAGCCACTGTCTTAAGAACATTAGAAAAAAAAAATACCAAGGCAAAAATGAGAATAAAAAAAGTAATTTTAGACATGGAAAATTACGTGCCAATTTTTAAAATTTTGGTAATGTTGTTATAAGTACGAAGCAAACAGATTTTCAGTAGGAGTGAAAGACCTTTTTCCTAACAATTGAAACAAGTTGTCTTGCCTATCGTATTTATATATGCAAAACATAATTAAGTCCTGGACACAGTGACTTGTATCTCTCCATATTCCTGTCTGTACCTGATACCTGTAAAGAAAGAAGGACCTGAAGACAGGGGCTACTGTAAGATATTTCTTTTGAGGCTTTTCTCAGTTAGGGTCTGAGCTGATGTGATTCTTGAAAGCCTTTAACTTAAGGGTCATTCAGCAGGAAGTTATATCCCTTAAGACACTTAAAAACAGTGCCAGGGCTTGGTACGTAAAAGAAGCCAGTCATGGTATCTGTAATCTTGATTAAATTATAGGTTTTGTACAGACTGGGATCAAGCAGGCCCCACAGAATTTGAATAAAGTGTGTGACTGAGTCACAGAGCTGAACCTAAATGCATGTGTGGAAACTGTCCACACCTCCATACTTGTCAGTGAATTAATTGTAGTTCAAAACTGGGAGAAGAGATCAGAAACAGCATGAAAAACAAAAGCTAGACTGCCTTGGATTGTCTCATGCTTGGGAATTAAAAAGTCTGATGGAAATCTACAGCCACATCTACCGCCTCAGCTGGTAGATCTTGCAGTAAGGAAGTATTTGCAGAGATATTTTTAAGAAAACCAATACAGAGGTATACTTTTAGTGGGACTGCCTCAGGAAACAGGTCCAAAGGGTAATTTCTGAGCAGGAACAAAGCAGAAGGGAGGAGAAGTGGGTGACACCTCAAATCTCACAGTGTTTTTGTGGTCCCTTTGTGGCCCATGGTCTGCCAGGTGACTGAAGGAAGACTGCTTCTCTCTCCACCTGCTTTGTCCGTGATTTGGCCCTCTGGGTTCCTGTGGTCTGTGGGCTTTATAAACTCTGTAAACACTGAAGTTCACACTTGGGAAGTATCAGCACAAGGTAGGGGCCCAGAAAATGTATAATTAAACTAAACACAAGTAGCGTGAGGTCACCAGCATAAGGCTTTTGGAAGTTTTGATGGTGTGTTCTTTGTTCGTCTGTCTGTCTGTCTGTCTGTGTAGGCACACAAACACATGATAGATTAATTGAGTTAAATATATCCCAAAGTTGTTTGAAACAATGCCTATTTAATTTTTTCAAGAGGCTGCACAGAAGTATAGCATTGTACCACAAATAAAAGTGTTGCCACAATGCCTGTAAATCAGAGCTTTAAACTATGTTTCAATTATCCTTCTATTATCCAGCTGGTGTTTAAACATGTTTATTATTCAAATCAGTAGAGAATGTGCTGCTGTTGTGTAAACAACTGTCAATTGCTGAAACAATGATTACAAGGCACCATCTCTTTCAGGTGTACTTAGAGGTACTTATACCTCAACCACTTGTATTTAAATAACATGCAAACACAATGCTTGAGTGACTACTTTCACTCCTGTTTCCAATACCTCGTGCCAATTCTATTACATTAAGAGGGAAATCTATTACATTTTTCATTTATACACATCTGTACTCTGTTTTTAACCATTGTATCATTAAGGCTTGAGTTAATATAATAGATATGCCAAGAGATGCAGTACATATTGAGAAATCCTGTTCAAAATAAAAGCCAATTTCTCTGTATTATTTTAGGGCATTTGAAAGCTTTTATGAAAACAATACTAAGAAAATTATTTTCTGAAGAGGAAGCCTGAGAAAGAAAAGATTTAGCCGTGGAACTCTGCTATCCTTCAACCTCTATTTGTTTTGATGTAAACTGATTACATTACAAGTTGATTGGTTTGGGTTTTTTTTTCAGGTAGGTGTTAACAAAATATAATATTGGTGGCACTGAACTGTCTTTTCTGGCACGTGACAGTATTCAGTATCTTTACACACACTTACTGAAGGGCAAAGGTAGTTTAACAATCAGTGTTTGCCAAGTGAGCTTTAGAGGCAACTCTACTGATTTGTCACAAACTGGAAGGGACAATGTTTTAGAAAACTGCATTTGGGAAAACACTGATAGGATCCTCAAAAACAAAAACCTGAAGGAAAAAATTTATGCTAATCACAATGAAGCAAAGAGAGTCTTTTCCTTCTACCTTCCAAGAGGACAAAACCTGGAAAACAAAAGCAGATACTAAAAAAAGTAAAAGAAGTGAACCTTATGGCTAGTGACATAGCCATTGCTTCACACACCCCTCCCCCCTTTTTCCTGTCTTTTAAGTTAGATGCTTAAATACAGAGCTAATGGAAGAAACAAACAGTACAACACTACCACAAGGATAAGCTGTTGTGGTGTGCTGATAAAATATGACATTCTTTTTCAGAACTTAATAGAGATGCTTTGACTGTTGTTCTGCAGTCAACAAGGCTGGTCTAATTGGTGGCCATGGCAACAAAATCAGGTCATACAGAGGTTCATACCGAGATCAAGCATATGTAGATCTTCTTGTTCAAATATACATAAAGATAAGAACCTTTAGTGAGAGTCCACAGTGAAAGGCTGAAGATGGATGCTCCCACGCATATCTAATATAACTTAGAAATATTTACCTGTTTGTAACATAATGATGTTTTGCAGAACAGAAATAGAAAAAATCCTTCATAGCCATTGGAAAACAATAATTTTTTAAAGTCAAAGTAGAGTGTATGCATTCACATTGCTTCATAGCTGCTTGTAATTTACTCCCTGGAGTTTTTAGTGATCTGACTTATATTTTAGATGTAATTAAGTAATCAGTGGTGTACACTGTAAAATGAATGTTTAGGCTGCTTAAGTTCGAATTTTCACAGCCTTAGCAGCTGCGCAGTTATGGTTCCTTCCCCCACCTCCCTTAGTACAGCCATCCATTTACAATTATTACTTGAGTTATTTACATAGTTATGATATTTCATAGAAATGAAATAGCAGCTACCTGGTAACAGTGGGCAGCAAATATACAGTAACTAAATATACAGTAACGCTTGTGATTGCATCTCTCATGATTGCATCTCTCTTATTTCCCACTAAGTGCACTAAGGTGTGCAAGACTTGGGTGGTTGGTCCCCAGGTAAGCCAAGCCCTGCTCAGGAAAACCAGCAGCTGTATTCCTGCAGAACAGAGTCTGATGCCTTTAACAGATCTCCTCCCTCTGACCGAGTGCATGTATCAGGTCCTCTACAGCCTTTCAGCCTCTCCCTCTGTATTTATAAGCCAGGCTTGTAATAATAAAAAGCTATAATCTTATGATGCTCAGCAGTCTAAAAAAAATGTATAGCTAGTCTTGGGCAGGTACATCTGGGACAAAATCCCCACCCACACCTAAATCAATGTCTAAAAAGTCCCTGCTGAAAATGCTCCAGCTCTGGGTTCTGAATCCAGTTGATACACGGATGTGGCAACACATTGTTGGAAAGCTTTCTCCATGCTCTTCACTGCCTCTGAGGGGATGCACAACCAGTACCTACACTCCCAGCTGCATTCATTTTCTCATAAGCAAAAATTTTCACTTTGAGTGCCTTTTGCAGTAAGATTTTGAATGAGTTGAAGTAGGCATAGTAGGGTAAAAAGAGAGGAAAGCATTTTGAGGTAATTTCCATCTCTTCTGGATAGTTCCCCAGGGGTTTTGCATCAGGGAAGTATTTTACTGATTTCCTGCTTCCTTCTGGTCTTTGCTAAAGATACACATAACCCACAGATGGTGGGTCTGTGTGGTACTGGTGGAGCCTCTCTTGTTCTTTTCTCAGCTTCTTTTCCCTGATATTATCAGCAAAGCCCTGTCACCAGCTTCTACCCCCTCCTTCTCAGCAAAGCTGTTTTCTTAGCTACAAGGATATGCAAAAAATCTGATTTTATTTATCTGTTCTGATAAAGGCAAGGATTAAGATTAAAGTTTAAAATAGTTGCCTTTTTTTTTTTTTTCCCTAGAGCAGAATGCTCTGGTCCAGTCCCTGTGCTTTTCCGGGTCTTTCTACAGTTCCTTATGAAATCAGACGTTTTAGCTCTAGCTAGTGTGGGCAAGTTCTTTTCCTCTCTAAATCACTGAATTTCTGCATGCACCTGCTGCAGGGATTGGAAACTCTCCCTTCCCCAGACAGTGTTTTTAAAACACATTAAACTCATCTGTGATGTTCCACATCACCTTCATTTCTTGATAATCTTTTCCATCAGTATGAATTGTCACTACTTTAGAAGCTACAAGAATAAGCTTTACTCACGAAGCTGAGTGATAGGTACATGAGGTTAAATCTGATCTGTGAAGAGGGACTGATCTAAACTCTGAAAAAATAAAGTCCATAGGTGAGGTTTGGAATGGTGGTCCATGTGAATGTGGAAATGTGGAAAGGAGAAGTGATGCTGGCATGGACCTGCAGTAAGCTGGGTGTGTTTGTGAAATGAATGTTAAATTTGTAGGCCTTTGGCCGGGACACGAGCAAAATTCAAGGTTTGCATAGACTTGCACTTAAATGTCTGTATAGGAGCATGGAAGAGAAGTGGCTTGCTTGGTCAGTCAGTTTTTATCTCAGTGGGCAAATATCTCCTTCTTCCCTTCAGACATACAGATCTGGAAATATATCGTGGTGAAAACCCACAGAAATATTCCAGGCTTGACCCAGTGTCTGCTTAAGGCACGGGATGATGGCTGGGCCAGGGGCTGGATATACTTTCAGGTACTGCTAATCCCTCATGGGGAGTTAAACAACTCCCTTGTTCAAGTAGTCCTTTTCTGGCACGTAAGTGTCAACAGGTGTGAGCAGGAGCACGGAGGTGCAAAGTGCCAATGCCTCGCTGCTGGCACCGAGCGTGGCCTTCACGCACAAGAGATGACAATTGCGATGCTGTGCAGTCTGCCCATCAAAAACCATTGTTGCCTGGCACCTATATATCATTCAACTTGTGAGCAGGCACCGTGCCATCAGAACAGATGGTAGGGAGAGAAAGCAGCCAAACTACCACGTACAGGAGATGCATTAAAGTATAGGTGTGGAGAGTGATTTCCAGCCAAGAACGTCAAAACAGCTCTCTTCGTCTTGAATTTACATGCCCAGAGTTAAGGGGATGGGCAAGCATTTAACTGCTCTCCCAGCTGGATACGGTTCCATACACACACAAAAAGCTTCTACTTCAGCTCACTTCAAGTGAGATTTTGGCCCAGCTGAATTAGGCGGGGTATTGGAAATGACAGAGAGAAGCATTTTAAAGTGATCTCCACCTTTTCTGGCTCTTCTCTGGATGTCCCCCTCTGCGAATAGGTGAAAAGAAACTCTCATGGCCAATTGTTATTTATGGAAATTTGCAGGGTGCTGTAAAGTACTCTTCACTTTCTGGTGTAAATGTCTTTACAAAGACGACTTAGAAGTAATGGCATACTTAAAAAAAAAAAAAGAAGAGCACTGCATTGTTGCTAGGCCCTCTCCTATGGATAGGATGCACATTCAGCAAAAAAACCCCCAACATTTTCAGATAAAGACTGTGAAAGTGTATGGTATCCTCGTCTGGCATACATATTGGGAATGTCCTTTCATGGTGCTAAAACAAAGAAGCATTAATGATATCCTAACAGTAAGGGGGGGGAAATTGTTTAATATCCTACTTCATGAACCATTCTACTGAACCAGTCTACTGACTCTTGAAATGGCACACTGCAGCCCTCTATGTTTGCATCTTTGTGCTTTCCGGGGCAAATTTACTTAGTTTATGAATAAAAAGACATTGGGTTTGGTTTTTTTTTCAAACCTCTGTTTTTCAAAATTCTACCTAGGAATTTAAAGCCAGCCCTCATCTACCATCACCATAAAGAGCTCAGGCTGAGTTCTGTCCCCATTTTCACTTGTGAACTGTACTGTCTTTGGTTTATGACCTTCCTCACACCTGAAGCCTATTGTTTTCAAGACGAAATTTTGCTTCTTTTTTGTTGTTGGCCTGGTTTTCATAGCAGTGTGAAGAAGGGTGTGTTTCTCTGAAAAGCTGCAGGTGCAGTAATACTTTCATTTAAGTCTCTAGAGCTCTAATAAGCACAGATGAAGAGAAAGGGGATTTTTTTTCAAAAGGATCTTGTAGTCTGTGGCTGCTGTAAGACTGCTTAATGTCTTTCAGAATCAGCCTTTAAAGTTGGCACTGACTGGAGTTTCCTTAGTTGCCAAATGTGTTTGGAACTGGGGTTTGGATTCAGCCCTATCTGTTGAACTAATGAAGTGAATCTTGGTCTAAGAGGAAGAGTGGGAGAGGGGAATAAATATGCCTAAAGAAGAACAAGACATTACTGAAGATGAATTCCTACATTTTAACTGATTACGGGAGAGTTAAAGGATTGACAACCAACATTTTTCTTTTAATAAGGTGGAAGTGAAGAGCTGTTATCTTCTCATGGGGAAAACCATTGGACTCTCTTATAGGAAGCTTCTTTGTGCATGGGATTCTTAAGGGAGAGTATAGTTCCTGTTGCTACAGAAAACCTTCCTTAAAGGACACAAGGAACTCCTTAATTTCAAAATTCTGATACAGCAATAGGTGTTTCTATAGTTCACTTATTTCCTCAATATTTGATTTCCTGTTTTTCCTTCTCAACTGTTCTTCCCATAATACCATTTCAGAAAGCAAAACTGTGTGCTAGGTAACTTATGGGATCTTGATAATTCTGTGCTTTAGTGGAGGAACAATTTTAAGTCTTAGCAATGAGCATGAACAGTATGATAAAGACTTCCTGGGCCTCAGTTTCCCTTCTGCAGAACACAAGCAAGGATTATCTTTCCTTGCCTAGGGAGACTTTAAATTCTTCAGGACAAAAGAAATCCCACAAAAATCGGATTTTAAATGGAGTTAGTGCAGCATGAACTTTCAATGCAAACTGAGGTTAAGGTGTTAAAGGAAACGATGAGTGAAGGGGCTTCACCTTTGTGTGCGTGGTTAGAAGTTGTCTTAGAAGTGCACTGAGCGGGACAAAATGATTCCTAGATGGTGTATTTTTGCTAGATAGACAAGCCTTCTGGTTCTGTAAAGTGCTTCATGATTGCTGGAAGGAGGCTGTGGAAGAAATGCAGAGAACTGGTCCTACCGGTGTGTGACAATGCATTTATGGCTTTTTCCCTCACCTATCCTATGCTATCGCAGCAGAACGCCTCAATCCATTTTGTGTATGTCTAGTCAAATATCATAAAATCACGGAATGGCTTGGGTTGGAAGGGATCTTAAAGACCTTCTAGTTCCAACCCTTCCACTGGACCAGGTTGCTCAAGGCCCCATCCAACCTGGCCTTGAGCACTTCCAGGGAAGTGTATGTTCTCAGGTGCATCCTCTCTAAGAGAAGGTATTAACTGCATCCATTTAGGGGACAGATACCTGATTTTCCTGCTTAGTCAGTGAAGGACAACAGTCATCTCAGAGAGAAAGTCATATTTGTAGCTTAAATTGCTCCTTAGAGGTTCCTGTCTCTGCCCCTGTGGAGACATTGGCAAGAGGGAGCCCAGGGTGACTGCAGCCCTCAGCGAGTGCCTCAGGTACACATGGTTCTAACCTGCCATGAAGTGTAGGCAGCTGTGGTTTACCCCCAGCCAGCAGCTGAGATCCATACAGCTGAGCCACTTCACAATGGAATGGGGGAGAGACTCAGAAGAGTAAAAGTGAGAACACTTGTGGGTTGAGATAAAAACAGTTTAACAGGTAAAGCAAAAGCTGCATGCACAAGCAAAGCAAAACAAGAAATTCATTCCCCACTTCCCACTGGCAGGCAGGTGTTCAGACATCTCCAGGACAGCAGGGCTCTGAATGTCTCCCTGCTACCTTCTTTCTCCCCCAGCTTTATATGCTAAACATGACACCATATGGTCTGGGTTATCCTTTGGGTCAGCTGGGGCCAGCTGTCCTGGCTCTGTCCCCTCCCAACTCCTTGAGCACCTCCTGCCCACTTGCTGGTGGGGTGGGGCGAGAGGCGGAAGAGTCCTTGGCTCCACATAAGCACTGCTCTGCAATAACAAAAACATCCCTGTGTTACCAACACTGTTTTCAGCACAGATACAAAACACAGCTCAATATTAGCTACTATGAAGAAAATTAATTCCATCCTGGCCAAAACCAGCAGTGATCTATCCAGCAGATTTCATACCAAATCCAGTTGGGATGCAGTTGTCTTCTCCTTAGGTAAATACTGATGTTGCTGTGTTGACTGAAATGAAGCTGGAGGGTTTGTTTCCTGAATAGTGTGAAATGGAAAAGGCCTTGTTCTAGCTGGGATGAGGGTTGCTGTGCCTTGGAGCTGAGTTGGGGTGGGCGTGGGTGTGTGACTTCACTTCTGCGCACCTCCTTTGTCTACCTGCCTGCATCAGCTGCATGTAGGAGACTGTGTCTGTCCAGTAAGGATTATTTTGTTTGAACTAGTGATGTAAAGGCAAAAAGACCACTTGAGAAGAGAGTTTATTTTCTTTTTAAATACAAAACATGATAGACAAATTTTCTGAGGTTTTTTGAGATGATCCTCTGGTTTAAGTAGTTTATAGAATTGAAAAAGTTGCTGACTTTCTTCACATCTCCTGGTTTTTTTTTTGACAAATAAGATTGAAAGTGGTGTAATTCAGCATCATCATAGTGTTAGTGTGCCTGCAAGACTCACTGTAGTCTTTTCCCTGGTTTGTGTTCTGCCATTCCTTCCTGCCCCTGGAGGATGGAGGAAACATTAGGCACACGTGAGAGTTGTGATGGTTCAGTTTCTCAGGCTGGGATGGATTTCAGCTTGTGTCTCAGTCAAACTCCTTTTCCAAATCACTGTGACTTCATTTTGAGATATTAGGAACATCCCAGTTTAGATGCAGTTGGGCTAAAGGTGGCTTAAGCGACTGAGGGAGGTCATGGCTTTGCCAACTGAGTTTCACTGGTTTGGCTACACTTGGTTGAGTAGGAGTCTGACAAGCTTTCCCCTTCAGAGGCAAACATGGAGAGGCTCATGACCCTCTCTTGTGCAGTGATTTCAAACACAGTTTTAGGTAGATGGAGGAGATAAGAAGAGAAAGATCTCGAGACAGTATCTGAGCACATGTATGTCTATACATGTGTGTATGCATCACATGTGTGACAACAGAGCAGTGCTGGGACAGTGAGAGCTGAAAAAGACCTGCACACTAAATAGCTTTTGTTGAGATTTTAGCCTTCAAATGCAAATAGGAGGGAGGTATAGTGGGAAGGGAAAAAGATGTGATTGAGCAGTAAACATGAGTGATGGTTGCAGGATAAATAATATTATTAACTTACATTTTATTACTGTGGCTGCTGTGATAGCAGAGGGCACTTTTTACAGACACATGAGTAATAATAGCCCAGAGAAAAGCACATGGTCCATCAAACCCTTCCCTCTGGCAGCAGAAAATACAAATCACCAGGTATGGTAGCTGACCATCTTATGCACAATTATCTCTCTTATGACTGCATGGCTACATTCGCTCCCTGCTCCAAACGTATTCAGCTCCCTCTTGAACCGATGTTCACCATTTACATCTATTACCGACTTCAACAAAGACCATTTCATTCTGTGCAATGACAGTCCTTTGCAGAAGGATATTCGGTCTGAATTTCTCATACTGCTTTTTGCAGTGTTTCCCTTGTCAATGTCGGTCTTTGTGACCTCTTGTTTTGAATGATAAATTTTCAGAAATCTTTTTTGGCAGTAATCAATTCTTCTCCTTACAGGATCCTCTACATTTAGAAGGAGCTTCTCTTCTGATTCTTCTCCTTTCAAAGCCAGTGTGTATTGACAGTCTTCATGTACTGTTTCTCTGCAAAACCAAAAATTAGAAAAAGCTTTAAAAATGAGGGATAAAATAAATCATTGCTGACTGGCTGAATGGCATTCTTCTCATTTAACGTGGATATTATTGAAAGGAAAGTGGGCATTTAATATAAAAAGGTGTTCTAATCACTCTGTCCAATTACAGCAAAGCATGAATGATGGTAAAATTTTTCAAGCTTCCAAATAGAACGAGAAACATTAACCTAAATGTGATGTTGGTATTCTGCTGCAAATGCCTTAGAGTTTCTTTCTTCAGTAGCCCTTCTTTCTGCTCTTACTGCCCAAGGGGAATGTTGCACCTCCTGAAACACAGATGGTAACTTGGTGTTCTACCTCAGCTGACGGAAGTTTTTTTGCTAGCCTAATACCAATACTGGAAGGCTGGTTGTCTGAGAACAAATAATTTTAAAGAGCACACTGGAAATGTGTACTCACCCCCCAAATTCACTGACGCTGGTGTCTCTATTTCTGTTTCAGTGGTAGGATTATGATGACAAATGCTTTGTAGGCTACTCTTGATTGTCTTCTGATGTGTTCAGCCTCAAATTCACTGACACCGTTGTCTCTGTTTCTGGTTCACAGCAGTATTCTGATGACAAATGCTTTGCGGGCTACTCTGATTGTCTTCTGGTGTGTGCACCAGATAAATACTACTAATACTAGTACAAATACTTAGTACCATCATACCTGGTACTAATACTAGGCACTAGTAATACTAAATTCTAGTTACTACTGCTACCCTCTAATACTAGTCAATAAGGTTGCTAAATATACCATAGAATACATAGTATATTTATGCTATTAAAGTTAAAACACTTCAGGCTCTTCAAAGTTAATCATATTTACTCTTTTCTATGGGTAAATCTAGGCTGGTCTCATAAATCCACACGTGTGGTTCAAGAGAGATATTACAGTAAGTTTCATCCATTATTTTTAGTGATTCCACTGTGTTGTAGTCTTTCATTTTCTATTGGACTCCATGACTTCAAATTTCATAGTCTGAACACTACCTGAGCACTATAATGCCATAGTCACATTATAGGTAGCACCTAAGACTTTGTGTTTATTTTAAAATTCTTACCAATCCATCTCACTCATAACTTAATTTAAACAAAACACTTGCCTGCACTTTCTTGCAACAACAAATGATTTGTTTTAATAGCTTTCCTTTTCTTGTTTAGTGAAAGACCCTTGGCGTAACAGATAAGAAATTGTTTCAAATAATGAAAATTTTAGGTTTTGAGTTCAAGGTGGGCTAATTCGACTTATTTGGGTTTGCTGAGGAGCACGAGTGCATACACAAGGGAGTAAGCTGCTGTAAGTCAGTGGCTGTGTGGTAACCAGGCTGGCTATTCTCCTACCCTGTCATAAATGCAAGGTGGTTTACTCTGAAGTGAAAGATGAGGAAGTGCCCTCACCGTTACCGTGAGAATATACACCGGTAATTACCCCAGAGCAGCTGATACGTGGCAGCTGCTTCCCTGTGTACATTGCATCTTATGATGTATGTGAGATAATTTGAGGGAGTTTATCCCTAATGGATGACTCCAGGATTGTCACTCCTTATAGCATGAGAAAATGTAGTATTAGATTTGAGGAAATAGGGCCTCTTCTTTGGCAATTTTTTATTTACAAGGGGTGGTAGGTGGCTCAAATCATGGTACTGTATCATTCCTTCCCTCTTGCTGCATGTCTGAGTTGCAGGTGGCACTAGTTCCTGTGAGAAATTCTGGATGAAAAATCTTTGTGCTGAAATCTTTGTGTCTTTGGAACTTAAGGTTATTGTTATGAAGGCACAGTTCTTGTCCAGGACCTCCTTGATAATGACTCACGTGGCTTTAGAAAAAATAAAGGTTCAAATATCAAGAAAATACTTGCCACACAGGTTTTTAGTGACTGATCCCAGCTACAAGAAAGAAAATAATCTGTTATCAGAACACAGTTTTCCAATGGTTTGTATGTGTTAACTTTCACTCTAATAAGATAATGATATCTTTCCCCCCATTTATTAACTCATTACCTCTAGGCCTTCCTGTAAATAATCGAAATGCTGTGTTTTCCAGCCAGTCTTTATTTTAACAAACAGGTCTTTTAAAATATTGTGAAAATAACTGAAATCCCTTGAAAAGACTCTGAGAATGCTCCTTTTCAAGCTACATAGAACCTTTTAAAATGTAAGATTTAAAATTTTCATGTGGCTGAAGACTTTTTGAATGAATGGAAATCTATCAAGAAATTGGTGAATTATCTTTTTCCTTTTTTTTTTTAGCATTTTACCCTCTTTATGTAAGTTACTTTATTGCTTCTTGCAAAGACTCTTCACTTGCATTCTGCCTCTCAGTGCCATAAAAAGTTTTTGTGTGCCTACTCTGAGTAGATCGTCTTGCAGTAGTGAAGAGAACCCTCTAAGTCTCTTTAGACATTGTAAATCTTTGTAATGTACTTAGATTCTTGGGATGAGAAAAAAAATTGAAGGCCAAGGCATTATTTAGTTCAAGTTCTGTTGACTATTTTATATTTTTGTCCTTCAAAGAAGTTCAGGGCTCAGTAAGTGCATTATAAAGAAAGATAAAAGAATTTTGTGGTACAGAGCCTAAGGAAAGAAGTGTACCTTTTATTACTTATGAAATGAACACTAAAATTATTGTCTCTAGAAATGCAGATAAACACATTAAATCCCTAATAGGCTGTGTTTCATGGAAAAATATATTGCAGTTTGAGAGGTTCTCTCTTTGAAGTCATCTGATAAAGAATTTTAATTGAGATCATTTCAATATGCAAATATGGTCTGGCCATTATACATCATTAATGCTCAGGCTTAGTGTAAATATTCCAGTCTAAAGGCTGGCTTTCTGCATGCTTCCCACCTACACAGAGAGAGCTTATCATAGGCAATTATCTTACCCAAATAAAAAATGAAAATGGGAAAGTTAAATAAATAAAAGAACATTCTGATGGAATCACAGTAATGTGCTTCTTGGTTAGCATTATCCCTGGCTTTCAGACAGCTGGATTGGTTAATGCTTGTCCTTTGCTTTTGCATCAATCTCAGTGAATCTTCCTGTATTCCACAGTGACATATGCCTAGTCATATCTTTTCTGCCTAAAAAATAAGCCATTGAGATAACAAAGGCAGGATCAATATGGAAAACTATAGTCTTAAGAGAAGGTAACCTAGATGTTTGGTCTCGATCCGAAGAAAAATCACAGAATAAATAAGTAGTAAACTGAACTCCCTCTGGAATAATTTATATCCTTTGGATTTTTGATACTGTATGAGTTAGCAGATATTTAGAAATCAAGCTCTGTCCTTTCCATAAAAATTCATAATTACATATAGGCTTTTTTTGGATGCACAGAGAACAACAACAAGAAAGGCATCCAACTCTCAGCGACAGTTGAAAGGAGTGAGATGCCAAATTTTTAGTTGTACTACTGAAAATCTCTCGTATCGTGGCAGAGTTCACATGTGCAGTATTGGGAATGTAACTTATGTTCTGTCTCTCAGCATGTACTTAAACTGGCTGCAATGAGAAAATCCAATTCTCAGAAATTAAAGCTGTTGTGAACAGCTGATCCAAGTTGTGTATCTCATGCTGCATTAGAAATGCACAACTTCTCAAGGTCTTCTAGAGCAAGAAATTCATTCTGTTTGGAAGCTTAATATAGCACTCGTAACATTCATAACCAAACCCAACCTGTGATTTATAGGTTATGGTTACTAATTTTAATGTGGATACACTTATTCAAAGCACAGTCTCAATAAAGGTTTAGTGTCGATCACATTTACAAACACTACAGTTTGAAATAATTAAAACAAACAGATGGAAAAATACCTGCTAGTTAATTCCACTTATACATGTATTTATTATTATGCAAATTAGGGAAAAACCTTTTCAAATGGTGTCATCTCATCCCTTAGCAGCATTTCCAGTATCTGTATTCAAGCTAGTTCCCTCTGCTGCCTAGGCAGTGGGCTGGAAATCTGGAGGGCCACTTCACTCCCCATTTTTGCTCACTCATCTTTAGTCAAGACACTTGGTCCCTTGGCATGTCTGTTTCATGAACAAAAAAAACTATAAATACCCTCCTCTGTAAGATATTGTGAGAATGATGTATCTAAATCAATCACCAAGCTTTTGTGTCTGTGGTGCTTTCTGAGCCGTTTCTTTCTTCTGCCAGTGACCAGCATGTGGGTACATGAGGGGGTTTGTAAGAATTGGCCACAGTCTAAGGCCTGTCCAGTTAGTAGGGACCAAATTTCTGCAGCTTCTGTAAAGCAGGCCATTTTGTACTGTCTCTCCATCCACTCTCCTGTTTGTCTCTGTCATGTCAGCTTCCATCTTTTTCTCCGCTCCTATCTGTATTTTCTTTCCAGCCGTTCGTGAGTGGATTCTATGAGAGTTGTCTGTTGAAGTATCTGTACTGCTTCTTTTTCCTAATCTATAAAAATTTATTCTAAAGGGCCATCATGGTACATTTCAAAATTCAAGAAATTAACAGAGCCCTTTACAGATGACTTGTGGGAGAAGGAAGAAAGAATCCTATAACAGAGAAGGGGTCACCGGTTTTTCAGAGTCTAAGAGGCCCTGCTTTCTTTGGGTGGACGTAATGAACAGTCCTGCTGGACACACGTAGGTGTTTTGCTATCCAGAGCAGTATTCACTTTAGTCTGCTCCTAGCTCTCTGTCCATGTGTCCTATAGACAAGGGGTGATGACAGACTTCTGCAGAAGTCCAAGCCTCAGAACTGTGTGCAGATGCCCCAGCGCTTCTGTCCATTGTGGGCAGGGGTTGATTTGTGAATTCATATGTCCATTTGCTGCTCAGACAGGGCTGTGTGGGAACGTGTGTCCCTGGCTGTGGAAAAGGACATGCCACAGCTGTGCTTGTTTGATGGGCCTTCTACATTCAAACGGGCTGAAAGGAAATGTTTAGCTCAGATGTCCCTGTGGCAGATTGGTCCTTTCAGCTGTCCATTAACAACAACCTGTGCTGAGAGTAACGAAGTCTCTCGCTGTGCCCCAAGCTTCACGCAGGACACTTCCTGCTACTGGCACTACCCTCCATGTCCCAGGGCTCCTGCCATGTAAGAGACACCTCAGCAATGGTTGTGCAGGGATGTGTGCTCAGAACAGGATGAAATGTGTGAATTAGCAGCTTAGCTTGCTTGTGCACAGGTCCTGCTGGCTGCCAATGCCAGCTGAAATCTGGTCTATGGTGTTCAGGCTGGCTAGGGACAGTGAGGGCACAGGACACAACTATTCCTCCCCAACAGCTCACACCCTGTAAAAATCAACCCACTAACTCCAGCTGTTGCAGCCAAACCTATATTCCCTTTAAACTGTGAAGGCAAGACACAAGAGGCCTTGTTTTGGGCAAAATATCTCCCTGTTTCCTTGGGTTCATGGGGATCATAATTTTACCATAACTGTGGTGCTAGTAGAGGTCACATCAGTTAATTTAAAGCTAGCTCAGTTATGTCCATAGAATGCCAAGGCTAGGGTGACATTTGATCCTGTTTGTCATGATGTACTGCAGAACAGCAGAGTGTACCCAGGGACCACATATATGCAAGGCATTTAAAATCACAACACCATTTCTCAGAGATCTTCAAACTGTCACGGTTTCTTCCTGCGTCTTCTGAGAGCACTTTCAAAAATCCTCTGGAATTAATGAAAATTTTATGCAGATGAAAGTCTAGGGAGGACATCCCATTTCAGTATTTAGAAAGGAAGGAGGCATTTCCAATTCTACTTTAAAATATTTTTTCTTGATGTTATACACTCTAAATGTCATGAGTCAAAGTAATATTTTTTTTTGGTAGCATTTCATATTTTGGATATTTTATTTTGATTCAGAACAAAGCCAGTGTATAAAACCCAGAACCGGAAGTCTGCCATTCATGAGGCTTTGCCAGCTGCCAACCATTGCCAAAATTTGGGAAAATTCATCTGACTCTCACAACTGGACCGAGTTTTCACAGGGCATGGGACCAAAACTCTAGACCCAAGTGCTGAATCTCTGAGACTATTTGTTCAGAACTTTTTGTATTGTCCTTTTCCTTAAAAATTTCAAAAGAATTCTGTAATAGGAAAGAGGTTTGTGTACTGGAATGAGGCTAGAAATTAGGGCTTCTTGACTTGGCACAGACAACTGCAACAATCTAATTCAGGTCAAAGAGGAAAAGAGAGAGAGAGAGAAGAATAGGCAAGAGGCAAGAAAGAAAAAGAGAATCAAAGAACTGGGACTGAGGAGGGACTGGGATATGGAGAGAACATACACTGGTGAGGAGCAGAGAAAGAAAGGGGAAAAGAAATAAGGGGAGAGGAGGGACAAGACAAAGAAATGGGGGAAAAATAGGAAAAGTACAGAGGGCAGAGAACAAAAAAAGAAGAACTTAGAGACAGAAGGAAAAGCTGCAGGGAAGAGGGTTTATTAGAGAAAAAAATCGCAGCTTGCTGAAATAGGGTTGGCGTAGAAGATTTTTATTTCATATCCTGCTGCCTAGGCTCTGATGATTCCTAGGCTGAAGGTATATGACACTGGTAGATAACATACAGGCAGCTTCTGTGCTCTTCTGAAAAGCTTTTTGTGTCCCTGACAACTTGTTCTAATTGCACAAGTTCAAACACTTCAGATGTTCTGTGTGGCTACAAGCACTTTGGAAAAGGTTGATGTAGAAAAACCATCTCTGTAGTACCTGTGGACTGACTTTTCTTCACAAGTGCTTATGTTGATAGTTAACTTGGATAGTTAATCCAAGTTCAGAGAAGATACTGTTAATATCTTGAATTTTTAAAAAACTAGATTGTAGGAAATCCGTGGGGAAAATGAAATTTGCCTCTGTGTTTTTGGTGGGACTGTCTCTATCTTTTCCTGAACTAAGGAATGTTTGTTCAAGCCCTTCCTTCGCTCTGCCTCCAGCACACCTAGGTTCTTTATCCAAGCCTAGCTCAGCCACATCAGCCGTGGACTTCACTTTTAATGAGTAATAGAAAATGCTTTCAACCTTCAAAGCCCCGAGAAGTACATGAAACTTATTATGATGTGACCAGGGAAAGAATAGTCTGTGTCTCACCTGGGACCTCATTTGAGGTCCTCTTGGGAACTGATCATGGAAATGGCAGAACTGACTGGAGCTGAAAGAGCAGCATAATGGGGAAAAAAAAGGGGTTAGCAAGCAGAGATGGGCTTCTAAGTTTTAAGGCTCCTTTCATTGCTGAGGGGGAGAATTGTTTGCATAAAGGGATTCTGGAGGTAGGAATCGTTCAGAACCAGAAAGCAAAGGCTGCAGATTAAGTTGAAATAATGTTCCAAGAGAGAGGAGATGTATTTAAAGGAGAAAGATTACGTGGGAAAAGAAGCAGGGGACTAGGACTTTGAGTCACTGAGATGCTTCAAACTGTGTATATTGTACTCTTATTTCTTGTTGCTGGCTTGCTTCACCTGAAGTGAAATCCTGGAAGTACATGCTCTGCTCATTTTGTACAGAAGTGTGAGAGAAGAAACTGCAGAAGATCTCTTACACAGAATACCTTCTCTACGTCTTTGTATTTAGTTCTTTGGGCAATCTTAAAAGGAAGACAATTCAAACAGATTAAAACGCAAGAGAAGTACAGGCAGTCAGGGAATGTATGGTATTTCTTTCTACTTTTGTCAACCACACCCAATTTTCAGGCTGGGTGCAAACAAAAGCATCTTAGTCATTTGAGGTGGGAGAGTGATGTATCTTCATAAAACATTCTGTGCGAGGCTGTAGAAGCAGAACACCCAGGTTGCACCTAATCTGTGATGTGCTTGGCTATGCAGGTGTCCAGCTTGCAGACCTGTATGTGTAGTGTTCCCACAACACCACTCAGATGGAAGAATTGCAGTTGCAGACACTCTTCAGTGTTCCCAGGTAACTCACCACTGGGTGGACATGTAATTCACATTTGGGCTAGACAATATATTCACAGTCTGGTCTGCGCTTAGTCAGAGATCTGGAGTTGTGTGCCATAAGAAGTGTTGCTTTGTCAAAAGTATTGACATGGAAAAAGCAAGAAAATACACATTTTCTTGAATTTCCTGGAGGATAATTCCCCAGCATTGCAATCATGGTAGCACACAGGAGACCCATCACATTACTGGGACGTTGGCCTAAGGACTATAGATTTGTTTGAGGCTATGGGGAGGAGAGGTGACAAAGAGCATAGGGGGAGATGAAATGAGTGTTATGATTTCAGTTTCTGTGAAACAAGACTCCCTCCCTTTTAAACATCTACTAAAATGATCTTTACCTGACACACCCACACGGGAAAGTTGGCTATTCACACATGGTGGGGGTAGCTGGGGAGAGAGATGGGCCTGTAAAAGTTAATCTATAGTTTAAACAGTCCCAGCTACTCATAAAATCAAAAGATGATAACAGCACGATTTTTCTTCCACCTGTTTACATATGTTATGAAAGGCACTACAAAGGGAACTTCAGTGGTATATTCTGACAGAGTGCAGGAGCTGGCAGATGTTTGTTAATTAAAAGAACTCAGGTAATGAAACAGTACCGAGAGTTCACAAGAGGCCACATTTGCACATGCCAGTACCCGTGTGCATCGTCTTTCACACACCCCTGTTCACTGAGCACCTGATCACCCAGTTGTTTGTAGGCTACAGTCAGCCTAGAGACAAAAACATGTAAAACCAGGTTTGAGACAAGTGTCCTTTTCTTGCAAAGATGCTATAAACATTAGCTGGGTTTGAACTCACGCAACAATGGCTCTGCCTGTATCAGGAGTCTGGGACACCTGGGTGTCAGTGCTTCTCAAAACAGGGAACCTCACCTGGCTCAAGGGGATATGGCCAGGACTGAGGCCATGCCTGATTGGGCTGTCAGACCTTCAAGTGAGAGAACAGCACGTAATGGCTTGGGTCAAAGTTGATTTAGGTGATAGTTCTTTCCCAAAGTCCTTACAGAAGATGGTAGTCATACATAACATGTCAACAATGGTGGGGGAACTGACACCTTGCATATTTTTCCTATAGACTGCTTTTCAAACAAGCCAAAAAAAAAAAAAAAAAAGAAAAAAAGGGCAGCGCCCTGCCCGAGGAAAACCCTCATTATATAAAAACCAACCAACCAAAGTTTATGTTCAAGCTCAAGGGGGGCAAAGCCTGACCTAAGCAGGAGAGCCTTCTGGCTCTGCCTTCAGGTGCCACCGGCTTTTGGGATCCAGGATAATAGAACTGGCTTTTGTCAGCCAGCCAAATTAGAACTTTGGTATTTGTGTTTTAAGTAGGAATTGCCTTTGCATTGATGGGACATACTTCTCCACAGACACTTCAAAAATGCATGTGGCAAGGTTTCAGGGAGGCAGTGCTGAGTGCAGGGGACACCTGGAAGTGCCCAACTCGTAGCAGGTGCCTATCCCCTTACAGTTAAGAAATGTGTTATCTTATTCCTGGTTGCTTGTTATTTTATTTTGTTCCAAACTGAGATATACAGTGAGAAGAATCAGAAAAAACCCCACTGATTCAGTGGAGACAAACTTCCAAGCTGGGTTTCAGGGACAGACTGGGGGTAAGGAAACTTGGGTTAAATCATATCTGTGCCATAAATTCCTTTGTAATGTTGCTTGGTGTGGCTGTGCTTGGATGTTCCAGTTCCTCACTCACCATATGGGGCTCATGGCTGTTTCACAGGAAGCCTCATAGCAAACTGAGATTAGATTTATCACATAAATTAAGGTGCTTGGAGACCTTTGCTTCGTATATGCTGAAAAGTTCAAATTTATATTTTGTTGAATATTTCTGTTCAATAAAACTGACATGCAACAAGGGATTCATGAAATGTCTCACTTGTAGTTAATCTAAGCATAGTTTGAAACCAGTTTTCTTTGTGGTTTCTTGCCACTTCTGCTTAGAATTCCAGCAAAAATCCAGAACTGCAGAGGTGTGTTAACATAATCTTCCATTGCAGCCCAAGCTAAATATTTATTCTCTCTTGATGATTTTTACCTTAGTCCTAAGAGCTCCATAAAGCAGATATCTGTGCAAACTCTGCAGGAAAAATGATTGTTCATTTCAGGTCATTTTGGGTGTTTGCAAATTCATCATTCAATTAGACATGAGTTATGCTTGCCAAAAGAGCAGCGAAGACTCAAAATGTGTCCAAATTTACTGGTTATAGGTAAATGTGGAAGAAAATTCAAGATGTGGTTAATACTTGTTGTCTTACAGCCCCCCAAATTTTCTCTTAAAGCAAGTATTTCTCACACTCCTACAGCATGTCTGTCAGAGTCCTGTATTTTATCCTGGATTATCTGCATAGCCTTAAAATGATACCACAGAAAATCTCATTTAGGTCAGTGAATCAAACCCAGTTCTTCCCAAATACTTGAGTTATACTGAAGCCAAAAGAAGCCCTCTGTGGAAAAAGCTAGTAAGTGTTGAAAACAGCTTTGTACTAATTTTGGGGGTAACTTTTGAAAGTCTACATGAAACCATATCCCAGTTGTTTAAGAGACTTATGGTGGGCCTGTTCACACTGGTCATTAAACTTCCAGTCTGACACTGGGGTTTAGAATTACCCTAAAGCTGAATGAAATCGAAAATTCTTCAGATTGTTTCATTCAATTAGTTCAATCATCCCAAGTGTGCCTGTTTCAGGACATAAAGCACAAGACAGGAGTACATTGGAAGTGAATTTACAACAAGCTGAGATGTACAGCGACACATCTCCTCATGTCAAACCTTGATTATGGATGAGCCATTTGTTCTTATGTCCTTCCTCAAAGCCATATGCACTTTCAGAAACCAGGTTTTTAAATATTTCTGTTTAGTAAGCCTTGTAACTTTGAAGACAAGACCATTCCAGGGGTTGCTGTTTATACTGGTCTGCAGATAGAATTTCTCCTCCTTGGATGAGTGAGAAGGACGGTCAAGACATGGCCCTTCTGTCTTAGTACAGAAGTTGTGTCAGTAAAAAAGTCTGTACTCTCCATGTTGACTTTAGTGTAGCACTGTTCTGGTTTGCACCCGCCCTTTGCAGTGCTGCCTGAGCCATGAGTGCTGCTGGAAGATTCTTGGTAAGTTCTGGAAGCATGTCTTGGAAGTGGTCTGACTCTGCATGCTGCAGTGGCTTAGTTGAAAAAGCTGTGGTCTTGAGTTATACATTGTTGGGATGCATTAATGGTGCTTTTTTCACCTTAAGGGCCTCCCTCCACATTCACCCGACTCATTATAACAAGTGCAGATGAAACATATTCAAATGTTTATGTTTATGTTCACACATGCTCAGATTTCTGTGTTGAGCTGGAATTTGTCCTCGGAGCCTTTACTCCTCAGTGTCTTTCAAAGGTGGGAGTTCAGTGTGGTAAACTGTAGTGTCTCAGCAGGTCTGTGAACTGTGGATGAGGAAATGAAAATTTTTTAATAAGAGAAACTTCCATTTTCTCTTCTCTCTCTCCCTGTTATGGGTTACCTTTCAGCTGTGATGGAAGGACTGTGTGTGCTGTAATCGATGTGGAATATTTGTGGAAACAAAGTGCTCTGTGGCAACCAGGAATGATACTCTACTGTAATCTCTTCATTCACAACTGTGTTTTAAAGTTTTCCATCAAAAGGCTAAAAGGATGCATGATGTGACTGCCACCTTCTAAGGTGACTTCTACCTTTTAAGGTAAGCAGTCAGACTTTCTAGGCTCATAAGCTTAACTCTTGAGTAAAACTTTACAAAATATGGGGGCTGGCCACTTGATTCGAAGGCAGCTGCTGCAGTAACATTTCCCAAGTGCTATTACACTTCCATGTAACCTTACTGTAATTTCAATCCTTCACCAGCATGGAACATCATCCATGTAATCAGGGCTTTGTCATGAGTGGGAGGATCCATGTGGTAAATGCATTGTGGCTGAATAATGAAGAAGGTGGAGTGAAACACACTTGTTTCCCGTGTCCCACACTGCCCTAGAGTGCTATGAACAAGTAGGCTGAGGTTTTAAAAAGTTCTTCTGGAATTTTTGCAATTAATAGTAATGGGTAGGATTTCCAATTTTCTATAATAGCTTCTACAATCTCAACAACAGGATTCATTTAGGTGGATGTAAAAGTTTAAATTTCACCTTCTCTTCTCTTCTCTTCTCTTCTCTTCTCTTCTCTTCTCTTCTCTTCTCTTCTCTTCTCTTCTCTTCTCTTCTCTTCTCTTCTCTTCTCTTCTCTTCTCTTCTCTTCTCTTCTCTTCTCTTCTCTTCTCTTCTCTTCTCTTCTCTTCTCTTCTCTTCTCTTTTCTCTTTTCTCTTTTCTCTTTTCTCTTTCCCCCTCCCTCCTCTTTTTCTCTCTCCTTTTATTTCATACTCTGTTGTTTTACTTTTTTTTCAGTAACTAGCAAAATAAATGTTAAAATAGAAATGGGAATTAACAAATGGAAAAAGCTGCTGACAAAACATACATAACAGTTGTGGTGTAAACACCCTGCTCAAAAGAACAGATTTTCCATAATATCTGTCAGTTTGCAAGAAGGAAAAAAATAATGCTTCACAAAGCAGTATAAATAAATAACAGTGTGATGTGTAACTAATATTTTCTAATTTTCATAGGAGCCACCATCTTGGCAATATTGTGTTGCCTAGGAACTGACAAAAACATGTCTTTTTTTGTTTTGTTTTTAATGGTTCCTTTGTGCCCTGATATTTTTCCAAGTTGGCAGCTGCAAGGAAAAACAATGTGATTTGGTTAGATTCAGCCCCTCTCTCTCTCAAGTCTGGAACAGAACAGATAAGAACTTGTGTGTCAGAATACAAAGTTTACTCAGCACGAGTCAAAAGCTTTTGATGTTTGCTATCCAATCTGGCCCGGCATCTTTGAAGTTCAGTTACTCATACTACAGCCCCATCAGTAAGAAATAGCCATTTTCCCTATGCCGGTTAAAACACTTGATGGATAGGAGCAGCCACGACAAAAGCAGCAGGATATTTTTTTCAGAGCTGTTCTGGGCCTTTTTGTTTCTGTTGATCCAAAAGAGAGAAAATATTCAACCAAATATAAGGAAGAAAATGGAAAGAAAATTCTACAGTGTCATTTTGTACCCTGTTCCTGGAATGTTCTTCTGTATGTTGTTCATCAGTTAAATGTAGTACACAATTTAGTCATTCTAAAGGCTCTAAAATACTCACCTGAATCCTCTTTGTATTCCTGGTTTTGAAGTTAGATATTGCTCTGATTCATTAAAAAGAATAAAACTTCTTAAATACCTTAACCAACATCAACAAGCAACTCTTTGGACACAGAAAATGCGTTTCCATTCCCATTTTTTCTCTTGGTCAAGAGGTCAAGTTAACAGCTGGTGTAAATCAGCAGAGTGCTTTTCCAGTTGGTGGACCTCTACTGATTTACACCATCAAGGATGTGGCTCAGGAAGGCTGAGATGAAGGAAGCTGCCCCCAGTAACCCATCACAGAGCGGGAAGTGGAGCCCAGCCCTGAAACCCTGTCATGTGCTTTAACTACAAATTCATAATTAAAGCAGGAAAAGCAGTATGGTTTGTGGTGTATCTCTTATCAGGGTCTTTTGAACTATGCAGTGAATGATTTAATTGGCATGGATAAATTCTTTTCACTCAAAGAAAACCCAGTAGCGCTGTTAAATATTACGGATGTCAAATATTAAAATGATTTTCCTGTGCTACTAGTAGTGTTCTTTGAAGGAACACTGTCTTTGTTCTAGGAAATAAAGCCATACAATCAGTATACAACTAGTGAAGTCTCACATTCTCTACTTTTTACTGAGTAAACCTTAGACAACAAAGCAGAAATTCTCCTCTTTCATCCTTCATGGGTTCTCAAGGAGACCAGTGTTTGTGGTTTTTTTGAGGCTATTCTAAAGGGTCAGTTAGTTTACATTCAGTAGCCAAGTAGAAACCTGTACAGACAGAAGGAATATCACCACCTTTAATTTGAAATCTGCAGTTTCAACAAATTGTAACAAATCCAACTTCTATTTTTACTGTAAATATGCCCCGAGTTAGCTTTGGGAAGATGAAAGGCTGATATAAAGGATACAATTGAGTTACAAAGAAAAATGCTGCACAATGGATAGATCTTTTTTTTTTTCAAGCTTTCCTTCTGTGACACTCTGTCAAGCAACCATTGAGGATTTTTTATTAACATCTGGGTATTTAGTGTATGGTATTGAAATTCTTTCTTTTCTCTCTTCTCCCTCTTTTGCTACCTTCTTAGCTTTATTTCAGGCTTTGCCTCTTACCACCAATCTGTTGACCTTTTACATTAGAAGGATATGAAATCTGGGTACCAGTTCTTACCATGATAGAAGAGATTGCAGACAGACTGACACGTGCTCACTCCATCCAGTAAAGGAAGGACATTATGCACTGCCTCAGAGACAGATATATTTTGCCTTACTGAAATATGTAGAAGCTGTTCACAATAGAGTGTTTGAAAGAATTTGTCTAGTCCTGAGTTGCTCTGTCTGGCCTGGAACATACTTGAACTTTACCCTTTTTAACCTTGGAGCTAGTAGAAATAATGTAAAGGAAAGTTTCTACTAAAACTCAGGAATTGTGATTGTTGCTATTTCCACAGCTAGAAGAGAGACATTGGTACGTGTCCTCATAAAATACTAGGTTATTGTTGAGTCTCCTTTTCCTCTAAGAAGGAATGAAAAACATAGCAAAGAGGGTTAACACAGATGTAGTGGTTTATGCTACTGATTTTAAGACCTCAAATCTTTCTGTAGGAGAGCACATCTCCTACCAGAGATGGTGTTTGCTCTACATGACCAAAAATGCAGATATTACTCATTTCACAGCAGGCAGAAGTGAGACAAAGTTAGGAAAGAAACAAGGGATGAAAAAAGTGGTTGTCCTTGACCTGTTGCCCAAGTCTGTTGTCCCCTGTCAAGCCCATGGGAAGAGGTGAGGAAATGGATGTTGTGCAGATATACCTTCAGTTGGTTTACAATTTGCGTTTGTGGACTCCTGAGACCCACTGAACTCCCTGTTCTCCAGAGGCTTGATGCAGGTGGGTTTACCACTCAGGGAGAGTGGGGGTTTCCTTGGGAGAGATCCTGTAAGAAAGGACAAATATGCACGCAGATACACAAATACTTCTTTAGAAATGTGTTAATTAATGCAGTGTCTGTAAATGCAGCAGGATAGTCTTGCTGACAATTGATTTGTCTGTGCACACACATGTTCTGTGCCCTTATCAGAGTGAGAATAGGTAGGTCATGGGATGCTCGGCTTCTGTTCTTTTTTACTCTCTGGAGAATAATACCCATCTCCCAGGGTAATACTAATAACAAACTTTTCCTCCTACACAAATGCCTGAAAGGTGGTTCTTGAGATATAGTCCAGCGAGGGAAAATCAGCATAGCTCCACAAAGCTGATTTACTGCAGTCTTTGTTTTGATCCAATAGATCTGGTCTGTAAAATGAACCTTTGCCCAACAGAGGATGTGATTTTTACATTGAAAACACCATGTAATCCCAGAAAGATAAACTGCTGGGAGTTTTTATTTCATGTGCAACATGGCTCTTTTACATTGTTTGAAGAGTGGAAAGAAATCTTAGGATTTATTCAGTGTAATTGTGAGTAAGATCTGTGGACTTTAGTTCCCATACATGTGCAAACTCTGAAATTAGGCATAAAGTCTCATTGTGTTCTTAATAATCCACTTCACTGCAATATAGAAGCAGGCACTGTACAGCACTGTTTTTCCACATCTATCTGCAGTGAAAGTATCTGTGTTTGGACTGTGGAATAGGAAGCTCTGTGATAAATCTGCGTTTGTCTCTATGTTCTCAGCTGTACAGCAACTGCTGCTGGTGGCTCGCTGCAATGAGGCTCACAAGCGGCTTGTTTGGTTTGAGGACCGGCAGAGCTCATTGCATGAGAGCAGCTCTCATTTCTGCTGCAGGCTTACCCGTGGCATTTGTGATTCGAAGGTAATACGCTGTATAGCATTCTTTTATTTCCCACATTCTCTTTCCAAAGAGAGGAAACTCGTGGGCTGATGTTTTGACAGTAAAGCAAATGTCGATTGCTCTTTTATAAATTCTGACAAGCTACTGTATGTAACGTTTATTTAGTGCTCTGTGTGTGTTGCCAGCAACACTAGCTAAATTTCTTCAGCAAAAATAAAAGGGTTCAATCAATCATATGATCTGGGCAACCTGTATTTATATCTCCAGTGTGTCATAACCTAGTGTTGCTTGTCATTTCTTAACTGATCTACAAATATTACAAAAGCAATTTTCTGTCAGACTAAGGCTTGATCACAGTTGACCTCAAACGTCTAAGCATACCCACTGGAGAACCTCCAAAGCTCCACGGATATTTATGGGTCTTGTTCTCTCTTTGTTGTACCCGTTGGTATCAAAGAAAACCTACCTGATGCTGTCCATTCAGGTTCCTTCCACCTTCATACACCTTCCCATTACTTACCTTTTGCCAGTTTCTAAATGTTCTAGAGACAAAAATAATTACATCATTCTGTCTTCAGCTGGGTGGTGTGTGAGCTTGGAGAGACACCCACTTTTCTTATGTCGCTCTCACTCTCGTTCTGTCTTCTCTCTCTTACTAGTTAGGTCTTTGTTATTACAAAATGTATCTTTTTTTTTGTTGTTTGGAAAGTGTACAATGAAAACAGAATGCCAGCTGCATCTTTGCTGAAAGAGCAGCCTTAGTTAGCACAGTAGCTTTGGAGCACACTGGGAAACTGTTGATGCTGCAACCTCTATGACTGTGAGAATATTGCTCTGTGAGTTGTTTTTATCAGGAACTCATAGCTGTTGGCTGGGTGTCTGTGGATTTTTCTGGATTCAAATTTATCCTCCCCCTGCTTTTCTCCCCAATACCAGATTTATCTTTGAAATGTACTCGCAGATGGTATAAATCATTTCTGAATGTCCCCGGTACAATGCAGTTTCTTAGGAATTCCTCTTCTCTTGTTTTGCAAATGTTTTTTTTCTTTGGCATATTCAAGTGACCTTGGTGTGTCTTACAACACTCAATATCGGGAGGCTTTATAAAACTCATATCTCAGAAGTGTCTGACATTACATTACAAGAGGATCTGTAAACCTCCGTGAGATGACGAATGTCTTTTTTAAACAACAGACCAAGACTTCATTTAAATTAGTAACATGGAGATTAGAGGAGCTCTTGCAGGCTGTGCTGCAGCCATGCCAGGACTCTAGGAATATCAGTCACATGAAAGCTGTTAAGTTTGAGATGGAAATAAATCAAGGAGCCTGTAAAAACTGTCAGCAGGTCAGGGAAGTTTATGAACTCTTGCTGTATCTAATCATAAATCATAAGAATAAGCTAAAACTGAGAAGAAAAATGTCCTCTTTTGTAATCTAATGCTGTCTGTTAAGGCAATAAAACTCAAATGAAATGCATGCATTGCAATTTTTAGTTGATACTTTACATTATTACCAAAGTGAAAGAAGAGTTTCAAAGTTATAAAAGTGAGACAAATGAGAGGTGGACCTGCACTGGTTGGTGTTTCCAGGCCTGCATCTCCTCTGCCTTTCAGAAACAAAGAGCACTCATCCAGCAAAACCCTTAAGAGTGCGTAACTGTAGACTTAATAATGACAATGGCACATATTCACATGCTCAAAGTAACGTGGAGAAAAGCTCTCCATTGGACTGGAGCTTAAAGGATGGGTGCAGTTATCAGCATCGCACTGCTGTGCAGCAGGTAAAGGGTCAGATCTGGGGTATATATGTGAGCTTCAGCCTAAGGAGTAGAGTAAAAAACGGAGATTTGTGAGTGTTTGACCATTGTGGGAAAGAATGCAAATAATTTGTGGGGGAGACCAACCATTTAACCTTCCAATTTCTCTCTATTGTAATTTTCATACCCCTTATGACCAACTCACTGGCTTTAAAAGTTTTCTAGCTCAAAACTTAAGCTACTTTCATAGGGTTTTGTCAAGTTGTAGCCCCTTTGTGCCTTAAACTCACTGTCTTTTCATTTGTGTCACTCAGGAAAGAGTCTGTATCTCTTTAGAGCCCCATCGACTTCAATAATACTTTGTACAGCGGTGAGGATTTATTTGTGGGGATTGGATTGCAGGGCGAGGGCCAGAGATTGGAAACCTTTCTTGTCTGGCATACTGTTGAAAAGCACTACGAATGTTTCCGACACCGATATCGTTACGCTGGCCATCCATCTCAGAGCAGGGTAAGTGCTCAGAGTACTTTACAGTGGAATGCCAGACAAGGAAGATTTTACAATCCTAGGCCCTGACTTTGCAATCTGATCCTCACTGACAAATCCCTTACCCTGTCTAGAGTACCACTGAAGTCAATAGGACTAGCTCAGGAGTAAAACACAATTCAGGATGAAAAAAGGAATTTGGAGGAAAAGCCTGATACTATGTGAACAATGCCTGAAAGAGGGAGAGGAAACACCTCATCATATATTTACCAGAATACAGAAAAGTTTGAGATTAGGTCTACTTCCTGGGCTTCTTAGCAGGATTGTGAGCACCAGCCTTGGAATCATCTGTGTTTGCTGCTAAGAAATTTAAAAAGTTATGTGTATGCAATTATAGAATATGTACATGGATTTTACCTGTTCAAACTGAGGGCAGCAGGAGCCAGTGTGAAAACGTACAGCTGAGAGAAATACATCAGTGATAAGGAAATCTTGATGAGGTTTTAAAATAAATACAGAGTGAACACCATACTTTTGCAAAAATACGGTTCTTAAGGCCTGATACAAAGTGGAGTCACACTTGTTTAAAGAAAATATTGTGAATGTCCTGTAGAAACAGACAGAAAGTCTTTTACTTGCTCCAAAAATACTGTGTGGGGTTCTTCTTTAGAATGCAAAACTCTCTCTTGTTGCAGGTTTTATGAGACAGGCAGTGAATCTTCTGTTCATAAAGCCAGGGAGCTGCTCCATCAGAGCAAACCCATGGGTGGTAACTGACTACTCCCTGTATTTTAAGAATTGGGTGTTTTTGAAGCAAAGTTCTAGCTTCATGGGTTTTGAAGGTAAGAACTGAGTGAATTCTCCTAACCTCAGATAGTATAGCCAGATCTTTATGATATGAGTAGTATACTTGTTTAATGAAGAAAACTAAAGATGGCTGTGGAGAGGGAATGCTCTGCATTGAAGAAAACCTGAAAAGAGAGGCTAGAGTTTAAAGCCTGAAATAGGTAATGTAGGTGTTTCTGAATCAGGATCATGTTTCTGTTAGTCCAAATGCCTAATTTCAGAGGATGGTGTGTTCTGAAGACCAAAGAAATTTTCGTTTCTTGTGGTAGTTGCTGATGTTTCATGGGCCCAGTGGTTCCTTAGTCCAGATTCCCTAACAGTGGTCAAACTCAGCAATGAACTGGAAGGTGGACATGCTGCATCTTGCAGCCAAGTGTGTTGTGCTATACACAAAGTCCTGGAACAAAGGTTCGTGTCATGAGAGCATCTGGCACTCACTAGGAAATCCCTGATTTACATAAGATATTATAGAAGTGGCTTGGTGTTGTGTGTGCAAGTTGAAGGAATAAAGACAATGCTTCAGAACTGTAGTCAGCCTCCACGGGCTACTAAGGAGAGGAAAATCTTCTCTCTTGAGATGGAATTGCACCTATTCCAAGTAAAACACCTGTACTTTTGATATTTCTGAACATAGAAAAATCAGTTCCCCATGTGGTCTGTCTCTGACGTGTTACCTGGCATGTTCTGGGCCAAGCAATCTGACCTCAGCAGAAGCTGAAGTGCTGCTGAAGTGCTGCTGAAGTTTGTGTGGTGCCTTCCCTGGATCTGTAAGAGAGCACAGCACCTCAGTGGAGCAACAAGCCCTTTTGCACAGCTGTGAGACTGGCAGGTTAAAGGGGCTCCTCTGACAATCATTCACAGATCAGAGCTGATAAAGGCAGGATAATGGATAGAAGAAAGGGCCACGGTAGGCTCCCTAAAAACATTCACCCAGATCCCTTTTTTGCTGATGCACACAGGATTCCATTTGCCTCCCCCAATGCTGGTGCTGACCTCCTTGTCTGCCTGAGCGCTCAGCCTCCTGTTTGTCCCCTCTGCTTTAGAACCAGTGAGGGGCCTGATTAACCTCATGTGTGAATTGCGTGGTGAGGACTAATTACTTGTACTTCCTTCTGTAGCACTGAAAAACATGTTTTATATTTGCCCTCCAGACACAGACAGGACATCAGGAAAAAAAGAAAAGGCTATAAACCAGCTCTTCATTAGTTTCTCTTAATTGTTACTGGGACAGGACCTTATGGCTTCACTTCCTCTGAGAGGGGGTTACTGAAACAGATAAAGTGCAGGTGCCCAGGTGCCCATGACATAGTTTTCCCCTGCAACCAACCTGAATAGCTTTCAAGAGGAGAGATCAGAGACTCCAGCTTTTGTAATGTCAGCATCTTTGTTAAACGTTTAGCAATCTGAATTCAGCTGCGGTAATGCCTCTAGCTTTTTTGTTCAATGGACACAAATCCTTTGACAGACTTGTAATGATATTAAAGATGAATGAATAACATACAATATTTAATTCCTTGTCTGTGATCTTTAGTGCAGAGAAGTTTGATGTGAGTATTTGCTTATTATACTGAAAGTCAAGGTTTAGTAAATAAGAAGGAAAATCCAATGGGTGGCATGGCAGGGAGAGCAGGGATGAGTAGTTTGTGGCAAGTGGTGAAGGATGGTCTGGAAGGCTGTGGTTGAAGTGCAACTCTCATGTCTTAGAACCAGAGGCAATGAGAGAGTAAATTGGCAATGGGAGGTTTCCTAAGGTTTCCCATGATTGGAAGGATAAAGGAAAAAGGTTATTACATAAATCAAAAGCTTTACTAAAAGAACAGTGAAATGCAGACTCAAGGGACTGGCCTTGGTAGCAAACATCCTTACATAGCTAAGTCACCCCACTGAACGGGGTCAGAAGCAAGAATTTTATTAACTGGAGGCTGTTGAGAAGCAGGTGTGGAACAGATTAATGGTTTGGAGCTCAGCTGGCTGAGAATAGCCAGACACGGAGACAAAAATTAACCCCAGACTATTGACCAGGGGTGATGTCAGTGTTCAGTGTGGCTGGGAGAGCCATCAGGCAAGCCAGGGAGTGAGTGGATAGGGAAGTGTAAGCAGCCAACTTCAGTGGTGAGAACTACCCGCAGTCTGTCCTGACACGCTTAATCACACTGACACTGTGCTGAGTAAGTAAAAGGGAATAGGGAGATCATTCCCAGTGAGAAAAGTGGGTAGCTATAGCATTCCCTCGGGAAACAGGGCCACAAATCAATGCTGCTTCTTACTTTCCAGAGTTTAAGGGAAAGAACAGTACTGTGTTGGTACAGTCTGCTGATTATACAAACCCGCATGCAGTGGGTTGCTTTGGGCTAGGTGAGGCTGAGCACTACAGTGGCGGTGAAGGGTGCTGCAAGTAAAGGCAAAGAAGTGTATACGGAGAGAACTACCTCATGATTAACTGGCCTGGTATCACTTCCCATGCCTGTGTGAATCCTCTCTGCTCACCTGCACTCAGGGCTGCCTCCGGGTTGTAGCAGACCACTTCCCACCAGTCAGTAACTGTCCTTTGGTCACCTGGGTTTTTTGAGGTCACAACCTTTGAGAAATGGCAAAGATGCTATTTCTTTAGCCACGTACTCTCTTCTGTTCCTAAATATCTTTTTCATGCCAAGTAAATGCACCTACATGTATATGTTTTGAGCCAAGAAAGGAAAACAGTTTTGACCTACATAAAGTCAAAAGGACCTGCTCCTCAGTGGTGTTTACTCTACAGAGAAAGCAATGGAGATGATATGAAAGAGTGAAAAGAACTGGTTAATGAGAGCAAATGAAAGGATTCGACTTGTCTTCCTTAAGAAGGAGACAAATAATAGGAAAATATGTAGGAAAAAAGCAAATAAATTCTAGTGGTCATTGCAACAGGATGTTGTTGAGAGAATTAATTCAGTGAGATTAAAGATTAGAATAGGTTCTTATTTGGCTAATGAATTTCCTAAAAATTATATAATAGCTAAAGGCAAAGATTTAAGATGAAATATGCTGTGTCTGACCTGAGATCTGCTGAACACTGATCCGCTATTAGAGATTCATTGGTTCAAGCTACTGGAAGCAGATGAGCTGCCGATCTAATCCGATGTGGGAGACAGGGTACTTCTCTACCTCCTGTATTCTGGTTCAAAACACTGTCATCATTTCTCTTTCTTTGAAATGCTTTCACTCCTCAGCAATATTTCTCATTACTGGTTGTTCCTTCTCTCCTTCTCTCCAGTTTAAAACTGAAACTGCTTTCCATTTTCCCTAAAAATATTTTCCTTTTTTTTCCCCCCACATTTTTCTCCCCTGCTTCTTAAAGGGCAAATCAGTTTAAGTTTTTTTAACAGTGGAAAATGTTAGCATTTCAGTGTCCAAAGGTGTCTTCTGTTGATTTTGATTACATTTCAAGTATATTAAAACTTCAGTACTTTACATTTTAAAAAGGTACATTTTGTTTATTGAGGAATGTAGTCTTTGTAGTTTTGGGGAAATTGATTTTTGCTCCAGCAGTTCTGCTGAAAAATCTCTCTCATCTTTACAACATAATTTATTTTCCATAATTATCAATATAAAGATATATTCAGATTAGCTACCAGACTACAATTGAATTTTATTCTTTTTTTGCCTGTTGCAGTTGCTTCTCAGAAGAATGGGGTAGGTTCGTGGCAGAAAGGCCAGTAATTGGGATGAAAGGGAGAAGTGTTAGCAGTCATTATGCTTCAGGGCATAATCTGATCACCAGCTGTAGTCAGAAGAGATCACTGTCTCTGGTATTTAACAGGACTAAATTTGTCACATTTTGATGAGAAGGTGAAGAGGAAGGATCTGTCTGTGACTGATCAAGTATTGAAAACAACATCACTAGCAAAATAGTTTTTTGATCTGAACTGAATGTGCATACGTTATACATTAGCTACCTGCCAGCTAACCAATTACACAACTTTGTTCAAATTCACATTTTCTGAGAGTGACTGTAAAAAGACAATGTTTAAAGTGAGCTCAGGCAGTGAATCAGCCTAAGCATGATAAGAGACCAAGGGGCTTGTCGCTGTCGATGAAACCAGTGGAAGGTCACTTTTTTTTGGTAAGGTTTTGGAAATGTGAGCAATACAGTATTTCTGCTTCATGGTATTTACTGAAAGGGTATTGCTTCAGACAGAAGCTAACTTTCTTCACAGCAAACTGCCGGCTGCTTTCCTCTTCAGTCGGTAGAAGAGATTTTTCTTCTGGAAAACCTCTCCAGGGAAATGTAAGTGGAGAAGGGGAAGTTATTATTTAATTGTACATGTGAATTGGATTAGTTTTCCTTGTAATTAATAGGAACAGTGTTATGCCACTAATTTAAAAGGGTACTATAGGAAAACCTTAACATTACTGAAGTTGAAATTCTTCATCCAATTTTTTCTCTAAATCGGTATTTTTCTTTAGTTCACTTCTCCTTGGGAAGGGTGGAAATGAGAACCTGTTGGAGGTTTTGTTCATTTCTTGAGCTGAACCTGAACTCCTCAGTTTCAAAGGAGGGTGGATTAACATTCTTGTAACTCACCTCCATGGCAGCATCACAGTTCATAGTGGCAAGCGAGGAATACCAACTGGAAAAGGCCAGAAAAGGAAAGCATTTTGCTCCCAGGCTGGGGTGAATGAGTGAATGACCAGTGTGGCTTTGCACTGACACAAGTGCACTCCCGGTTTTCCAGTTTGGTTTGTCACGCTGGGCAGTGGCTTCACATCGCTCTACGCTGGCTTCAGGGCCCAAGCAAGGGAGCCTAATCAGGTGGGGGGTGCAAGAGTTTTGGGGAATAGGCAGCTGCTGAGGATAGTACTTAAATTTCAGCCTCGAAGCCTGAAATGAAGGGGAAGGACGTGAGGCAAGTGGGTGAGATGAGAGAGCTGAACTGAGCTGCCACGGGGAGCAGAAGCCTGTGTGCAGTTCAAATGATTGTTACAGCCGAACGTGTAAGGAGTAACCAAGGCTAAGGTATAAAACACCAGGGAAAGAAGAAGGCTGGAACAGATTACAGAATAAAATTAAGAGTGCAAAAAAGTGATAAGGAAAGCAAATGCTGAGAATGAAAGGAAGCTTGTACAGGAGGTTAAGAGAGAAAATGAAAAATGCTTCCAGAGTGTCAGGGCCATGAGGTCAGTGAAGGAGAGCATAAGGCTTCTAAGATGCTGTGAAGGTAATTTATGGTCAGAAAACATTTCTAAATGTAACGTATGCTGTGGCTTGATACTCACAAAAGGAGGACAGGGGACAGATGCCACAGGCGGACATAAATTTCCCCAGAGAGGAAGAAGAAATATGGGGAAGGGGGAAGGTGTCAGGCTGACACAGGACTGCTTTGTGACCTTCGAAGACTGGCAAACAGTGTCAGGATGGGATATTAATTGAGAAAAATAATGTCTTATCATTGTCCCAGCTGAACTGAAGAGAGCTGCAAGCAAAACCAGTCTGTCATTTTGGGCCACTACTAATGCATCTGAGTGGCTTCTGTGCGGCATCCTGTGGCCTCACAAGGAACCAGTTTGTCTGGAAAGTGAACTTTATTTTGCCAAATGTGGGTGAAAACACTGTAAAATGCTTCTGAAGTCACGGCTAGCTTTAAGTTACTCAGTTTATGTATGTCTTGTTTTCCTGCAGTCCTGAAATAAGGGAAATACTTAACTATTGTGGGGAATATGTTTAAGGCAATGATGACTTCCCATGGTGATAATAACCAATGGCTTCAAGCCAAGATGTTTTTACTCATTGAGAAATAATTGCGACTATGTGAATGTGTATAGGGAACTTTCTCATGATAGGGAAGTAAGAAATATACCTCTAAGCCATAGTCAAATTACCTTTAAAATACTGCATTTTGCTATTTACCTTCTCCAGATGTTCCTGGGTATTCATAGAACAGACCTTTTCTTGAAAAAGCCTGGGGCTTGACTCTTAGCTGGTGCAAGTCAGTATTGCTACAATGAATGGAAAATGGAGTTTGATGCAATACTCCAAGTATGTTTATGTGTCATTTTGCTGATCCTAAGGCCCTTATAAAATCTCCCTATGGTTTCCAGAGCTGTTTTCTGAGTCTAGACTTATGAGGCCAAATTATTTTTTATTCTCCCAAGTCCTTTCTCAACTATTTTCTGACAATTTTTAGTGAAGAATTTATCTGAAAATGAAGAATCTCTAAGGATGAGAGTTTCTGGATCTGCCTCCTGCACCAGGTGTTCTCTCCATTCCCTGCATAAGGCAGAAGACAGGGAGTGTCCTGGGAATAGGATACAGCTGTGCTTTGCTCTGCTCAGTTGTCAGCTGGTATGAAGGTACTCGCTCCAGCAGCACACACAAAAAGCAAGGGAGTTGAGAGAGTCACAGATGGCTCTTCCTTTTACCTGGGGCAGTTCAGATGAAAGAAAAAATCCAGTCTAAAGTTGATGAGGCAACAGGAAATTTTTCATGTTCTTCACTGCAGGTAGGTTGAGTCGGTACCACCAGATCACACAGCCCTTGCTTTGGTGAGCGTCTCTTCCCATGATTATTGCTGTTTGCTCCTGTGGGGGTAACATGTGTGAGCTAGTGCGTGCTCCCTCATGTGAACAAGGGGGATGTGCTCTATCCAATAAATACTTGTGTGATTAGTCATTCCTGTAGTGAGGGAACATCTAAGTCAATTGCCTCAGCTGAATGCAGCTCACAATATCCATTCTCAAATTCAGTAACCACTTATTTGACACAGCATTTAAATTAGAAGCACATTTTCTTGGAGATCTCTATGGGCATAACCAGTCCCAGAGTGCTGAGAACACTGACAATCTCCTTTTAAAGCCCTGCTCACTGGTGATATGGGCACAAAGAACAACTGTTAGCTTTGCACTGCTTAATACTGACATGTGTGAAGCCTGGGTAGATTATAGATTGGCCAGGCTCTCCCGATATATCCGGTGGTGCCAGACTGTCGGACCAGGCCCCAGAACCTGCTTGTTCATATGGTTAAGTTATTGGTAAAACTTTTTCTTTTGTCACCTACCACTGTCTAAACAATTGTCTGGCATGACTTGGGCTTAGCACAGCCCAGAAACTCTTCACAGTGAGTGTTTTGGATGTGGCTACCCTGTTTTGGAGACAAGGAGAGTTAAATGGCATAGATGTCATCTGTTTCATGCCAGTTGTCCTCTGTGCCCGAGAATGGTCCAAGGGACTTTTCATTAACAGTGGAGAAAATGACTTTATCTGTCAGTAAATGACATAGCATTACTGTCAGAGGGTGGGATGGAGAACCTGACTTTTCCTTAATTCCAGACTTGCACTAGTGTCATGATCAGTAAGTTCTTTCCCGGTTTATTCTGTTACAAAAGAAAGAGAACATGACTGTGAAAGCAGGTTTCCACAGAAAATGTCCTGCAGTCTAGTGGTCAATGCATGAACATCCCCTTGGATGGACCTCCACAAGAAGGGAGAGGTCTCTGTCAAGGCCTGAGGTGTCTGACTGTTTGCTGTGACCAGCGGTGCATCTGGAGATGTCCCATGGCAAACAGAAGGTTGTGTTGTCTGTGTTACTTATGCAAACACCAGCTCAAGGTGCTGCTGAATCTTGCAGTTATTGGAAAGCCCTGAGCCTACTTTTTGGCTACCTGGTGCTCCAAAGCTTTGTCATCCCTAATTTGAGCCAAGGCTTATCTCTTTGCTGCTGTGACAGGAGCCTTAGAAGCCTGAAAAATCCCAACTTGATTCTCAGGGATGTGGGGCTCTCCAACATGGCCTGCTGGGGCTGGCAGAGAACTGGAAGCAGAGCACTCTGGAAACGATGATTGAGTTGAGCTACAGAGCTCGAGCTTCCAGGCATCACTCAGGTTTTAAATGTTTAAATCATTCTTATATAATCTTTTTTTAACAGAAATTAGGTGTTTCCTGTGGAGTGGAATTTCAATTTTACAGCTAAAGAGTTTCTAACTAAAAGTTGAGCAGAAAACAAAAGGATAACAACCAAATTATGGCTGCTCCTAGTGGGCCTACTAAGCACGTCACTCAGCAGAGGACACCAAAGAAGGAACTAGTGAACACTAGACGGTGCTTGAGTAAAAAAACCTTGCTGGGAACAGTTATGGGTGGGTGGGGGGTGTCTGCTAATGCAGCAGAGGAAGCAGACCTAGATGGGCTTCCTGACCCTTGTCTATCTTAAAATTTCCTATGTAATCTCCATAGACATCTTCTTCAGTGCAAATATACTTTGGCCAGTAGCCTTGAGGTTTATTAACACCATGGAAAGTAATTATTGCCTTGTCCACACTCCCCATGGCGGTTATTGTTTAAGTATTTCCCTTATCCTGGATTGCAGGAAAACAATCCACTACATAAATCTACTGACAAACAGTTATGCTGCGGCAGCTCGGGAAGTGCAATATTCTCTCTGTGCTAATTTCAGTAAAACAGCACGTTTTTGTAAATGAGCTAATCCACAGAAAGTGACAGAATGTTACATTGCAGAGGCCTGGCTGAGCTAATGGTACAAAATGAAAGAATGTTTTCACTGCCTGTCCTCTGAGTTCAGTTGGCATAATAAAATGCTGTTTCCCCCAGCAAGGAAATATATGTCCTTCTACTTTGCTTCTCTGTCATAATAAATGACTGGCCTGGAATTAAATGGGTTGTTCCTGGACAAGGGATATTAGTGATGGAAAAGACCTGTTAGATCACCCGGGCCATCTCTTTGCCAGTACAATGCTACTTACCTTGCATTTCATAATGCTCTTTCTAATTTAGTTTTAAAAGTCTCCTGCAGCCAGCCTTTCAGTGCTCTCCTTACAGGTCTTTTGCTCAGCTTCAGTGTGAACTTGTAAGCAAAGACAGTCAGGTTACAGAGGCTTAATGAAGTAGCCCACTGTAATTACGAGGAAAAACACATTAACCTGCCCCAGTAGAAAAATACAGCACGTAAGCTTAAATTACAGCAACTGTAATTAAGAGGAAACCTCAATACCTCATGTTAACATGGTTTATTCCACGATTGGGTTGGAATAAAAATTCTTAAGTAATCTGCTCTGCTGATGGTTGAGAACCAGGGTAACTTGGTCAGTTCTGCTCACAGTTGTTGGAAAGTTTCCTTTCAGTGTTGGTCTTCCTCATCTCATCTTACAACTCCCACCTGTATCTCTGTGCAGCACAGGTAATCTTTCCCATTCCTGTGGGGTTAATATGTCTGAAATGTCTGAAGACTGGAAAAACATCCAAGGCATTGTTTCCTCTCGTAGAAGGTCCAAGTTTTGCGCTTTGCTGAGTTGTGACAGCCCAGAAGTCGCTTCTATGTGTCCTCACTGGTGGTTTATGCCTGGTCAGAGGGCCTTGATTCAAGTCTGAGAAAGGATGACAATTATCACTACTGGTTTGGCCATGGCTTACAGCCCCTTAAATCAGTGTTTAACACAGGTTTAAGGGACGTAATGAATATTAAAGGCAGAAATTGACTTTCATCTAGGAATGTATAAGTCTTTTCACGGAATGCTTAGTTTGGTGTCGTGAAATCTTCACTCATGTGCCTCAGTCTACACTGGTAGTCTCTTGGGTCTAGGGGTGCCCATTGTGTCTGGATAGGATGAAAATTCAGAGGAATTTAGTATCGAAACCAAATAGGGGGATTAAATCTGCGTGAAGTAGGTGTGATTAAGCATATATCTGAATTAACTAAGCCTGCAGTAGAAATGGAAATGGCTCAAACACAACCCCAATAAGATGGAAATCTCTGTCTGATAGTGACTCTCCAAATGGCCCAGTTCATGGAAAGCCACTATTAGGCAGAGTTGGCAAAGAGCACACCAGTCAATATTCCTTACTCTCCAGCAGATCTGTGTCTGGCTGCAGCTGAATCACTGAGACATTGCAGCTCTTCCAGAGGGCAACAAACAGCCTCGCCAGTCTGGGCTGCAAGGATCCTGAAACAGAGCCCTGCCATTAAAATTTGTGTAGAAGTTTCTACACTTTAGTGTTCCCACTGCCGCCCTTTTCTTTTCCCCTTAACTCCCTAACGTCCCCTAAAGTCATGTAACTTTGGAGGGACTCCAGAGAACAAAATGGAAAGGTCTCTAGATAAAACTGCTGTAAATGAGAACAAAACCTGGCCCCTATATGATTCTAGAATGTTCTTTATTTTCTGACATAACTTCAATTGTAAAGCAGCGCATTCTGTCCAGGCTTAATGGAACTTGGTTCTTATTTTTAAAGGTTGAATTATCACTATGTGCATGACAAAGTAGCTGTGTCCAGAAGAGTGGCTTTGAGAAAGATTACATGTTTTGATGCCTTTTCAATAAGACATCTGAGGATTTTATTGGTTGTTGTTCAGTAGTAGAGTTGCCACCAATATATCTTGGACTTCATGTTTTTGCCACCAATATATCTTGGACTTCATGTTTTTGTATAGTAAAAAAACCCTCTTCTGTCTCTTCTCTCATCTTGGCCTGATGTGCTGAGTATTTTAATCACAATGAAATTAGTGGCTGCTCCTCTCATCTCTAAGGGACTGCACTGTGTCATCAGCGGGACCTTCAGTTTTATGCAAACATGTCAGATAACAAGTATTGCAAAAGCTTTATTTTTTTTTCACCATTGAGTCTTGGTTTGTTCATTCAAAGCTCCCTAAGCCCAACATAGGACATTTGGAAGTAACTGGCTTGATAAACTCTGATTTTAACACTGCAGCAAGAAAAAACTCAAACACACTGAAACCCTTAAAGCAAGATGACTACTGCAGTTTCTTTCCTTGAATTAAACTTGGTATAACCTCAGTGTTCCTGTATTTAGAAGGGCTCTGTGGCAGAGATTAATTTTGTGAATCACTTGTGGCAAAGCAGTGATGAGTGCATAGGAATGTCACCCTCTACTGGGATCCAGGATCTGGCTTTCCTTCATAAAAACCCTTAGCTGTTTCCTATAGTGAACTTGTTGACCCCAAGCATGTTTCATTGCTCGTGGTACGAGAGGGCTCATGCCTGAATGGACTTTTTTAAAGATCAGAAATTTTAAACCAAGCTTCTTATTCCTACAGAAAGGGCTTATTTAACATTAGGTTACCAGCAAAGTCAAAAGAATATGCTAAGGTACCACCAAGGGCTTTTAACTTGTGCTGTCTTGTGTACAGCTTCATGCTTCATGCTAGCCTTACTGGAATCACTGCTTTGTTTGGAACATCATAGTCACAGACCTAGTTTCCATTTCTGTGATCCGTGTATTTTGGCATATATCTGTCAAATTGACATGGCCTGGCCTTGGCCATGGTCTACATCAGGTATGCCTGAGATAAAGAGAATTTCTCGTATATTAATGTGTTGCTGATAAGAATGTCTGAGTATTCTTGTCCTCACTTGCAACCTGACCACCGAAAAAAAAATCAGTTGCATCATTCGTGACTGCAGCAAGTTCGTGAATCCACTGATAATTGTAAAAGCAGTTGCCCCAGGCAACTACTAGTGGAATGACTGACGGTAGTTTGGGGTTTTGGCGTTGTGGAGAGCTGTTATTGCAGATTCATTTTACACATACAAAAGGTTTGGGGGATAAAGAAGACTCTCCACAATTATTTTCTTAACCTTTTATTTCCTTCAAAAATAGATATCTCATTCTATTCCTTTTTGTGTTGTTTCTGGAGGAAGTGACAGGGACATCTCAAATGTGCTCTTCATTTTTTGTAGTGAGCTTTCTATTTATCTGTCCAGTAGCAGCGATGCTGTTGGAACTGGAGTGCTCTAGCATATTCTCTAGTGTACCTGAAGGACCCTTAACCCCACAACTTGTTCACTTTTGTCAGTTATATCAGCTAGTCTCATAAAAGATATTAGCTCTTCCTACAAATTCTCGTTTATCTAAATATTATTACCAGTAACAGGAATGTTTGTGGCAGCTTGTATGGCAGAAACACACAGGAGCAATAGGGTATTTCTGCCCTAAATATGAATGTGGAAGAGGAAAGAGAGGCATCACAGGTGAAGTGCATTCTGTAAGGACGTCAACAGAGCGGAAAGTTAAACTTAGGTCGGCTTAATCTTCATCCATGGCCAAGCCATTGGCACATTGATGCTGCTTTCCAGGAACACGTAGAGATTGGCAAGCTCTGTTGTTAAGCAAATAGGAAATCCACTCTGAAATGCAGAATGTGTAAGGAACCAAAAATATCTGTAGATTAGTTCCCTTCTCACTGTTTTCTGTTTGTTTTTCTGTAAAGTTGAAGTGTTTTGCTCATACGTATTTCAGCCAGTACAAAGCAAGTGTAGAGTTCAA
This sequence comes from Falcunculus frontatus, assembly GCA_013398115.1. NCBI lineage: Eukaryota > Metazoa > Chordata > Aves > Passeriformes > Falcunculus > Falcunculus frontatus. The sequence goes on from VZRV01001161.1 coordinate 650,116, forward strand.
AGTGACATTTTCATTTTGAAATGTTGCTTTTGAAAGGATTAAACATCTCAAAAAATGAAACAAATTCTTGTTTCAGATTGGGACTAATCAAATAGTTCTGGTCAGCCAAACACGTGTTGTGTTTTAGTAATGGAGATGGCCTCAAAATGTTTTGCTCCTGTGTTTTTTCCCCACTCTCTGCTCCCATGTCATTCTAACCCATACATATCACTTATATCATTATTTTACAATGTTCAAGCAGATCCTTGTAGCAGGAATTGGTCGTGAGATGGAAATTTGAGGGTGTCATCAGCCTGGATTAAAATGGTTCTCCTTTAATGGCCTGTGTGAAATAGAGGGTGGTGTCAGTTTAGGTTCTGAATGTGCTCACACTATAAACTGGTCAGGTTTGTGTTTCCTGTGCAGGCCAGCAGCAGCAGTGCTCCTCATCCCCACAGCTGAGGAACAGCATGAGGCTTCTCCGTCTTCTTCACACCAGGCTTTCAGGTCTGCATGGTCATGAGCCTGGTGGTTTGGGGAAGGGTTGAACATTGTTTCACTAGCAGAGAGCAATGTTTCACACATTTTCTTCCCCTGTTGAACCAGTTGCAGGGGCCAATAAAACTGGACTGTAATCCTGGACTCCAGGCTGTGCAAAAAACAAAGAGACCCTGTGGAAGTCAAGGACCCTCTTGAGCCTGATCTTGTTCACAGCTATTCCTTGTTTTTCCCTCCTGGCAGAGATATATGCTCTTCCACTGCAATGTGCAGCTTAATATTTTTCCATTCACTCCTGCAAAGAAGTGACGGCAGCAGGTCCTTAAATACTGAGGTGCAGTTTGTGTGGCTATCCACCTTGCAAGGAACTATGGGTTGTTTGAAATCTACTGGATGCTTATTTTGATGGATATGAGCACCTGTCAGGAGTGATTCCATATAGTATTAAGTCTCTGAAGCATTTGTAGCAGGAATGAATGTGTTTTTGAGACCATAAATCACATCTGCAACTTTGCTGAATAGCAGGAGAAACCAACCTTTCAAGTGACGCCTGGGCATTTTGCAAGTCTGGTCTGGCTCACATCTGTGAATTCAGACCCCCTCTGCTGCCATGTCATGTGTGAATTCCATGGCAGACACTTATATCTTGCAAGATTAGCACCTTTAATTTGGTGGTAGTACTTTGCATAAGCCTTTAGAGTTTGGTATCTTCATACTGTACCCTCGGTAAGCCCTAAAGTTTGTAAGGAGGATGTGAAAGACAAATCAAATGAATTAGAAGTAACAAGAAGTCAAAAGCATGTCTTCCCTTATTTTCTTTCCTGTTTGCCTAAGGATTATTTATTCTGTTTGCCTTGATTCCAGCCACTTAATTTTTCCAAACAGATGCAGCTGATTGATTAATGGCATTTCATGTTTAAAGTCAAAAGTGTCAGCAAGACTCTTGCACGCCTGTGTCATTCTCTCCTAGAACAATAGCTTCGGCTGAGAAGTAGGGACTTGTGCCAAGTATTCTTGAGGATAGGAGGTCATGTGCCACTTTTCTGCTAGGAGACAGATATATATAAGGACAAGGGGAGGCAGGAGTTTGGGGGCTTGGAGGGCTAACTCTGTTCTAATAATAGGTGGATCACATGGTTGCTAAGTCACCTACAACAAGGCTTAGTTTGTGGAGGTGAATCAAAGTGCCGGGAATTAAGGACATTTCTTCGACTATCCTATGACATATAAAAATAGGCCCAGGGAAATACATACGTGATGAAGAAAGCATTGACTGTCTAGGCCAAAACTCACCAGAGGAGCAGCAAGACTTCGTTTCTCTCACCTTCTTTTGTGATTACTATTCTCTTACTTTCTAATAACCCCGCATGTAAAAATAGCCTACAGGTGATCCAGGTTCTCACCTCATATGTAATATTATGTATTTGTGTACAGTAGGGTACAGGGCAGAGCCTCAGCTGTTGGAAACAGCAGTAGCTTGCCTGATGCCAATTACCCAGTCAGTATTGGTCATATCTGCTTCTCCTGGTGTGACAACTGGGTGAAGAGTTGCAAACGGAGGATTACGCACTCATGCACCACATTGGAAACCTATTGTGTAGTCTAGAGTCAGTAATAGAAAGCATCTATATTTGTGGATCAAAATGAAACTGGCATAGGCTCTCCTTTGACAGCTGTTTCAAATATAGGGCTCATCACGTTGTAATTCTTTCCCAGTATATGCTCAGAAACATGCAGAACACCAAGAAGCCTGAGACCCTATTGTTCTCTTCTGCACGTTCTGAGTGTTTTGTGTAAATTTATCTCAGGCCTTGAAGGCCAGATTCCTAGATACTGAAGTCAGAGACCAAGCTTCGTTGTTTATTGTCAATGGCATTAATCAACAAGTGGGGAGTCCCTTTTGTTTCCCTGACCTTCTGTGTATTTTCTGAGCCTCACAGGCTAGGCTTCAGAGGAAGCTTCCTCCGAAACTATAAGCCACTAGAGGCCTCCTGAATACTTGAATTGATTTTGCTTCCAGGAAGACAGTCTCCTAAAAAGTACATCAGGCTTCTAGAAGAAAATGATTCCCATTTTGCCAAGCTGGGCTGACACACAGTGTGGCGAGGGTGAATGAAAGATAGCACAGCTGAAATAAAGAACAGAAATGCACTTGAAATTCAGCTCTTAAAATACAGCCCATGTAATATTGAGTCACGGTGAATTACTCATTTCTATTTAGCCTTTATCTGTTGCAACCTGATTAGAGAGAGAAACTACATTCCTTTATTCAGGCATGAGGCCAAAATTCATATTAGTCATTTTTGGCCAAAATAAATTCTACAAACTTTGGTCAAAATGCTTAATCCAATAATGCAAATGTAGGGACTCTTTAAATAAACCACCCCACAGCAATCTCTCTGTTTATTTTTTGTTTACATCCTCACACCTTCTCTCTCTCTTCCTGTAGCTCTTTTTTTTTCTGTTGCACCAGCCTCATTTGTGTTTACCTCTTTTGCATAAGCATCCATTGCAAAACCCCCATGGATATCAGAGATACTTCGATGACACAGTTGATGCTTCCTCTCTGAGCTATGCCAGGTTTGCCCATTGATCCAGGAGCATGTTACTGTTCATTAATGCAAGGTCACCCCTAATTCCCTCCTTCTCCTCTTTACCTCCCAGCCCTCAGGGGGGCAAATACTTGGAGGAGAAACCCGTTTGCTTTCTGTGTCAAGAAGCTGGTTGGTAGCTTGCTGCTAATTACTTTGGCTACAATAATTCTTAACCCGATTACAGTGATACAAATTAAAGCACTCTTGGCGAAGGGCAGCTAAATCCACATGTCAGACACCAGAGCCTTGGTTTATTTAGGGACATCTCATTTCTTCTGATCTTGTTACCCAGTTTTCCATCTTCTTTGGGTAATCCTGAGTAAATCTTTCTGCGGTGGAAATCAGCACCATACACATAGGCCCAGATTATTCAAGAGGCCTTTGAAATTGTCTCATGAGGTTCATCCTGCAACCCTTTGGGAAGGTCAGGTCTTCCCGCCCCAAAGGATGAAGAACAACTGGTGATTTTGAGAGCTCCCAGTGGTGCATCTTTGACAGGGCCTAATTTTCAGAGACACTGCCTGCACCCCATCCTTAAAATCATCCTCTGCAATGTTTCAATGTCGATCCACCAAAGGAACTTGCTCTTGCTAAAAATAGGGGTCTGTGTACTTGTGCAGCCTTTGGCCTTTGCTTATGCAAATTGGACAGTTGTCAGATCATCTTGTCTCCAGCACCTTGTGAACAAAAAGTTGTTTTGCTTTCTGCTTTCCTTGAAAAATGTTATCTTTTTTAAGACATGTGGGATGGGATGCAGAAAGAAGACTTATTTCCTGGATAAATTGGCATCACCTTCCGTAGATAAGCAGCATCTTTCTGCATCTGTTTTCTTTGCTGTGGTGAGGACCCTTTTTATTCAGTTTGTTAATGAGACCACGTTGGCAGGTAGGAGGTTGGACTCCTCTCTCTCATATGTCGAGCTGGGTCAGTGAAGCTGAATTTCTTAAATGCTATAGTCATGTGCTATAAACTATGAAGTACTTCTGCTAAAATAATGTTTCCAGTATCCTGTGAATAACACACTGATCACTGAATTAGTTCCTTAGTGGGAAGGAAAGTAACAAGATTAAAGAGAAACCTGGGAACAGATTTAGTTCTCTTTTGCTCCTTTTACTCTGACATTTATCAAGCTGAACTCCCCACAAGTCAGGACTATATAAATATTGAGTAAAGACTGCAGGATTTAACAGTCAGTTCATGTCACATAATTATTAGCCTCTGGCACCGTCTTATTCATTTGTAAAGCCACTAACATGAATGTATTGTACCAGATAACAATATTGCCAGGTATTTTATTTAGCAAGTCTATTCTGTTGCAGCTTCCTTTCAGAACACCTCAGCTGTACTGTATGCAAAAACCAGAAAGTACATTTTCGTTACAGTAAGGTACTGCTACACTACAGTACAGCTGATCTCAGTTTTCTTAGCCATGATACAACCTTCTCTTGCAGTTTCACATCTCTTCTGTGGAATTGCACGCTGCTGTTCACACTGAATTACATAAACATAAAAATATTTTGCAAGGGGGTTTGAGAAGGTGATGTAGTGAAGCATAGCCTTATATTTAGGATTTTCCAATGAGTTTCATACAGTTCTGGACATATTTCAGTGATTCATCTGCATTTTTAGGTAGACTGCACTGTATAGCTGTAAGTGCATTATATGAGTTTTGTGGACTGGGACTTTCAGGTAATATAAAACTCCCCTCAAACATGGTTGAACTTGGCATGATAGCAAGGTATCCACTGCCTTGCTGAGAGCATGTGCTTACATCTTACATGTGTCTGGATTAGCGCTTTAAACTTCCCGGCTTGTTTTCCACAGATTTCTTGTTTCATGTGTTAGGAGTAGAACTGAAAGGTTGAGGCCAAAATCTGTAAACTTTATTTGGAGTGTTAGGTGTATAAGCCCATACCTAGTCATTTTCAAGGAAAAAAAAAATCCCACTAACTCCTGTTTTTTGGTGCTATTGCAGGGCTCTCTGAAATAGGGCTTGAGGCACCTCTGGGAACAGGTGACTGCTACTTATATATGTAGACACGGGCTTTAAGTTTCTAATTTTAGGTGTTTGAGATATCTGACTCAACACCCCATCTACTCTGCACCAGGGCTCTCAGGAGACATTCCTGTGGGCATTTTCACCCAGCCTTGGTGTGGTCATGTCCACCTCTTCCCACTGTGGATTCTGACTGACTCCCAGCTCTCATCTCTCCTGCGATTTCTGAGCGCTGGTTCTGATGATGTCAGTGATTTCTTGTGACCTTGTGAAAGCCAGCAGGCTCCTGGGCAGACCAGGACCCATCTCCCAAAGGAAAGTTGCGGGAGGTCACGTATTCCACTCCTATCTTACTGAGCTCATCCGTCCAACTTCTTCTTCCCTTTTTTTTCCCCCCTCCTGTCCCTTTTTGTTTGGTTTGACCTTGGTCACTGATGACAAGGCTGCTTTTCCTGCCAAACCAATCAATAAGCTAAACAGAGAGAAGATGAGTATTTAGAATATGGGAAGCCAAACTCAAACACAGATAGGTTATCAGCCTAGCCCAGAGCAGACTTCTAAGCAAATATTTCATTAACAAATTTTTCATGGCAACTTGCATGTTAAAAGAAAAAAAAAAAGCAACAACAGGAGAGGGAACAGTAAAGGGGATAAAGTGAAAAAACTGGGCTGGAGCCATCAGGCTTAGGCTGTTGCATTGCTGTCTTTGGTTACCAGTACTTTCCACAACACACTGCTGCTCCCTAGAGAAATGGTAAGCAGGAAGGGTGAAGACCTTGCACAAATGGAGCTTTGAAAGCCCGCTCTGAGCTGCTGCACCTCGTGCTTTCCTCTCAGACAGGGAAGGGCTCGGGGTGGCTCTGTGACCATACCGTATGTTTATGGTGGAGCAGCATTCTGGGCACAGGCTGAAGTTTGTGACTGCTCAGTCCTTGCACCTCTGGCAAGGCTTGTATACATTTCCTGTTAACAAACAGGAGCCTGAGCCAGTGATATCATTAAGTTCCTGGTTAGCTTAGTGACCTGTAGGAAATGTATTTGTAATATTGCAAAACCTTGTGAAAACATATCCGCAGATTTCACTTTGGTGCTTCTCTCACCCCTTCTGTGTGAGACACAGCTGTTTTTTGGATGTATTATTGCCCTTCATTTAAAACAATAAACACAAATTAATGCCTTTTGTGCAGACCAGGGTATTCTACAGCATTCTTAGCATAGATTAACAAACCCTCACTTTCATATGTCATGGAAATGAGGAATAGAGTCTTAACCATATTTTTGTCTTGACAGCTATTTCAAAAGGTTGACTGAAGAGCAGGGAAGTTGCTAAATAACTTTTCAAATAATGTAGAGGAGAAAAATATAGGTCACTAAGCAATAAACTCCCTACATCCTTCTGGCTAAGGAAGAGACTCTGAATCTCCATCCACCTTTTACTAAAATGAGACCAAAATTCAAATCCAACATAAAGCATTACAGCTTTAAGTACTGAAAATATTTATTATTTTTATACCAGTAATCCAATAGCATAATCTCAAGAACATCAGTGCTCCAGGAATGTCTAGAAACACAATGGATTTGCCTTTATTCCTTTATCCAGATGTTTCTATAAAATACTCTGGATACTAGGAATCTGTAGGGGAATTAAAGATTTATTTTTAATACTTGAAAAACTTGAATTTCTAATAACTATGATCCTTTAAAATGTTTTAACTGTGGATGCAACATGCTTTGACTCTTTGATGAGCTTTTCCTGTATCTTTTAGCTTGCTTTCCATATAATGGGCAACTCTTTTACACCGGCAGCTGCAAGCCAGTCACAGGACACAGACACTTTAGTGCTAGCTGTGAGTGTGAGAATTAAACTGTGTGTTGGCTTCTGTTCAGAAATTTATCCTTATTCAGCAAAACTGATTAGATTTTGTCTGTACAGCTCTGTGCATATATACCTGAGCTAGGGAAGGAATCACCAGCATATTAAATAAATCTATGTGGGGCAATAGCCACCCCTGCTTATTGAGGACTAACTTTCATTCAGCTACTGCAGGGTGGAAAGCCTTCCTATATTATGTTACAGTCTGTAATGCTGTAATTTTACCTCATTTCTGAAATATGATTATACCTTTTTCTTTTTTTTTCATTACCGATACAGCACTATGAAAATAATTTCTGAGCCTTGACTGCTTATACACACTTCATGTTCACCTCCTGCAATAGTCATGTAGAGAGGCAGTGAACATCAGGACCCCTTTCAGGATCTGTGTAGAAGATGTTGAAACAACAAAATTTCTGTTGTTTATAAAACACTGTGGATTTAATGACTTGTTTAATAACAAGACAGGTCCAATAATCATGCGGGGTTTTAGAGGCAGACATCTCTAAAGATACTGTGTTCCAAACAGCAGGTCAGAAACCGATCCTCTGAGGAAATCCAATGGAGAAATTTCACTGCCTGTCAATATCCAGTTTCATTTTCTTTTATCTGCACCTAAAAATCTTTTAAAAAAGTGGGGCCCTAGCTATTATTTTATGTAACTGTTTTAAAATATTTCTAGATTTCTACATCTGATGATAAAGAGACGCTTTTAATGTAAATGGAGTGAGGTCAGAAATCAAATATTCATCACAATTTCTTCAGCTTATTTAGTTTACAAATTTAACATGAATTTGGGTCAATCAGGTTCACTGTTTCTCTTTAATGGCCACTTAGAAATTTAGTAGATTTGATTTAGAAATGGGGTAAAAAATTTAATCAAAAGAGAGAAGCAGAACACACACAAAGAAATGCTGGTTCTTGTTTGAAAGGTGATGTCTGGGCCACAGCCATGGACTTGCTTGCAGGAACTGCTGCCTGAAGCTCTGATTTCCTAAAACAGAGGTTAGTGGTTCACAGTAGCTTCTTTCGGCCTTAAAATATGTCAATAAATCAATTATCCAGGTCTTTTGCAAATGGAGAACAATTTGGTAAGAAGTGGCAGGGGGGAAGTGGGAGAAGAAGAGAGAAAACTGGTTGCAAAAGCACAGATACTGGCAAGACAACGTGGGGCACTTGGTACTCTTTTTGTGAACCAGTTCCTGCCACTTCACAGTTTTCCTTGATGACTTTGGAAACTTCCATGCATCTGTTCCTCTCTTCTGAGAACAGTGATAAAAGGCCTACCTTGGAGGAGTGGCACGTGGATGAACCATCTCAGAGCAGGACAGGAATTCCCTTTGTTTGCAGGTCCTCTTGAGCAGTGTTGGTGACTAAACTGTGTCTGTGGCTTTCCGATCTGAGGGGTTTGTGGCCAAGAGATGGACATTGTGTTTGTTGCATTAAACACTTTTTCATTAGGGAAGGGAGATGCCTTACCTGCATCTGTGACTGCAAATAGGTGCACTGTCCTACAGATTTAAGGTTTGACACTGTAAGCTGCTGAGCGCAATCCAGCAACTTCTCCTCACTTCAGCACATGGCCATATTGGTTATGTTGACCTTTCAAAGGCGGCCTCCTGCCATGATGCAGTCCAAAGATGTGTCTATAAGGACCAGAGGCAGTGATGTCAGTAGGGGTGTGCCTGCACCTTTGCATTGCCACCTCCCTTACTCCTGGGGCAGATCAGAAAGAGGAGGGCAGCCAGCTGTAGCAAAAGCTGCTCTCTCCCTGCAGCAGGACACCAGGCTTCTCTCTGTTTTCAGGGTGGGGGCAGCCAAAGGCAGACAACTAAATCTTCCTTCTTTTCTCCCAGCCTACCAGAAGACTATATGGCAAATGCCCAGCTGATGTGTTAGAGTGCCTCCTGAATTCACTTCACAGTGCTTCTGTTCAAAACGCAGTAAATCATCAAATCCCAGTCTGCCTGCAGACCACACAGTGAATTAAGAATGCTCCTCATGTAATACTGACTTGATCTCATCTTACACATACCCCAAAGCAATAGCAAGAGGAAAATGCTGTGAAGCATTTTTTCCTTTGTCAGTGCCCTCAGGGCTCAATCTGAACTTTGTAAGAGACAAAAAAGAATAGCTGGGAAAAATGGTGAATTTCTGCACGCCATAAGGACCAGAGGAGCTTACGCTGTCATCTGCTTCTGTTGTGAGGGGGTGTGCAGATGTGACAGTGAGCAGGGCTTTTTTAGCCACACTCAAGTCGAACATGACCCATATTGTATCTCTTTAAAAAACCACCTTCCACTTATCTTTTACCTTGGCTCCAGGAGGAGCCATCTCTGTTGAAGATCATTTTTTAAAAAATGCACTTCTTAGGCTGCTAATAAATTGGGGGTTTTTTTGTTTGGTTGTTTTTTTTTTCCTTCCCAGATTTGTTTATTTTATATCTATTTCATTACTTGAACCTATTCTTTGCAGAATTGTCTCTCCCCAAACCCAGCTGAATGGAGAGCGAAGCCTTCGAGGTAGGGATTAGGTTCCCTCTTGCATTTAGGTACAAGTGGCTGGAGTTCCCAGAAAAGGCCTACTATAAACCACATCAATAAAAATAATCCTTGGGAATAGCTGCAGTGTGATATCTCACATGTAAACTCTAGGAAAGAAAGGGTAGGCTGCTTTCAGAAAATTATCCCTTATGAGAAATCTGTGTTATTTGCTAGTACAGAACACTATGAACCTGAATGAAAGTTTGTGCAAATCATCATCTGTCTGTATGAGAGTGTTTCAAGGCTTAAACCGCAAGGGGCAGGATTAAATCTCAGAATTCAAAGTATCAGTATTTATTTGAAGCCTGAAAATTTGGTTTCTCAATTTCTTTCTATTTTATATAGAATTTTCTGTGTCACAGAAAAAAAAAGGATAGAAAGAAGGAAGGAGATAAACATTATTCTAAAGCTGAAAATTTAGTTGACACTGGGCCATCTACTATAAGAAATAGCATAAAAATATTTATGTGTGCTAAAAGACTTTACTACTCTCTCAAAAATGTACTTATATGATGAACTTCTTTTGTTCTGAGCCATTTCACTGAACTCACAATATATCAAAAGGTCTGTGTTATCTGTACAGGAGGAGGGCCTTAACTGCAACACACATTTACAAGAGTTAGGATATTTTCACTGCTTGTACTCTATGTGCCCATCTATAAAATATGTAATAATCTTATAGTAAGTTTTGTGGTTTAACCCCAGCTGACAACTAACTACCACTCAGCTCCTCACTCACTCCTCCCCCCACTGGAGCAGGGAGAGGAATGGGAGAAAAAAAAAAGTGAAACTCGTGTGTTGAGATAAGAACAGTTTAATAGTTGAAACAAAGTAAAATATAATAATACTAATAATATTATTGATAATAGCAGGAACAATAATAATAGCAATGAGAAGGAGAGTGAGACATAAAACTCCAGAGAAACAAAAGATCTATGACACAATTGCTCACCTACCACTTACTGATGCCCAGCCTGTCCCAGAGCAGTGACCAGCAGCTCCTGACCAACTCACCCCAGTTGTTGTGATAGCCAGGGCTGTGGTTTGTACATGTGAGCAGTGTTTATCAAGGAAAATTGTATCTGAAAAGAAAAACAATCTCTATTATATCAGAAAATACTTTGTAAATATTAAATAACTTTCATGATAGCTGGTCCATCTATCACACATCAAGGAGCTGCAGGCAGTGGGTGCTGCTTGTTCCTGACAAGCCCTCATGGGAGGCTCCCAGTCTTCATGGCAGCTCTGTGTGCTGGCTCTTGTATGTGGAGATGGAGGAGATGAGAGGAGCATCGCCTACAGAGACAACAGGGGTGAACCACCCTGTGTGGACATCCGTGTCTGCTGCCTTGCTCAGCAGGTCCCAGATCACATAATCGACATGGCTGCTTTCAGTGGGAGTGAGTGGAGATGAAAATCTGTATTTATAGTACAATCTTTTATTTTCTTCTCTAGATGTCTAGATATCACTGCTGAAAATGATGCAGACTCAAAGACATTTTAAAATTTCATTTCAACAACTTCCCATTTCAGTCTGAGATGAGGTGATCTGGGGTACTTCAGGACAGGTCACAGGACACAGCCTTGACCCAGCAAACTTGTTTTCTTCCACTTTGGTGATGAAAACAAGGCACTGAGCTGTCCATCTCCTTGATAGACTGATGTGGTTAGCTGCTGTGTTGCCCACTTGCCCACATCCTCACCTGTGGAGAGAGTGCAGCAGTGCCAGAAAGGGCAGTGCAGTGATGTGCTCCAGTCTGGTGATCCTCCGCTGGCTGAAGACACCCTCAGCCCACGAGGTGCTTCCACTTCCAGTTTGATCTCTGTTGATCCTAGGCTTGGGAAAGGCATGAAATTGGCTGAGACCTTGGTATACCAAAGGTAAGTTGGTCACAATGGTGCTGCGTGTCGTAAGTTTTTCTTTTGGGCTTGCGGATGATTTTCCAAAATTTCAGTGTGAGTTTCAGAAGTCTATGGGAGGAGCTGAATGAAAAGTAAGAGAGAGGACAAGAACATTGATGAGAAACCGAAAATGTGCAGAACTGAAATTAATATATACCCAAGGGCCATCTGATATGCAGGCTTGAAAGAAATACATTCACACTATGATGAACAAGCCCACCCTCAATTAATCAAGTATAAGAAAGAGGCATACGTGAGGTATTAAACATCAAGTACAGGGGCAGACCAGAAAGATTACAATGTGAAGTTCAGAAAGTAATAAAAATTATAAGAAAAGCAAAGGTAGAGAATGAAAAAAAAGATTGCACAGGAGGTTGTGAAAAATGATGACTTTTTTCAAGTACACAAGAAAAAAGAGGCCTGTGAAAGAGACAGAAGGGCCTTTAAGACATGGCAGAGAAAAATTATTGAAAGGAAACGTAGGTATTGCTTAAAATATTCAATGCACTTCTTGCTCTTGTGCTCTGAAAAGAAGGTAATGGTGGCAGACACAGGTGTCAGAAACAAGCATAAATTTCCCTAGGGAGGAGAAAGAAACACTAAAGGAAAGCAGAATCATGCTAGAACAGGTTATTAAGAAATTAGAATATCTGAAGATTTGAAAAATAACTTGTTCAGATGGGAAGCAGTCTGTTTTCCGTAGAAAACATCAAGAAAGGTAGGATAACCCCAGGCAGGCACATTTAAGACCCTGTTTGTAGGAAAATATGTGGCGAAGGAGAGAGCTTATGGGCTACAGATTTCAGGCTTCCATGGATCCCAAGGGCTCTGTGGACTTCATGGGAAGATTCTGGTGGCATAATGTTTGTCACCTTGCTGTGGATTGCATCAAAAATGTTCACATAAAACAAAAACAAAAAAAAACCAAACCAAAACAAGAAACCCCAAAACAAAACAAAACAAAGCAACACAACAAAACCCCAAAAGAACAAAAAAAGTGGCGTATAATGTAGGAGTTAGCTTCTTAAAGCAGTATTTATCTTCTGGGGATTATGGACTCTGTAACAAACTGGACTTCAATTATTTGGCAGCATCCTTAGTCCTGCAGCCTTCTGGTGAAGCAGCCTGCAGTTCAATAGCAGATTTGTTTAAATTAAATTTATACAAAAGTTTACTCAACTAAGTACCTAAATGAATAAAACAATTAGTATTATTTATTTTGATACTGAAGTCAATTTAATTGATGCTATTTTCCTGACGTTCGCTCCCTGCTTGGTTCAGCACCGTAACGACAATGCAGAACTGCATTGTAGGAGTTGCCATGGGGAAGCTGAAGTCTTTGGCAGTTGGGTAGGGGACAGTTGGAGCTTTTGGCACCTGGGAAGGCACGGGAGGCAGCTTGGGATTGTGGAGTAAATGCACTGGCTAGATGCTTCTGCTAAAATGATCATCAGTGGAATCATTAATAATGTTGGAATTTAAATTGTCAAATTTTTGTTTCAGCATTAACACACCAGTGAGGGGAATAGGGCTGTCCGCACCTCTCAAAGATACAGTTTCCAGCTATCTGCCTTGTCAGATAACTATTGGTTTATGGTCCATTAACGTGTTCAAGGTTATCTTCACAAGCGTGGCGCTCAGCGAGATAACATGGAAGTTTTGCTTCAGAAACACAGTTGTGCAGCAAGGGAAAGATGCTTTGGCATTTTCCACTGTACCAATATCACAGGCTACAGGAAATTCAGCTGGTACTTCAAAAATATGTCTAGGGAAGATCTGGAAAATTGCATGTCTATGGGTTTGATTTATTGTAGCAGTTGGAAGAGAAAAGAATCATAAATCGGGGTCTGAAGGAAGGAAAAAGATTAAGAGAGTCATGATATTGCAGCAGATACTGTCTGTAGGTGCATAGAAGAGATCACCTACTGGAATTTTTAAGGGGAGTTATGAAAGACTGGCAGAGGAAAGGCCTGGATACAACTCATGTGATCCTCAAGAAACCTTTTTGATCTGGTATCACACAAAAAATGGCTTCTTAGGTTGGTGGGCAGGTTTGGATGTGAGGTACATCAGTGGATAAAGAACTGGTGTGGATATCAAAGAAGGCATTTGCAAATGGATGGAATCTAGGTCAAAGGGGAGAGGGGATAGAGTGAAATGAAACAAGAATAGGTAGATTAGGTAGCATAAGAAAGAGGGGAGGGGGGAGGCAGAGGAAATGACCAGCATTGATATACTAATCAGCAAGGAAAAAAGAGTCAGGATGTTACAGGGATTGTTCACAAGCCTTTAAAAATGTTGCATGAAGAAATTTCTTGGGAAATTCAAATGCCATGATAGCCTCTTCTTCCTCCAGACCATTTTCCCTCCCTGGTGTTATCAAGAATGAGCTGAGAAACACTGCTGCTGGAAGGAGCAAAGTTGGAGAGGGCTCAAAACAGGCAGGATGTGATAAGACCTAATTCTCCACACTGGAGAAAACCAGAGCATCAGCTGGACTGCTGGTAATTGCAAGACAGTGGTTTGAATGGCTGTGGTAAAGATATCATCTCAGAGATATATGAAAGTTCATCCATGTTTGAGTGTCTAACTAAAACCTCCCTTTAAAAATTTCATATTTTTTTTCTTTGGCTTTCCTCACTTTTTAAATTAGTTTAATATGGGCTTCAGGTCAGCCTTTAAAGAACACAGTGGTAATTCTATGACAAAAAGCCTTCAGAATTTCAATATTTATCCTTTTTATTGCAGTAATGTTACAGAGGGCATACACTGTTTTTGCATGATTACTGTCCAGAACTAAAAATCAGTTTATTCGAACTAATATGAAGAGAAAGAAACTGAAGTTTCTGGTTTTGCTGGCAATTGCAAGCAGCTTGTATCTAGGTTGTCTACATCTTTGGGTCCCAGGAATTCTTTCTCAGGGAGTGCCATCCCCTTAGCAGAGCATCATCCATCACCTCTGCACACTGACATCCCTGGCTATCTTCTTCAAGACAGGCACATAAGAATGCTGAGATAAGGTCCCCATGTTTTCAGAAGTAGGACAGTGAAGTAATCTGATCCGTGACAGATCCAGTGTCAAATGTTCTGAGCCTGGACAAGTTCATTATGTGTCTTGGAGCATGTTGGAGCTCTGTGAGTGTTGGAAGAATGACTCACTTCAATTAAGATTGCACACGCAGTGTTTGGAAGTTTGAGCCTAAAAAAAGTCTCATATGTTGCTTCGTGGTGACTGTTCTCTTGGTTTGTGAGATGGTTTCTCAGCTTGTGTAAGCTGGTGGAACCTTGCTGATTTTAGTAAAACTATGCACCTTTACAGAAACCAAAAGCCTGGTGTATGCTCTTCCTGTTCCCTGTAAAAAGATGTTTCTGGTTTAAAACGACACAAAGCAGCCATGTGAAAATAGTGGCCTTGTACTCATCACAGTGAAAACAGAATGTGCCAAACTGTAGGAGGACTGCTTAGGTCTAATGTGGCTGAATCTGTTGGTGCGTCAACATCCAGAGCAGCTGTGGAAGAGCGAGCAGGGCTCTCTTGGGCCTCCAAGTCAGCACAGATCCCAGGAAAGGTCTGAGCAGTGGAAATCATACCACTTCTGAGGTTCTTACTAGCAGAGAGATGGCAGACAGATTTTCAAGTCTTAGGATGATGTGGCAGAGCTGGATATTGGGAAAATCATCTTTGGATCTGTAGACAGAACAGAAGCTCATGTGGAAGGTGCACAAAGAGAAAACATTGTACAGAATGCCTCGTTATTTACATGACTGTTTTTCAGAAGGCTAGATGCACTGTATTAAGAAAAAGCTAATAAATCTATTATAGAGTCCTAATACTGTTCAGATACCGGTTGCTATTCCTAACATTGCTGAGCAATATTTTGACTTCACTCCAGGGCTAACAAATAGTTGCTTTACGATTCTGATACGCCGTATCTTGAAATCTGTTACGACTGTTGCTGCTGGCTGGGAAGAAAGGCGATGTATGTTCATTAACTTGTGTGCTAACGGTTGTTAAATCTCACACACTTCAGAGGCTGCTCTGAGCAGGTGAAGTAGGTTTGAAAGGTGGGGGAAGGGACCAAGCACACATCTGTCCCATTCCTGCTGGAGTTGGGCACCCCAAGCTCACCATAAGGAAGTTACAGTCATGCTCCAAGACAGCTCAAAGGTCTGGCTCAGAGCTGGCTACAAGTACCCGGGATTTTCAGTTCTTAGTCCAAGCACCCTCAAAAGATAGGAAGTATTATTTCAGGTCAGATGATATTAGAGAAGATTTCAAAATAAGACATTTAAAAAAAACCCTCCCCCATTTGAGATTCTTCGTATTAATGAATACTTTTGATTGACTCAAAGATGCATCTCTCAGTGAACAAATTATTAATGGCAAAATTATGTCCACTCCAAAATGTCCTGAATCTGCTGTAAGATAGTATTAATAGAACAAATAATTTCGTGCTTCTTGACCTGTAAAGCCATTCAGGATACTATCAATAAAATCTTAAGTACTCCCATGTCATTATAAAGGCTAAAGGAATATATTTTGGTCCTGGGGATAAGTATTAGAGGGATACTGGGAAGCTGCTAGTCTGTTTAACATCTGTCTTACAAATAAGCTTCATATGCTCTCTTTCTAAATTCTTCTCATTTAATTTGCAAAAATAATCAAGAAGGAACATTTGCTGTCTTTGGACCAAATCTTGAGGCCTTATTCAGGCAAATGCCGACTGAATAATTAGTGATCTTTCCAGTAGAAGGAATATCTGACTGACTGCAGAGTATATAGAACAGCTTGACATGGTTTAGGCTATAGCTTCGTCACCCATTGCTCTGAACACAAGGGGATCTGGCTGGGTGAAAAAACACTCAAAATTAACTTACAGTTTGGCTTATTGCCTTTTAATAGGATTCTTGCAAAGTAGTAATTGAAGAAGTGGTATCTTCCAGGGATGATTATGCAATGCCATAGTATAATGAGCTTTTTTCATTAAAAAAAGATACTAAATGTGAACATGGCCACTGCATGTTCCCCACAGTATTATTCAGGTCCCAAACATCCTTTACTGGTGGGGCAGAGGCTTGTGTCCTGTTTCCCTGTCAGATGAGGAGAAATGCCAAACAGTGAACCTTCCCTCAGGCTCTCCTCGGCCCTGCACCTCTGGAGCTACCAGATGGTGAGTTCAGAGGGAGCAGGACCCCAGTTAATGCAGCTGCCCCTAATCTTTCTTCAGCTCTGTATCACCTCCCTCATTGCCAGTTCCCCTCTGAGTTTTTGCTTTTCTACTTGCTCCAGTTGCTTGTGCCCTGGACAGCCCCAGGCTGCAGTGAGCAGCCCTCTAGAAATTTACCAGGATGAAATTCCTCTTACCTCTAAGGTACCCACGAGTCCGTGTCTTTCTTGTCTCTTGTGTTTGGTTTGTACTCTGGACTGTGTTTGGAGGATGTGCTTGTCCCAGGCTGTCGCAGACAGGCTGATTCATGAAACTTCAACACAAAAGAATCCCAATGCTCTAAATCCATTAGATGAATAAGACAAAAGACCAAGCAAAGAAAATACATTAGGAAGTAGAGAAGAATGGACACTGCTTGCACATTTTGCCTGCTAACTTGAAAAAACATGAAGAAAGAAACTGTGAAAAGAAATTCAACTCTTTTTCCTGCTTGTGCTCTTTTAATTATGCTGTCTCTTGTGTAGCTATTGTCCTTACAAATGCTTTTACTCATGTTCAAGAAATGTCCCTGAGTTCCCCCTAGCTTTTGTAATTTCACCTTGGCTTTTATTTGTGTCTTTGCACTCTCTCCTTTTGTTTTTTCTCTCCACCTACCTTTTATTTTCTCCTTTTCACTCTTCTACCATGCTTCAACCAATACCAGGAAATAAAACTTTTTTTCCTAAGAATCAGAGCACACTCTGATCACTGCCACATATGGATATCTTCCTTTCAGGAGGTTTGCTTGTCCAGGTGAACATCTGTTCCTTAGTAGTCTTATGAATAAACAGCAATAATTCTGACAGAGTGAGCTTAAGATGACAGCTTAACTACTTTCACGCAAGAACTTAATCGTTCTTTCTTATCTGATTCCCCCTCCTGGATTTGCACACACGCACGCACACACACACTTTCTTATCTTAGCTATTAGACCGAGTTTCACTCTGGAAAACAAATCTGCCTCTCTCTATTCTGATTCAAATGAAATTTTTGTTCAATTGTACAGGTTTTTGTTGTTGTTGTTGTTGTTGTTATTGTTGTTATTGTTGTGTCTTGTTTATTTATTAGGAAAAGCTGTTTGATGTGAAAGAGATTTGGGGTGACCCCTGTGTCCTCTCCCAGGTGAACTCTGTGTTTGCTGGCTGCACAGTCCCTCTCCAGCCCTACCAACATGCTCTCCATACTAGACAGCTCCTCGGCAGTGTTGGAGGGACCCCCCTCCCCGTGCCCCTCTGCCTGCTGCCTGCAGGTTTCCTACAGCAGTCCCTGCTGGTTTGACTCCGTTGCCTTTGCTTGGCAAAGTCATTCGGGCAGTGATTCTGAACAGGTCGTGGAGGGAGCTGACAAAGGATATTAAAGAGGAAGTACCTGGGTTTTATCTGTGCATGTCCTTCGAGGCAGAGCGGAGCCTCACCTCCCTCATTAAAATCTGGGAAGCCCACCCAGAGAAGGTACTGGGTTTGCACTTTGCTGCAGTCATAGTGAGGGGAACAGGCTGTGTAATGAAGAATAAGGGGTGGGCGTGTGAAAAATGTAGTTCTCTTCTGATATTACGGCTGCTGCTGCCCAGTGGTCCCCATGTAGCATAAACCTGAGTAAGCAGCACACCCCTGGGCCTTTAGCAAGACCAGGATCAGTCCAGACAAGGCCCTGGCCCTCACCTTGCAGGGGCTTTGCAAGAACAACTGCAAATGGCATGGATTCATCCTGCTGCTGGGAAAGAGGACATGGCATGGGAGCCTCCTGCTTCATGGCAGGTCTGCTGCTTGTTTGTGGCTTGGCCTGCGTGCAGGGGATGAAGCAGTAGTGCCTGCCACTCTGCCTTTCCCTACCTGGAAAAATGGCTCTCCTCTGTCAGTAAGCCTAAGTCATGCCTGTATCTTGCTTCACTTAAGGTACAAGTCCTGTGAACATGTGAAAACTAGTGGGGGAAAGGAGTTATTTTTAATTCAGGAAAAGGGTGTGTGCAAAAATAACGCAGTTAAAAGCTGCCGACACGGGAGTGCCCTTTTCTTTTGAAGACCGGGACTGGAAATGGGAAGAGCAGACAAGGAAAGGCAAGAGAGCACAAGAAACGGAGCAGGATGCAAAGTGAACAGGACGAGAGAGTTGACAAGTTGTCACTTTCGCTTGCGTTGGCCGAGGAGGAAGCGCGCAGCCACCCCCTCCCCGCACGGCACACTTGATGTATCTCAAGGCATGACAATATGGCTCTGTTTGTTCTGCTCTGGGGGGAGGGGGACAGTTTATTTTCTTAAGACTATTAAGTCCTTCTAAGTACCACTATCGGCATTCTATGATTGAAAGTGACAAACAGAAGCAACCCTATTTAAAAACTGCCACTTCGAATTAGTGGAAGTATCAGCTTAAGTTTTACAATATTTTACTGCTCCATTTTTGCACTCTTTTACATAAGGACGGCCAAATAAATATCCCGGCGACTTGTCTTTGCCAGAATTCCTCCCCATGCTCCCGCCCCATTAGCTCCTGCCTTATGAACGCTGCGCTAAACAGAAAGTGACAGCAGCTGACAGCGCAGCCAGGGCCAAATTATCAAACGTCTGAAGTTGCGCCCGTGTGGCCACGCACAGGCTCAGGCTTTCACATGCAAAGCAGATAACTGCGTACAAACAGGTGCTCAGACGCGCGAAGACGTTCTGGACGGACCCTGCTTCACAAGCCAGGCACTGCTGAAGGCTGCAGAGAGTTTGGTACCTGCAGGTCCCTGGGGTTAGAAGAACAGATTTTTGACATGGCAAGCCATTGCCCGTAAAGAAGAAAATGGTTTTTCACAGTTTAGCTTTAAACCGTGAATTTAATGCCTAAATTCCGAATCTAGACTGCCCAAAGAGTAGACAGGGATAAAAAGAGGCTTCCAAGTGGTGCTATAAGTGTGTGAGTACTGGTGCCAGCCCAGCTGGGGCACCCTAAGTTGCTCCTGGGAGTGCATGGTCTGTAGGTACCCAATCTGGCTGCTTAAAATTGCAGTGCCCAAGCCTCCAAAATCTTCTTCCCCACCCTAATCCCACCACTGGCAGAGATGCAACTCCAGCTCCCTAAGCCCTGGTGGCTGCAAGACATCAGCCTCCAGCACAGGAGATGTGAGCTTCATTGTACTGTGCAAATGTGGTGTGATAAAAAGCTTGAGTTTCCACCTCAGATCTCCCCTTGTCTTCAGTGATGTCTGGGAATCATATTACATACTTCTGCCTTATCCTGTTTAACAGGAAATATCAATTTCTCATAATTTGTGTGCTCACCTTCCCTCGGGAGCTGCTGCTATTTCCATTGTGCAGAAGGCTGTCCAGGCAGGCTGGCAGGAGGACTGAACCTCAGGCTTTCCTGAGCTCTGTGTTTGTGGGGAAGCAGAGGATGTGGGGAAGCACGGGGAGTTGAAATACTTCTTGTGGAGCCTTCATCTACTACAGCAGGCCAAGGTGCGGTGTGAGTCTGAAGCCTGTGCATAGAAGCCTTCCCTGTTGTTTGAAGGGAGTAAGGCATTTTGGCTTTCAAAACAAAGCTGCTTTTGAAATCTTTGATCTTTCTTTTCTATTCTTTGTTTTTCATGAGGGAAGACATAGACAAAATAATGCAGACAAAGCAGGTTATTTGTAAGCCAGCTTGAGTACCCATTAAATCTTAAAGGCTGTATTATTCTGACTTTCAATACCAATGCTCAAATAGCTATTCTTTTTTTCCCATGGATCTTCCATATGGCCAGATGAACAGGCTGACTGCATGGTGAGCAGCAAAAAGAACAGCTGACATATAGTTTGCAACCACGCTGCAACATCTGGGCAGAATTTGGTCAACTGCATGCCTGATAACAGTTTTTACATTCAGGCAGAGAGATTCCTTTTTATGGGATCGTGTAAAGAGGCAGAGAAAATATTAATATCAACTTTGAAGTGTACAATGAGTGGTGTGTTATAGCAGCAAAACAGCCCAGCCTGTGTGCTACAATACACAGAACACTGAATTGAGAGGTAAGAAAAGAGTCTTATCTCTGGTTCTTTTAGTACCTTCCTGTGGGATCTTAAATAAATCATTTACTCCTGCTTTTTAGCCTCTCTTTCCCCTCCTCCCCTGCCTCCTCTCTCTGCTCATGTTTATTTTGTTTGCCTTGCTGGTTAGGCTGTGTACTCCTCCATGAGCAGTTGATTGTCATCATTCACAGTTATGGCCCACGCTCACAATTATGGCCCAAAAAGGCATTTGCGTCTCACTGGTCAAAGCCTATAGTTTTCTCTTTGCTATTCACCACTGCAGATGGCATAAAAAGGGTACCTTAGTCTATTACTCGTGGAGATCAAGCAAAACAATTGTTAAAGGTCACTAGTGTAGCACTTCTGGTGGGACTGCTGCAGGAATACGGGACCACAGAGAGAGGAAAAGAAATACATGGATGAGGCATAGCTGGGGTCGAACGTGCGTGCTAACACAGAGAAAAGACAGTCCACTGAGCAACCTCTGTCCTTCCATCCAGATGAAGAAAAAACACGGTGGCAAATGTCACAGTGAGCTCTCACTTTCTGTCCAAATGCTGCCGGTGCAGCAGCATTTCAGCAGCAGCATTTCAGCAGCAGCAATTACAGCTTGCAGTGTATCCCACGTGTAACCTGGGAAGGTGAACTTGCCATTTCCCTTCTCTTTTATTAAATACTAGGAGGGCAACCGGTGCACGGAGCTGTGTCTGGGAGTCTCTTTCAAGGCTGGCTCTGCCCTGGTTAGATGAAGGAATGTCCCAAAGCACCACAGATGCCTTGCGAGGTGCGGTTTCACAGCCCCAGCTGAATCAGCGCTCAGCTATGCTGGTTTGCACATGGAGGAAGGCTCCATATGGTGTGTGAATGGCATCCCAGCACAGCCCCTCCCACCCAGGTGTAGAGCCCAAAGCCAGGAGGTGCTGGTGGGGAGGGGGTGGTCTGCAGGGGAGGGGAGTATGCCAGGGAGACAGCACTACCCCGTCTGTGCTCCCTGGGCCAGGATCCACAGATCCTGGCTCCCCTCTGCCTCTTCTAGCATTTGGCCCAATGTTTTGTCCTCATTTTGCTTGTTCTGTAGCAACAGTTTCTTAGCAAACACCATTCTCAGAGTGGTGCTGATATTAATTGATGAGGCTGGTGCTCAGAGTTGTCTTGGCATGGTAAGGCACTATCTAAGTAGAAAAATAAACAACCATGTTCACTCCAGTTCCTTTCAGAAAATGGAAAAATAAATCATTGCCTTCCAGATGGAAATGCACGAAATCATCAGCAGAAAAAGATCTTAAAGCTCCTAAGAAAGCTCTGAGAAGGGAAGATGAACAGCCCTAGTTTTCTGGGGATTTTGTTTCCATTAAACAAAGAACTACTGCTTCTCTGATGTTGTGCTTTGAACAGAGGAGTTCAGGGCTTCAGATAGGGCATAACATTTTAGGAGTTTAATATCCTTTCAGAAAGAAAATCCCTGTCTGCCAAGGAAAAATGATGATTTGTCTTGAAAATGATCGGTTTTTCTTTGAAAATGCAGCAATGGGAGATTTTGTCTCAAATTTAAATGTTTCCTTCATTCCTTTTTACAGACCTGACATAAAACATTTTGCTTTTAACAAGTCTGTTGCCACTGGCTCAGGCTGTGTGAGGGACACTGCTCTTACTGTAATGGAGGGGACAGTTACATAGGGTTCAGCTTTAACAACAATAAAAGTAACATTTGAGATCAAAAGTTTCTTGAGGAGACATCTACTACACAGCATTATTGCTAATACTGAGAAATGTGGTTTGGATGCTTTTTTTTAAGTATAGGAACTCCTCCAAAATAATTTTGAGTTTTAAAAATATGTTATTTCCTTAAATGTAGCCTAGATGAACTATTTTTCTAGTGTATGACATTAAATATGAGCAATGCAATTTAGAACTAGTACATAAATGATCAATAAAAAAGAGCAAACCAAAACCATAACCTGAAATGCAAAGATTTGAGCCTTCTTTGAGACTTGTTACGTTCATTTTTCCCTTTCATGTCTGAAGTGAAAATGAATTGTTTTAAAAGACCTTGAGGACCCGATACAGTAAGCTTTGAAATCATGGACTGCATATTCATTTTAAAGAAACTCAGTGGCATTTTTATAGGGGTCTTCAAAGCAGAGTTTATAAATATTTCATGCTTTGGTTTTCTATGATATTTCTCTAAATAATAATGTAGAAGACCCTTCACTCTTCCTTTTTGTTTCAAGGATATAATTTCTTTAGTTTCAAATGCTCTCCCCTAAAAAAGATGCCACTAATATTTTCACTAAACATTTCCCCGTTAATTTAAAGTTCTCTGACAATTGAAATAAGGCTCCATCTGTGAAACATGAGCCGTTATTTGTTCACACTCAGAGGAATCACCTGATTCAAATTTTGGAAGAATACAGGACACAACTCAAGGCTAGCACAAGTGGCTGGTCTTCATCATTTTTCAGAAAAGTCTTCTAGTGAGGAAAACCAATGTGATTCTCAGGATCAGCTGTTTACTCACCATGGATAATCCAGTGTGTGTACAGCTGAAGAAGTGCCAGGTTGAGAAGTGGAAATTGAGAAATAGAGTCAACACATTGTCAGAAATCAAGGAATTTGAGATTGTGAGATGGCTTATCAGCAAAGACCTGTGCAGTCATATTTAAGAGTACAAAGCGTGCAAGAATTACAGAGTCTTTCTGAACCGCTCTCTCAAGGCAAGGTGCAAGGCAATTAACAGGTATCTCTCTTTTACTGCTCTTTCAGAGGCATCAGCATCAAGGTAAAGTACAAAGTAGTAGGTGTTGTACATGTCCTGATAAAAGTTCAGAATAATTTTGTGATGTAAAATGTAAGAAATTGTTAGAATAAATGTTATGGAAATTGCCCTTTGTTACATTATTTGACTATAATTAAAAGAGAAGCCAAGTGCTGATAGCTTAGCAGAGAAAATATTTTCATACTTATCTAATCTGTGGTTTTAAGTAGGGACAGACAAACTCATTTTGCCTAGTTTCAAACCCACTTGAACACTATTCAGCAAAGCACTTATGGTCATATTTTCAAAGCTTGAGATCTTTTCTTTCCCCCACAATGGTATCACTGCTGATATTCCTTCAGTGAGAAAGTTCACATGGTTTTATAAATGAATTTCAGGAGCATCTGAGTCTAAAAGCTCTATGAAAGTCTGAATGATAACTGTCTGGTTGTCTCTTTTCATCCCTGAGCCTGTCCTTTCCTCTCCTTAAAGCAATTGGCATACAGGTTGTTAGCGAGTTGTCTATCCAGCACAAAAAGTGCATGGAGTGAGAAGAATATAGACTGCTCCCGGATATCCCATTGGGTCTGTGTCTAGCCAATTTTTTAAGGCAAATCTATGTGCTCAGCTTGGGTTTCTTGGTACCTTTTTTTTGTTTCAAGATGAAGTTAAGATTGGTTGGACGCCTGAGAAGCTGCAGGGTTTTGACATAGAGTGGGAAACACAAAACACCCTCAAAGGCTTTCCCTGTTGGGCTGAAAAGGTACTTCAGTATACAAACCTGCTTTGTTTTAACTGACTTTATTAGACCAAGTGCAGTAGCCAGCAAAAAAGCCCAAAAAGCTGTGAAAGCACTAATTAGTTCTAACATCTGGTAAGAATGACCTCAAATGTACAAAGGTACTATTTGTACCAGCTCTTTTGTATGCACGAACTGGGGACCAGAGTAGGTTTTGGCTGAGAGGCAGAGAGGCGAGAGGTGTGATAAGGGACGGTACCTACTTATTATTATGAGGTGGAAGACAGAATTAATGGAGTCAAAATACAGGTTGTTCCGTATCACTTGTCAGCTTTGAAGAGTAAGTATATACCCTGTTTTTATTTTTGACTCCTCTTTAAGCATATATGCCAACACAGAGTGCAGGTGGAAAGGAAAAAAAAAAGCAAAAGTAACTCTCTTCAGCCCTTTTGGGGATGCTCTAAGGCCATTCTGTCCCGGTTCGTACTTGCAAATTGCTTTAGAGCTGCTACTGGTATAAATACATGACTGCGATACTGTGAGCTGACAGACAAAAGCAAGCACTGCTTTCTAGTCATTTGTCCTTCTTAGCTCAAACAAGACAGAAAATTAGAGTGAAAGAAGGCCAATCAGAAGACAAAGATCTGAAAAACTGTTGCATGACTGCACAGTGAGAGCAGATGGCTGCATGAACTGTCTCTCCGTACACATGAGCACATGGATAATGAAATAAGATCCACACTCATCATTTCTCTGCAACGTCCACTGTGTCACATGGAGCCTGCGACCAAGTATTAAAGATCAAATAGACGCCTTTTGTCAGAATGATGATTAACACACAAGCTTTGCTCAGTCCTGTTCCTCCTACTCATAGCTTTGGAAATCTATCATGATTTGTCCAAAAATGAATTGTCTGTTGATGACCCATGTTAGCTGTAAGTCAGGAGTGCTAAAGGGATTGGCACATACACTTTTCTGTGGGAAGAGTTCTGTGCAATCTCTGTCATCCAAACCAACACTGGAGACTTTTTGGCTGTTTTCTCACACCTTCTGTTATGACTTTGTCTGTTCCTACTGCACTGTTTTCCCCAGAGTCTAAGGCAGCTGTAGCTACTTCCACCACACTTTGATTTCATCCTCTGTTCACATTCTTTCACTCACATAAAAACAACCACTTCATATCTAATCCAAAGTAAAATAGAAATGAAGTACTAGAACTGAGAAGTATTTTGGCATTCTTGGTTCTGGGAAATCGCTTTACAGCCGCTTGTTCTTGGCTGAGACGGAACTGATACAAGAAATGGGAAACAATGATGGGACTATGAAGGATTTAATGAACTGTTTAGCCAATACCCAATTCTCACAAACATTTCCTCATCTGACAGTATTTTTCTGCCCTATTACTTGAGTTTGTACTGCTACTGTGTATCATTCCCTGGAGCACCGTGGTGCTTCCAGGCCTGGTTTCACGTTGTTAGCCAGTGAGTCTTTCCATTCTTGTACCTTCAAACTACAAGCAGCAGTGCCGGCCATCTCAAAGATCAGATAGCCAATGGCTGAAGTTGCAAGGTGTTTTCTTCATCCAGGAACTTCAGACTGCCACTTTTAGAAGTCCTGCTTTGATGCCAGAAGTCTTTTCAGTGAGGTATTGGGCTGTAGGAGTGAAGTACAAGTTACTGACTTTGCTCTACGTGAATAGTCTTAAAATTCTGAGTGGACACCTCAGCTCTTATCAATATATGTTGTGTTGAAATTAAATATGAGAAAATATTCCCAAAATCCCACCTCTACTTTATCCAGTCCGCGTCCCTGTCTAGGACTCTGATATGACCAGGGAATTTTAGTCATGTTCCTTTTTTCCTCCAGCCAAGTGAATATCAGTGTCTTCCATGTGTAGTGAAACAGCTTTAGCAGAGTATTCCCAGCATCCCAGCCTGCTTTATGGACCAGTGGTCAGCACAAAGCTGTGGAAATGAAAATGTATAGGTTCAAGTCACTGCAAGCAGATGGAAGATATGAGGTCCCATCTTTCATACACCAAATTAACTCCTCTACTTAGGTGTTTATCTCTCCTCATGACTCTAGATATTGGAGTGCAACAAATCCTTGAGCCTACAATCTTCAATGCTGAATTGGGTTTCTCCCTTTTTTAAAAAATCATTGTTATCCAATCTGTGTCCTCCCACACTCTCTTTCTGGATAGCTTTTAAAATCAGAACAGGAATCTTGTCACATACTTTCTCCTTCCTGAGAGGGTACTGCCTGGAGCAAACCCCAAATCTTCTGATTCAGGGAAAAACAGGTTAACAGGAAAAGTGGATGCATAATGCTGGAATGAAAGTTTTCAGCTCAATTTAACATTCCCTCCAGGATTTGTAGAGACTAGTTGTTAGAGATCTCTGGCACCCATGTGAGTTTCATGGCTTATTCTTTATAGGTGGAAACGAAGTATGACTCTACAATATATTCTACAATGGAGTATTTAAATAATGCAGAACTAAGTGTGTAAATACCTGTGTTTAATTGTGTCTATTATTGCACACACACAAAAAAAGTCAGTAGCTGAACTAAAGTTGCTACACTGCATATTCCTCCACAGCAAAACAGAAAAAGCAAATAAATTGTTTAGCAATCTATTCCACCCATCAGCTCTTCCCTTCCACCACCCACAGATCGCATATTTATTTCTTTCTTTTCCCTGAGCCATCCTTCCTAGCAGTGTTTATCAGTTATAGGTGCACTTCTGGGTGAATGTTGCTGCAGGGAGGTTAGTTCCGTGAATTACGAGGAACTCAGCTGTGTGTCCAGCTTTGAAAGGAAAGTGAGGTAGAGGAACAACTGGGAATGACGAAGGGTAAGCTTTTCTGTAATGTGCAGGGAAGTATGTGGAAAGATAGAGGAAGAAGTGAGGAGCTGTAATGCTGCTATTGATTCCTAGTAGAGAGCACAGCACTAAAGCCTGTGTCCATGCATGAGTGGATGAACCAGACTGCTGGGAGCTGTAAGGCTGCACCTTGCTGCTCAAGGGTGGAAGCGGTAGACTGGGAGACCCCAGCATCTTGCAGTGTCCCTAAGACATCAGTGCCATGCTTGAAGACATTGAGACCCTTGCTCATCCTTGCTCTAATGTGACAGAAAGTGAGGACAATCCCTGGAGAGACTCATTAAGAAGCAATGGCAGTGCAGATATAGTCTTGACCCTTCTTAGCAGCAGGCCCAGTTTCACTCTGCAATGGCTGGGCCTGAGCCAAACAAGTATTCAGGGTATGAGAGCCGGCTCAATTTCTGGCACGCTCCGCCTTTGAGCAAGGGAGTGAATTGCAACTACAGAAAAGAATCAGTTCCCAAATCTCTTGTTGTTCATTTTTACTTAGCTGGTGAGTTGTCAAAGAGCCCTTGGCACGACTTGTTGCAGCACATCTCCCTGTGGTTTTCCGTGTGTCCCCATTGCCACAGCACATATCTGAGCCTGGAAACAAAGGTGAAAGGGTTCCCTCCCCCACAACTGCATTGCACTTCAATAGGCATTTAAGCACGGGGGAGAAATTCAGTTGCTTAAACCCAGTCTTGTTCTGCTGTTTGAGACACCCATGCTTATCTGAGATATTTCCTTGAAGTCAGCTGGCACAATAATGAGAGACCAAACCCTCCTGGAGCAGCAGTGACCACCAGGTGGAATACCTTACAACATCTCCCGTGGCATGAGCTGCCTACATCAGGCAAATTAATTAAGCACCTGCAGTTCATCCCCGCAGAAAAACCAATATAGGCCTAAGAAGAACTGAGAAAAGTTTTCTCTAACTGATCATAATTGTTCTAGGACTCTTGTTTGTTTTGACTGAAGCAGTTCAATATATCCAAACTCAAAAGATTAGGTGTGGACATGGGTGATGTTTCTGTGGGTGCTATACATCATGACTTTGTGTAAAGTCCTTGCTTAAATTTTCTCTAATATTTTTGGTTATGACTGAGTTTTTGATCTTCTTTCTTCTTTTTTTGATTGTCCCATTTGTATTTTGTTGCAAGAGTTCCCTTTCTGCTTGAGTACACCATCTGCAAGCATGGACAATCTTTGTCAGTCAAATTATATAAATGGATTCCTCAGACTTACTAAAGGAACTAAAGTTAAAACAGATTTTTCTCAGGTAGAAATTTTGTAGAAAGAGTCTTCAGTATGAGAACAGAAATTTGGAAACAAGTTTTATTGACAGAAACCAGATAGGGAGGAAAAAAATTGTAATTGGTTTGAATTCAGTCTTAAACAAAGCCAGCTATCAGACTGCTCCAAGAAGTAAGTGGGAAACCTCAGCTTCTTACTGGATATGTGACACTGTGTTTACACATCCACTGTCTTTGCCACAGCCTGCTGGCACACATGGGAAGAAGGGACAACTGGAGTGGAATGTGGCAGAATTTGTCCTAGTCTGGCTAAAACTTCCATTGGACGTCATCCAAGACTACAGTCTTACAGAAGCATGAAGCCCCCAGCCATTGCCCACGATTCTCTGGTGAACAAGCTCAGAAAAAAGGCTTTCTTGAAAACAATCTTGAACTTTTCCCGTTACTTTTCAGCCAAATCAGTTCCCTGACCCAGCTCAAGATGCAACCTGTGCCTGCCAGCAGAGGCAGATGTAGAGGCACAAAGACAAGCAGCTGAAATCAGGCTGCCTGAAATTGGCCACCAGGGCTGCCAAATGTGTGAGTAGGTGACAAGAGTGAAATGGGCAAAATGCATGTGTAAGAGTGACTCTGTAGGTCAAGAGAGAACCTCACTTTACAGAAATGTTAGCCCAGCACCTTTTACTAAAACATTCACTAAAAATATGTGTTTGTCATGTTGGAATGTGCTAATGGCTGCAATCAAGTTGTCTGTCATCTGCAGGCAGTTGCTGACCTCATTAAGGCAAATGGGTTTGCAGCCACATATCACTGGTGTTACATGGATGAAGTTTTCCTTATGAAGAAAGATAAAGACACTGAAAGACTTCACCTACGGAATTAGGCTTCAGGGGAAGCCAGTCAAATTGAATTCATGCAGGCCAAAGCATTTTTTCATTGCAAATATGGGGATCCAGGTGCTGAGCAAGATGGTGGGCGGTAAGAGAAGCAGGGTGAGGTGGTCGTGGAAGAAATCAAAGAGAGATTTGACCAAAGCCCTTGCTGAGACACAAGCTTGAATTCTTAAATGGGGAAGTTCCTCTCCTCCCAATTTCTCAGAGAAACAAGAGTTTCTGGGTATAACTGGTAAATAAATTGGATTGTGTCAAAGAACATCTTCCTCATGGGGCAGGTTTTTTCTTCTAATTTCTGTAGGTGAATTAGCAAGATCACAGGAGCCAGTTAAGGCCAAGGTTCTACAAAAAAGTAAGACAAGGTATAGATGTGCAAAACAAGGGCTTTGAGTATTACAATATGCCTCTTCTTTCCATTATACAACTGCAAAGGTGTCTTACCATAATGATGGAATTTGACAAAGATTAAATGATCATATGTTTTAATCAGTTTTAGCATTTTGAGAAAAAAACCAACTCAGACAAGATACCCAAGGTTTAAAAAACAATCAGCCCCTGATCATATGCAGTAAATATCTTCTACCAAAAATGTCAGTGATTTTTTGCAGAGGGATATAGTGTTCATCTGCAGCAGGCAAGCTGACACAGAACAACTTTGCAATGATTACAAAGTTGCCCATGATGTTTGATGTGAGCTGTATTGCCTCTGTAGGGTTTAATCTGATGTCATCCATTGCAGGGAAATCACGAGGCTGCAGCATGATTTAGTGGAAGTGAAAGAAGACGAATCACATTTTCACAGATTTTTTTGTTTTGAAAACATAAACATCTTTGTGCCACGTAAGAACAGAAGTCACTGTCATCCTAGGGTCTGATTGATTTCAGCAGAACTGTATACATAAAACAGAGGACTTCACTGCATCTTTTAAGAGAAATAGATCCAAGAAACCAGAAAGCCCAGATGCAACTTTCAGCCAGCCTGGTCTCTCTGCTGAGCAGTCTGGGGTTGAGTTAGTGGCACAAGTACAGTTTGGACCTAAGCTTAGCTGTAAGAGGAGGTTCAAAAAAACCCCAACCCAGTAAACCATATAACAGTAGTAGCTCCCTCTGACTGATGTTGTGGAAGGACTGGCCTCACAATGACTTGATATTAGTGTTATTACTGTTGTTTCTGTTGTTTCTCACTCCATTGTGGCTACTAGCCCTAGCCGTGAGGCAGGGCCACTGAACTGACTCTGTACACACCGCAAGACCTGTCCAGGAGTGAGAGAACGGACCACAGGGGGAGTAAGAAAAGGATTTGGGGCTGGTGTCAAAAGAGAATGGACCCGTATTGGTCAGAGAGAGAAAGGAGAGTGCACAGCTCTGTTTCTGCACCCCTTCCTGTGCTGCACTGCATGCTAGAAGGGAAAAGAAGCTCTCTAAGTCATTGCAGCACTTTCTCTGGGAGTTGTAGTGCTTGGCTGTGCACCACTCCTCATAAATGGAGCTCCTCAAGAACCAGGGATGCTTCATGTTATTTTTGGGTTCTTCTTTCTTCATTGTTTCATGAAATAATGTACAATTTGTCTGCCACTATCTGTGACTGAATTGCAGTCATCCTCTCCTTGCCCTGGTTTCAGAAACAAAAAGCGAAAAAGACTCTTTTTTTTTCAGCTGCCGTGTGTTTTGAACGTGGGGACTGGCAAAGGCAGAACAATACTCTGTGTGCACACACATACATATGTACACGCACTGCCAGTTGATGTGGCACTAAGAAACTGGAGAGTGGAATTAGAAAGACAGGTTGATGTGCTGAGGAAGATCAATGAGTATGAGAGGTTCACTGATGACAGATGGCTGGTTTCATACTCTGAAGGAGTGACAGAGGAGGAGGAGAACCAGCTGTGAGCGAGTTGCAGGATGAGTGCATTGGAAGGGCAGCCTCGTGCTGGAGAAGCAGCCCTGTTCCAGCAGAAGCAGGAGGATATAAGGGACAGTGGCTGGGTGACTGAAAAGTGGTAGTAAAGGAGGAAAGAAGTGTAATAAAGAGAGGGAGGCTTGTGCCAGTGCCTAGAACATCTCCCAGAATTTTAATGATTCAGAAGACATAGTCTCACAAAATGATGAAATGGGCATGGGGAAATCTGCAGCACAATTAGATCAGAGAAGTGTTGATGGCAGAGTTGATGTTGCAGACAGTTGTTTAAAACACCAAATCCTCACACAAATTCATACAACTTAAATGCTTCCAGGACAAGGGATAGAGAATTTTTAGTCAGTGGGTTATGGCAGATAAAAGAGCTTTTAAACAAGTCTAGCATAATGGATGGTGATTTTTATAAATTGTGTAGAGGGAAGATAAAGGTATTTGTAAAAAGAAAGCCTTACACACCTCAGCTAGCCTGGGGAAGAAGAAAGCAGCATAATGGTATGCAAGTGGCTCATTTTAACATGGTAAAATTAATAGATTAGATTGATTGGGGGGGATCAAGAGAAGGAGGAATGTGAGACTTTGGCATGTTGTAAACAACAAAACAGAGAAAGCAAAATGGCAAAGGAAAGATGGCCTGCATTATTCCACACACTGTGGGAGCAAACAGATTGTCCACTAATAAGGAAATGATCCAGCCATTTTTTTAGATTAGTGGTGTGGGAGGAGAATAATTTAAAGGAGGGAATGCATGGATCTCTCGGTAATGTATCTGCTGGTTGTTGTTGTAGGAGATAATGAGAATGTAAAGCAAAGGTGGGAGGAGAAAATAGCTTCTATACAAATGCTGTGAGCATATTAATAAGGTCACCAGTTGAAAACATGCTTTTCCAAGGCAAACGTGCTGTTCCTGGAATGTGTGAGCTAGAATGGACTGAAAACAGAGTAGGGAGATGCGAAGTTTATTAAAGGGGGCAGGCTGTGTTCTTCAATCCCAACAGAGACAGCAGTATATATCCATGTCCACAGCAGGAAACACTACAAATGTTTTGCCTGTCAGAGCAGAGACTGTTTGGGCAGAAGCTGAGGAAGGGCAATGAATGCAGTCATGCTATTCCTGGATGTTGCTACAGACCCCCAGGGCAAGCAAAGAAAGTAGGTTGGGAAATGTTTTTACAGATAAGAGAAGTCTGTAAAACAGCTAGAACATTGATCATGAGGGATTTTAATTACTCGGCTATTGATTGGGACAGCCACGATGCAGAAGTGAAGAGGGGGAATGGGTTTCCAGAAGTAATGCAAGATTGCCATCTCACATGGCCAGCTGAGCAGCCAAGCTTGTGTCGTCTGAGCCTACACAGTCCTAATTCTAGGAAACGTGCCAAGTCCGATCAATCAAGTTGAAGTTGGGGAGTAGTTAGGATCCAGTGACACAGTCTATCACCAGGAAAAAAATGCTCAAGAGGAGGGAACACAAACACGTAAGACACAGGAAGAAATTTAACCAAATGAAAGTTGTACTAATGAAAATTGACTGGAATATTGTGATGTGTTGGAAATGTGATAGGGTATGTTTCTTGAAAGAGGCTATAAAGCTGGAAGGGAAGGGAATGGAGCAGTAATTGAAATTCATCCTAGTTCAGCCTAGTGAGGGAATACAGCAGCAGAGGCTAATAGTTGCAATGATCCTTGGCTAATGGAGAGTTCATTGGGGGTCAGGAACACCTGCATATTTTAGAACAGCCCTGACACTGCTCTAAATTATGTGGCTGTCTGGCTGTCCCTGGCAGCTATATTAATACCTTTACACCTTGGTCCTCTCAGGTATATCAGTATATCAACTGGTGCTCCAGTTCTAAAACTTAGCCTTCTATTTCCTGTGGCATAAGCACTCTGAAGAAATAAGTGTCTCTGTGGCAAAAGTAGAAACACTAAAGAAAACTAATTCTTATCCCAAAAGGCAAGAATGAAGGAAGATTTAATCAGGCTAGGAAATAATGGCATTAAGAATGTTATGAGCTATTTCTTCTCTTTTAGCAGCAGTGGATGAGGTAAAAATACCTTACTTGATAAACACTAAACCCCACTAAATACCACAGGTGATACAACTAGTATGGAAAAGTATAAACTTTTTGTCAGTTAAAGGAAATTATTTGACAGTACCTGATTGCCACGAAGCCTTCTAGGAGACTGTGGAAATTAGTAAATATAACCACAGCATGAAAAATGATGTGGTAACTAAAATATGAGCACATGACCTGGTGTGGACTTTCTAGAGGATGAGCTGTCAGGTGTGAAGTACATCACTCACCTCAGATTAAAGCAAGAGAAGCAAGCAGAAGAGTAGACCAGGACATAGCATTGCCCACAAAACTCCCAATGTGTTGTACAAGTGATGTGCACATGGCAGAGAAGGGCAGATGATGCTGGAGTACGGCAGCAGGAAGCAACTGGAAAAGGCAGCCACTGACCCAGGTAGGTGACCATATCTGTAGGTGGTGGGATGAGCCCATCTACCTTTCCTGCTCAAACTGTTTCATTCTGTGGAGTCAACTGATTGTCCAGGGGGGGTCTTTCTCAGCTGCAGGGTGTGCAGGGTACAGCTCTCCATCTGATTCTCTCCCTCTGGCTCCACTTACAGCTGATGGAGAGCAGCAGTCATACTCAGGGTTTGAGTAACGTATCAAAAATTCCTGCATCTCTCCAGCAGCCATAAGGCAGTATGGATGACGAGCTCAGACGTAGAAGCCTGTATTGAAGGCATCTATAAGGGGCCAGATGAAGCTTACACTCAGCCTGCAATGTCAGAGCAGCAAGTCCCTGATTACATTAGGCAAAGCAGGGACTCAGACTGTCTCCTACCTCCTTCATTACTGCCATATTCACTGGGCTTCTGGCTCTCTGGGCTGTTCCCTTGAAATCTGTTTCAGTACCTATCAATAAAGACTGTCAGTGTTGATGAAGGGCATTGTTCCAACTAGATCATTCAGTTGAATATTTTCTGGTGAATTCTGGTAAGAAACCATTTGCTTAAGGTTTTGTTCCCTTTGGCCACTCATTGAGCCGCATGAAGGAACATCTAGCAAATGAGAGAGTATCCTAAGACATATATATATATATGAACATAAAATATGAAATTTTCCATTGCTTTCTGGGCAAGTATTGCCAAGACTGCCCCATGGTTCTTGAAAATGAACCAGTGTCTGATGGTGTATCTTAGTCTACACAGAGAAAACCCTACTTACCTCAGTGCTTCCTAATCTAGCAACCAAGTCAACCAAATTCACAAGAAATAACAGGATAAGAGTATTAGAAAATACAGCATGGAAAGTTTCTTCACACATAAGCAGTACTGGCTTGAGCAGCTGCCCTTTTCTATGAGTACTGAAAGACACATCAGTGTATAATGTTGTCAGAGGAGTTATATTTAGGGTACTCCCTCATGCTTTGGAATACATGCTTAGTTCTCATCAGCCTTCAGCAGCATGGGTGGTTACAAAGATTAGCATCTGCAACTTTGGTGTGAATATTTTGAAAACAGCCTTTGTTCTGATGTATTTGGCACTCTAGTCGTAGCACACCAACAGAATCCAATGGCTGAATATCGGGGAATAGCTCAGCCTGTGTATTTCCATGTGTCCCTGTCTCTACTTGTGTGCTGAATTTTACCTCCTCTTTCCAGTTATATGAAGAGTTGGGGAGGTAGGAGAAGATCAGCAATGAGGAGATATGAGGCAGAGACCAAAACCTAAGGTAAAAAAAGACTGTAAAACCTAGAAATAGAGTTTATTGTAAGAGATTTAGAATATTGTCCTGAGGCTATACCCACAGACTACAGGAGCCTGGCAGAGAGTTTTCATCATGGAAAGCCATATTTGTATATCTTCCTCATTTGTTTTCATTTCTTTTGTTCCTGGCAAGCTGTTTTCTGTTGAGAAGCATAAGCCTGTGGTCATCTTGAGATCAGATTAAATTTTTGATATTAACATTGATAGATTTTTTTGGAAGGAAGCAAAGATGGAGAGATCTGTGATGTAGCTCCAAAAGGGAAGCAAGTGAAGAAAATCACCTTTCCTCCAAGACCAATGATTAATGAACAAATATGTAACAAATACATGAGAAGTGCTGCATGTGAGGTATTATAAAGGGGTTCTGAACATGACTGCAAAACGAGATGGTAAACAATGATAAGGCGAGAACAGGTGAAAAAATGCAGTAAGATTGCAGAGGAGATTGACATAAATAATAAGAAAGTATTTGAGTATGTAAGGAACAGAGGATCAGTAAAGGAGATGTGGTGCACATATTTTATTGACAGCATAGGTAGACACAGCCAGAAACATGAACAAATTCACTGCTTCAGTGTGCTCACATAAGAGGATGATTACAGAAAATAACTTCCTGGGGTTGTGATGCTGCGGGGTTGAGGAGGAAGAAAAACAAATGGTAAAGAAAATGGGAAAGGTCCTACAAGCTTGCCCCGTGTCAGACCACATTTGCCAAAGAGTACCTTACTTATAATTAGGGCTGAAGCAAGACATGCCTTTCCTGCTGAGATAAGTAATGCAGATTCGGCAATTTACTATACAAAATATTTTGATGAAAGCAAGAAATGGAAAATGTGGTCAAAGAGGGATAAAGTGGTCACAAAGAGGAGAGACACATTTGTAGGCTAGACTAGATGAGCATGATGCCTGAGACTACTCAACCCCAATATCAAACTTCCCAGGAAGTGAAACCAAGAAAGAAGAAGGCTTATGTGGGCCATAGAATAAGGCAAGAAATAAAAGTTTCTGGTAGAGTACAATGTACAGAGGTAACAGAGTGACTGCATCAGCTGCAGAAACTCAGGCTTGGAATTTTTTTTGTTTGAAACTCTCTAGCGCTCTCCAACAGTCCTATGACCCTGGGCTGATCTTCCCAAGAAGAGCCAGCTGACAGGACCAGGAGATCACCATCCCACACCCTGTGGTTCATTTTGGCTTTTTCTGCTCCACATTGTGGAAATGCTGCAGCGAAACACTGGGGAGAGACTTGCATGTGGGCACAGAAGCAGGACATGCCTCCATCCTCCCACCTTCCTGGGGATATGTTCCACCTGGCTGTGAAGAGATGAGGCAGCAGGCTTCAAACATGGTGGTGATCTCATGGATGACAACTATTGTATACTAAAGCCTCGGAATTACTCAGATCAGTGAAAGCCAGTGCCAGGTCTCTCCAAGCATATGTTTCCCTGAGGAGGGCGAAGAAAGGTTTGAGGAAACAGGTTCAGGCCAGAACAAATGAGAGACAAGACAAAATGCTTGAGAGCATCAGAAGCATAATGACCATGGTGCTTTCACTTTCTGATTTGGGAGCAGGGGTCACATCAAAATTACAGTCTTATTAACTAGGCTGAAGCTTTGATGTTTTACTAAATCTGTTCTTTTTGTTATTGGCTCATCCTACCTGTTTTCCTTTTTCCCACACTGGTTATTTCCTGACTGACTTGTTGACTGTTTTCTGGGGGCAAAGGCTGTCTCCTCTGTCACTCAGCCCTGCAGTGTCACATGGGCCCTGATCCATAACTGAAGTTTTCAGATGCCACCATCACCTAAGTATTGATCACAAAAGAAGCGTCAAAGCCTGAGCGTCTGCCCTGCATCTGTGTGACTGCAGCATAGGCAGAAGCCTTCTAAAATACAGCTCCTACCAGACAGCAGGTGTGTCATGTGGTTGTGGGGTGAGGGATGGGAGTGTGTGGGGGCGATGATGGCAAGGAAGGTGGCAGGGCACACCAGGAAACAGGGCTCAACTGGCCTCACTGGCACCAGTCCAACATTTGTTTGCTGAAAGATTTGGGGCGAGAGGTGTTTTAAGAAATAATCTGAAGTCCAAGGGTTCTTCTTATGCAAACCCTCAGCAGCTGGCAGCACGGAGGAAATGACTAACGTTGTGTTTGTTGTTTCCCGTGTGGCACTTGTGTGTGCAGAGCCCGTGGGAGGGGGAGAGGGGGATTTTCTCAAACCATGTCTGCAAACAGACCCTGCTGATTGCTTTGCTTTCACTGCCAGCAGCCCAGAGGGGAAAAAGGTGCTCATCCTGGTCAGCTTCACTTCACATGGGGAGAGAGATGCATTTCCCCAGGGAAATGGTCAAGGAAGTAACTGGAGGGAGGAATCTAGAGCAAGATGTGTGATGACTAAAGCTCCATGTGCTGAGAACCTTCCTTGCAGAGTTAATAAAGAGTTACCAAATCCTTTGGGTTCAGAACCATGCCTCGCCTGCTGCAGTCACGACCAGTCACACACAGTGCTGAAATTATGCCAAGTTAAAACTCTCCCTCACTTCTTAACTTTGAGTTCCTCTGTAGAGCTGGAGCAGCCAATGCCAATGTTGACTTTTTACCTCCTAAATGTCCATGTAGGAGGCTACCATCTCTAATCCTATGGGCGGAGGAGACAAAGAAATGAGGGAGATAGAGGGAGACTCCTCTCTTGCTTCCTGGGCAACAGAGGCACACGGACACTTTGCATTGACTTCCAAGGGCCTGCAACATGGCTCAGAAGACAACCTGTGGTTGCACATTTCTGAGGTGAGCAGAGAGAGGTACTGCTGGCCAGCCTGAGAACTGTACCAAATGCAATGATAAGAAATGAACACTGGAGGGTATTTTTGTGGGGGTTTTTTTTGGTTTGATTTGGTTTGTTTGGTTGGTTTAAGTTTTGTCTTTCAAGTGTTTTTGTTTTGTTTTTGTTTTTTTGTTTGTTTGTTTTTCTTAATTAAAAGAAAGAAAAACAACCCAAAGCAACTCTTATCCTATTCAAGTCAAAACCGAACACAAGGGAAAGGGAAATTCTGATAAATACATCAGGATCCCTATGGCAACATATTGGTTTTACTAAGTCGGTCCTTGCTGCGAGCTGATGTCCACTCAAGCAGAGTCCTTATGAACAAACACAGAGAAGCTGGAATGCACTCAGACAAGCAGAGGTCAAAAGTTTCTGTTGATGGGAATATTTTCCCCTCAGTGCTTGGGGCATTTGGGGCAGTTGTTTGCTGTTGTTGCCGCAAATGTGACAAAAGTTCAAAAAATTGAAAGTTGACAGTTTCTGTCACAGAAACCACCTGGTCTTGAATGAGGCACCAAAGCAAATCAAACTTTTGGTTTGTTTATGCTACTGTTGTCCCCTTTTCTATTCTTACTATATAATTATTTTCAAATAAATGCCTAAGGACTTTTTTGTTGTTGTTTTTAACCCTAAGAACTTTGAGGATTGTTTTGGTCACAGAAGCCATAAGCCCCATTTGTTTAACTGTTCTGTAAAATCTTTAGTTCAAGTATTTTAAGAATATGCCAAAGAATAGTGCTATCCTACCTGCTTTCAGAGAGAGTATGGAAAGAAAATGTATTTAGCAAGAACTGGTGGATCATTAAGTGGCTTTATCTCCCCTCGACATCTCTCTGTAAATAAGTCAAGGTTTTTTGCAACCTTGTGCAAGTGCTGGCAAAATTTAGAGCCTTAAACAGTGAACTGCTTTGAAGAAAGCTTATCTTCCTAATGGAAACAAATTGTGCCTGTTATTTATATATGTGGCAAAGCTTTATTAAAACATAGAGGGGTGGCCTTAGTTTCCCTCCTTAAACAGGTCGATTATTTAACATCAGACTTAAACCTCAGATTATATTGATAGAATGTGAACCATACACCATAATAAAAGCAAATAAACTCACTCTTTATGTACCACCAGCAACGTTTTAGAACACAGATGTGAGCTCAGAATTATCCATTAAGGGAAGTAATGCTGCACCAAGAGGGTAGTAGCTTGGAGGAATGCCTACAGAAGTCAATGGGATAATCTTAGTTGGGCTCCTCGGGTGTTGGATCATACCCTCATTGAGCCAGATGTGTCTGACACATGTACCACTGTTCTGGAATAAAGTATGCTGTCATCATGGAGAAATAAATACAGCATAGGCTTCTTACTACCCCCAAAGGATTTCACAGGTTTTTTTGACATGCAGGATAGCAACTGGAAAAAGAAACAATTTTGCTTGCTTTCAAAGATTTAGGCTTTTGAATAGTTTTTCTTAACTTTATGTTTTATCTTTTTTAATTCTTCATTTCTCAGTCAGGAAAGGTTAGCCTTGATAATTACAGCTTTCAGTTACAGATCTGGTTTCCATTTTTGACTCTTACAGAAATGTGAAGATTTGTGGTATTAGGATTTCCACTTCTTCAAGTGAGTAGAAATAGCTCCTTTTTTTTCCTTAAAAGAATAGAAACAACACAATTGGATTATGTTTATAATTAGGTCAGATAACTGGAACATTTTTTCTCTCTTGATTTATATATAGGTATATATCTCCTTTTAGGTTTGAGATGTTCAGAGGTGACATCAATGCTTCAGTTTAAGATCTGCCTCTGCAGTTTTAGGCAGGCTATTGTGGTGCAAAGGACCTGTACAAAAGTCCATTTATCTGAGCTCACTCTGAGTAATACTTGAGCTTTAAACTAGATTTCTGTAAAGACTTGAAGCTGGGAAAAAGTTTCTAAGCCCTTAATGGTGGAAGGAAGTCTACTGGATTATCAGTTTTGATTGCTAGTGCATCCCCAAGTAGCATCCCTAGCTTTTGGGTTGGGTAAGGACTAATGGAGATGAAGTACTGCCTTGAAGAGTCTCTCTTTCCAATGCAAGGGTATTGCTCTCTTGACGATCTCATACCATATTTTTAGCATGCACATCTTGCCCAAGCCGTACCAAGCGAGGCACAAGACCCAGGCTGTCCTCTGCAGGGGAGTTGAGGAGCCAGGAGGTTCAAGGTGTTTGGTGGGTGCTGCAGAGCTGCTGGCATTGAGAGCCCCAGCACAGCTGAAGGGGATGGGCAGTCATTCCAATTTTGTTTGCAGCTGCCAGCATCCCAGGGAGCCTATTGAATTTGGAAACATAAGATGTCAAACGTCAAGAACTACATTTGGTATTTGGTTTGCCCCAAATTCTGGGGAAAAAAAAAACAAATTCAAAATTAAGACAAGAAAAGGCACTGGTACAGCAAAAAAAAAAAATCTTACAAGTGTAGCTTCCTCCCACCCAAAGTACTGTAAGCCAACAGCTTTGAAATGCCACGTTCCCTGGACAGGGCAACTTCATCTCCTGTCTGCCATGAAGAAATGGTACCTTAGCCCTTGGCTTGTTGTCCATCTCTGGGAAAGATGGTTGAAGGGGAGGCATGTTTTGTGCTCAACAGTGACCACTTTGCCAGGTAGGGACCCACACATACAAAAATAAGTGTTTCAGTACTTATTCTATGTGTGGGCTGTGGAGCATCTGAGGACCTACAACCTTGATATATTTGTTTCCTTGACAAACACC
The DNA here is from genome assembly GCA_013398115.1 of Falcunculus frontatus. Classification (NCBI taxonomy): domain Eukaryota; kingdom Metazoa; phylum Chordata; class Aves; order Passeriformes; genus Falcunculus; species Falcunculus frontatus. The sequence goes on from VZRV01001161.1 coordinate 690,466, forward strand.
AACACACCTGGAAAGCAAGAAAATCCTAATTGTATCCTCTCACTGAGTGGAGAGTGCAGGGAGAGAGGGACACAAGGGACACACACTTTGACCGTGCAGCTCAAAAGCTTCTCTGGCCACCAGCAGCTGGGCCCCCAGTCATGAAGGAAAGTAGAGCAGGGAGCTGGAACCCATCTCTGAAATTGCATGACCCCAGGCATGGGAGTGTTTTGCCTCCCTTTTAACTTTGCTTCCAGACTGATACAGGAGAACAGAGAGAGCATTGTTATTAGATGCAATGTGAAGTAACAAACAAAAGCGTATCTCTCAAAGTGTTGAAAAATAAGTTTGGCCAGAAGTACTTTGTTGACCTTACTGAAATAACTCCTTCTCTGACCCAGATACAGCATGTGTAATCCACTTTGTAATGTCACTACAATGCTCATCAAGATTTCTACCTTGATATGACATCTGTAGATCAGGCATTCATTGTTCTGATCAGCAGCGTTCTCGTGGTTGTGTTGCTACCTGGGCAGCTGCTGACACCAAAGAGACTTTGGCTGTATAAGATCATTTGAAATTTGCAGCAGCAGAGCATTTAGGATTTGCAGACAAAACCATTAAAGTATGGGCAGGATAGTTTTCTTTCCCTCTAAATATGAAGGAAGAGGACACAGGGATGACACTTTATTTAATTTGGATTAAAAGAATGCTGTGAGGTTTCATTTTTTTGGAAAGGTGAGTTTTGATGTTACCTTAAACTGGTAAAAAAAATATATGAAAGTTCTGGCTGAAACTGTTTCCTCTGGAGTTTATTTCTAAAATCAAAACGCCTCTCTGATTTGAAGTTCTGAAACCCACTGCTGTGAATAAAAATGTGCAGCCATTTCATTTATTCATTTTGGAAGAATGAAAGAGGCAATGAGTAAAACTGCAGTGGGGTGAGGAAAACCTGCTGATCAGAATGAAGGTTACTTATATTACAATAAACATGTGTTGGTCTTGGCTAATATTGGTTTAAGTCACAGTCTCATTTGAACTCAAAGTGCCTTTTGCTTTGGCTGCTCAAAGGACACAATTGTCATCAAGGAAGTAAAATCTCTTCTGTTCCCCCAGCTGGAAGAAAAGAGATTGGAGGTGGCAGTGGAAGGGACAGGGCACAAGAAAGAAAAGGAAAGGAAGGCAGACGCTCGCACATAACTTCTTACAATGGCTCCAGCATGCCCTTCCATTGGCAGGAATCCTTTTGATCAAATCCTTGCCCTGGGCTGAAAGCGTTTTAATGAGCATACAGACACCGTCTTTTTTTTCTGGATCTATTTTGTGTTCTTAAGGACAGCTAAGTAAAGCGTGCACTTAAATGATCATGTCTGTGCTCCTTATATGTGCTCGAGAGGAAATGCACACTGCCTGAATGTGGAGGCTGAGCAGTGCCAGCCCGAAGGACAGAAAGAAAATAGCTGAGGAGGAAACTTATTTTCTTCAGCAGTTTGTTTTCTTGGGGAGGAGGAGAATACAACCACCAGAGGTGAAGATTTTGGGGTCAGGAGGTGTTTTGCGGAGACCCCCATGTCTTACTGATTGTTCCCAGCACTGGTTTCTTTGAGATTCCCATCAAGGTTACTGTGGTTCACCCAGCTCCTTCTAGATGCACTCCTTTGCACGGTGCCCTGCGGGGTGATCTCACCCAGATGCTGTGGGACAATGTCCTGCACAGCTTCTTGTGGGGTTTTCCCCTTGAACTTGGTCCTAGACCTATGCTGTTAATTCTCCTGCTGGGGAGGACATGCTTGGTTGGGTCTGCAGTGGTGATCTGTTTGTTCCTCTCTCCCCACCGCATTGAGGGCAGATATGGGACCATATGGATAAGCTGCTTTTGGCAGCAGCCCGTGAATAGTGGGTTTGTGGAGCTGAAGAAAACTTTACTCACCTGGGCTGCCAAGATGGATCTTCCAGTGATCTGTAAAATACATTAAACATAGAATAAAAAAAAAATTTAAAAAGGATTATGGTAGACAAAAGACAAATGCAGCTTAATTTGTCACATCTCATTATTCTGAGGCATTTGTGGGAAAAGGCAACCTTTGTCAGTGTGTCACAGGGTACTAGCAGTTACTGCAAAGCAATAAAGGGACCTGTTGGGCTTGGAAAAAAAATCACATCACTAACTTGCAATTTTCCTGCTAGGCTTCAAAGATGCAGGTGCAAGAGGTGGGGCCCAAGACCTCTGTGTGGAAGAAGCAGAGCCTTCCCCGAACAGTGATGGTGAGGGCTGAAAGACAGTTTTACCTTGACAGTAGCTGCCAAACTTAGCACCTTTTAAAAGCTTTTCTGATGCATCGCAAGAGGTGCAACTACTGGGATTTGCATCCAAACAGGAACCCTGCAGATTTTGTGAAATCCTGGTGACAAAGGTATGAAATTTATGATTTGTGACTCTTGTCCCTCAGCTGTAAATTGCCAAAACAAAGCTTCCAAAAAGGCAGGTCTTATTTGTGGCTGATGCAGTCTGTAAACCAGACAGTGCCAACGCTGAAGCTCTGTCTGGTTTAGCTCAGGGTCCCAAATGCTGCTCAGCTAGAGCTGTTGCCTGGAGCTGGTTGCCCCAGCTGTGTAAGCAATGCTCTTTCAATAAGGGGAGTGTTATCCCTGCATGGCTCTGGTGTGGCTAACAGGTATGTCTGAAGTAACTGTATACTTTTAGCAGTGTGGGGCTGGATAAAACAGAGGAAATTCATGTCATGAGCCCATAGTTTATCCAGTTAGATATTTTACCTCCAATAATGGTACAAATAGCCCTGGAATAAAGGTAAGACACCAAATATGGATATCAAGTTAAAAAATCCCTGATTTATAATATTTAGGTATTTAAATAGGTTTTCATAACTGGTGGTAATTCAGCTCACGTCGTCATTATTCCCACTGCTTCCTTTTTAACCATCTCCTTGGTTATTTTTGTCACTAGCATCCTCCAACACTGTCTGTTCCACAAGCTAAATATATGAAATGTAAAGCATTTGTGCTTTCAGATTTAATTTTACTGCATTAGTTTATTCAGGAGTCTCAGATTTATCCCATGTAAAATATTCATTAAATCACTCACTTCCGCTCATTTTCATGTGAACTAACCTGCAGTGCTGAAGGAAGAAGGCCCATGCATCAAATCCCTTTGGTTTCCATTCTTGATAATGATTCTCTCTGCTGCACCTATTTCAGTGAGGTAACCAGATCTGTGACACCAGCTAAGAAATACATCTTTTTTGGTTAGTTGGTTGGTTGGTTTTTTCTTTAACAATACAATATTTAAAGCCATTCTCTTTCACTTTGCAATTCAAAATATGTTCCACCTGCTAAGATTTAATTTTAAATTTTCCATTAGTTTAAAGATTTGTTAATTTCTTGTGTTAGTTTTACCTTTCTAAATTTGGGGTGATTTTCTGTATCTCTATTCAAAAATAGTACTAGGAACTGAGATTCTCCACATGCACACACACAAACATATGTATTTATAGCTCTGCTTGTCTATAGGTTTGTGTACCTATATGTTTGTGTATATACACTCTCACATCTGAACTTGCTCTGCTTATTTCACTCAGCTCTTCAAACAGCCCTCCCTTCATGCTTCCTGACTACAAGCTGTATTGGCACAGGGCAATTTAGAAAATAATAAATGCAATAATTAATCTCAAGGATACCTGAACAAAATACCAAAAGCGACAAAACCAAAAACTTAGGGGGCTTCATCTGTGAGAATGAACATGCAGAGAATTCAGATAGCATGCAAGTAACTCTGAAAATGTTTATGTGGAAAATTGTCCATGCATTTTATTACTTGTTCACAAAAAATCTCAGTGCACAACTTAGCTAAATTACCGGCAAAGTTAAATTAGGCATGCACACTTAGAATTGAAAACACCCCTTCTGCCTGCCACACAGAGGCCATGAGTTCATAGAGAATGGGAACACAGAAATACCTGCAATACCTGCTCTTCAGTCTGTCAGAAGATGGGCTGCCTGGACATCCACAAAACAAATTCTTTGTAGAAAAAATAGACTTAAAAGAGAATATTAAGAAATTACAACAGGGTATATTTCTGCAATGGCAATTTATATGAATCACACCAAAACATCAATTCTCTTACCAGAATAATGCCAAAAGTCACTACTGATAATGTTGCAGTGTCCCATTTTTTTGTGTCGGCATTTCGGAAACATATCCTGCAACTCAATATTTGGAATACTTCAATTTTTAAAGTGGCGCATCACAGGATTTTTTTTTATTTTCTGATATTTACTTTTCTTTCAGACAGGACTTTATATATAGACACACTAACACACAGACACAAACACACACAAACACACACACATATATAAACACACATACATATATATAAACACACACATATATATAAACACATATATATATATATAAACACACACATATATATATAAACACACACACATATATATATGCCAGTCTCTTTCATGTGGAATTTATCAATATTGTGTATTTACAAACTAACTGAACTAATCAGATTGCTGGGGTACATCCATTGCCTGAATACAGCTCAGCTGTGCCATGATGCAGACAGAGGGAAAACTGCACTTTCAAAGAGAAAAAGGTCCAGCACATCAGAGGTTTGGATGCTGAAGAGACTGAGACCAGGCTTGTGCTACAGCACTAGGGATGCTTCTCAGGAGAAATTTGTGACATTCCTTGGAATGATGGCCACTTTTTGTGAGTTTGAGGTGGGATCATATGATGTTTTTATTCCAGGCAGGGCTATGGGACAAACATTCTTGTGAATTTATATGCTCTCATGTGAATAAATGATATTTAAAGTGCCCAGGGGCAGAGAGTGGGGGGAAAAAATGGGGTTTTATTTATCTGTTTTCCTTTCTTTAAGCAGCTTGTTGGCAGCCAGGCTTGCATAGGTATTTGGGTACTGGAAGATGCAATAAGTGTCTCATGGACCTCCCAGACCTTTTTGCAACAAGAATAGCGTATGGTCAGAGCAGAGGCTGCAGATGCTAACGGAGGATTTTGAAAGATCTAGCAAAGGAGCTCTGTGAACCATTAATGATGATTTTCAACAAATCTTGGTGCCCTGGGGAGGTTCCAGAAGGCTGGAAGAAAGCTTATATACAGCCAACATTTATAAAGGTTAAACGGGATGACTTGAGTAATTATAGGCCTGTCAACCTGACATCGATCCCAGGCAAAATACTGGAACAGCTGATATGAGACTTGATTAATAAGGAATTAAAGGAAGGTAATATAATTAATGCCTTTCAACACGGGTTTATGGAAAATAGATCTTGTCAAACTAGCTTGATATAATTTTTATGAGATTACAAGCTTGGTTGAGAAAGGTAATGGCACTGATGTAATGTACTTAGATATCTGCAAGGCATTTGACTTGGTACCACCTGACATTTTGGTTAATAAAGGAGAATGCTACAAAATCATCGCAGCAAACTCAGATGCATTAAAAAAAAGCTAATTGGTACATCTCAGTATGTAATTGTAAATGGGGAGTATTCATTGAGCAGGTATGTCACCACTGGAATCCTGCAGAGAACGATTCTGGATCCAAAGCTATTTAAAATTTCTAAACATGTCCTGGAAAAAAAACCAAACAAACAGTCCCTATAGATTATATAGATTATATAGACTACACTTACAGACCACACAAACTCTAGGAGAGTAGGCAATAATAAAATGAATGTGTTGCTGATAAGGAACAAGCTAGATGTTTTGGACAAAATCTAATGTTTTTTGTCTAGAAACAGCAAAAGTTGGCCTTACAGAACTTTCCCGTAATAGGTGTAACTTTTAAAATGACTCCAAACTCATTACAGGTGGATAATCAGGAAAACAAATCTTCCAGTGAAGTGTGGTACTTAAAAGGGTCTTAATTGAATGTTCAGTAGGGAATGTCAGGTCTGAGCAGGGTGGGTTTATATTTCTACTACTATTGGCATTCCCATTCTGAATCTGTCTCAAGAGTGATGTTGACAAGCTGAGGAGCTGGGAGAACACCCCCAAGTGCATGTAAGGAACTGCAAGAGGTGATTTATCATGAAGAGCTCAATGAATTAAATTTCCTGCAGATAACAGAGGACTCATGAAATGATCTGAAAACGGTCCAGAATGATGGGATTTGTTTTGCCCAACTTTCTCCATGTGAATGACAAGAATAGGGTTTAGACTCACTGCTTTGTCCCCTTATTCAGTCGGTGTAGAAGTTAGATATCCCCAGTGGGCAGCTAACCCTGTACAGGGATAGCTGCAATGAACTGCCCTCAGGTAGTGCCTGTTTCTCTCAATTGGTTAGAGAAGGATCCCCAAACACTGGGTGAGACAAGATTCTTCATTTCTGTGTGGTTAACGTTGAGATAATCCCACACTAATTGCCTCCATGGGGAATGCAATTTTTAAAATGAACTCTCTTCGGTCTGTTAAATAGCAGGCTCTGAAGGATCGAAGTTTTATAGGGACAAATTCAGATTAAAAATCAGGTGCACATTTTTCTCAGGGAGCGTAATTAACCTTTGGAACAAATTGCCAAGGGTTGTGGCACTTTCTACACCAATGGAAATTTTAAAATTAAGATGGAATGTTTTTCTGAAAGATTTGCTCTACTTAAAATGCACTGATTTGGGGAAGTTAAGTGGCCTGCATCATACAAGAGGTCAGAGAAGATCATTGCTTTTGTCCTTTCTGGACTAATGATACATGCCCCTACGTCTTGTGGTGCTAGAACACCTTTAAGAAAATCTTTCCTTAAGTCTTTCTCCAGTCTTAAATTTCCTTCCTGTTAACAGTAATTAGAATTCTTTACCTACGAGAACAAAGTCGTTAAGGACTTTGGGGTGTGTAAATATCCTGGAAAATTAGGGTATGCTTAAGAAAGGTAGGTTATTAGAAAGAGCTCAAGTAACACTCACTGCCCAAGTACTAATTGTGTGTCAGTCTTTTTGGAAGTGGGTGCTGACTGGCTACCAAATCTATTGCCAGCTTCCACATAATTAGGGCACAAGTGTCTTGAAAAAGACATACAGTGTTTTCAAAAATATACCACAAAATGCCCCACAGTTTCCTTTCTGCAATAGACACTGGAGCAAGGCCAGATCCACCCTGCTCTTGGCCTCCACACCCTGATGGTTCATGGTTCAGACTAGCAAGGTCGCACTGTTGATGTGGGGTTAAGTGAACAGGAAAGCCATTAAAATTTACGAGATTTTGGCAATGTGCTGTATTTTCCCTGTCTCAATTCTATGATTGTCTGCATTAAAAAAAAAAAAAAAAAAAGAATTAAAAGCAGTAAGTAGAAAGGAAAGGAAAAAACCAAGGAGAGAAACAGGGAAGGATTAGAGGCATTCAGAGAAACTTTTCTTCAGTTTGACTGTGGCTTGACTATTTAGGTTAAAGTCTAAATCCCCATCAGCAAAGGATAATGTGCTGGTGGAGATAATACACTTCAGAAGCATTCAAAGAATGCAAAGAACTGACCAATGTCTAGAGATGGTCACAAAGTTTCCATATATATTTATTTGGGTGACCAATTGGTTTTCATGCTTCATGAAAATGATCTACTGTGGAATTTTTCATATTTTTTCTTTACATATGTGCAAACACACGAGAGAAAGGTTTTTAGTTTTAAACTGATAATTATCAGGAGCCTGTATTTTAAAAGCCACCATAGTGGCTGCTAGAAATTGGACTTCAGATATGTTAATTTCTTATTCTTTTATGTGAGCCGGGTTTTTGCCTACCTTTCCCAAGATGCATTGTGATGTGCTGAGATCAGAACATCCATTCTCTATCAAATAATTATAACATATTCTTGTAAATAAAAGGTGTTCTGGAGTTTCTCAGTGGGACTACAGAATCATGGAGCCAAAGGGCTACCAGACTGTCAGAGTGACTAGGAAACACATGAGCTACAAGTCCATGAAGTACCAAGACTTTTTAAAATCAAAACTCATAGCCTTTGGATGAACATTTGGGAAAAAAATTTAAAAGATGAACACTGAGGAAAAATGAATATTTTTGGAGGGACATTCAGGCACATAAGTAAGAAGGAGCATGTGAAAAATATATAGGCAAGATAAACTGAAAGCAAACTCAGCAAGTGCTATCATGTTGGGTGATTCCTAAAGGAAAATATTTGAGACCAAACCAATTTTAGTTGGTGTGTGCCTTAAATCCATGGATCCTAGGATCCTCAGAGGTACACCTCGATGTGAGGACAGGATTTTGTAGCCTCCCTTTTTTAACATGCTTTGGCAATGCTTTTAAGAAACTCTAAACATGTTTTGGGAAGGAAGGGAGATACTGAAAGCTCTTGGGCTATGTGGTCAAATCTCCTCCAGACACCTTTGGAATGACGTCTTTAGTGTATGTGCTGGGCTTTTCTTTCCTTTACATTTGAGCTGGGGACACTTTGACCCTTGGCTGGAAATGCTGAATACTTAGAGGGGTAAGGAATTTGCAGTGAGCCCAAGTGGATGAATCATTGTGGCTGAGCATCTTCTGAAAGGAAGATCAGCCATACTTCACCTGAGGGTTTCTCCACCTGAAATGCAAGGAAATTGCACCTTGGTGACTATAACTTTTCCTGCCCCTGTCACTCAGCAAGCAGTTGGTCAAATGCTACCTGGAAAATTCAGAACAAACCCAACCCAAGAGTCATAGCCAGGCCTTGCTTCCCAACTTTCGCTTTCCATGATGATTTTCTGCCTGAATACATATAAAAGGAAGTAAATGGGAATTCAAATTCTGTGACAACTCATTATAGTTTTTTTCTGCTTCAGTAACCTTATTGATTACAGAAAAGACTGATTGAAAGTATGCTTCATATTTTTTCCCCCAACACTTCCAATAAATCCCCTTTATGTGCCACAAAAAAAAAAATAAATAAGTAAAGTGTGTCTTCCTGACAGCTGGCTGTAGAGTAAACTTAGAGCACCTGCTTTCTTCCCTTTTGTTCATTTTTTACTGCTAAATGAATAACACTTAACACTAAATAAAGAAGGAGGGTGACCATGACTACTGAAAAAGATTCAAAGGCAGCCTGTGCGTTGCTTGTAAAGAACTGATTGCAAACATGTAGTGTATGGCAGATAACAATATTCTGCACAATAATCTAGCAGTAATTCACACTGTGGTTTAAGTGCCAGATCCTCATGAAAGCCACTGAATAATCTAAGGCAACTCTACTCTGTCAGGTGCCACACATTTCTCTGGCAAATTTAACCAATAATGCATTTAAAGGTGCTGGTAGGACAAGCAGTGTCCTTGAAAGCTGGCAGGAGGGGACACAAGCAACTTTACATTGTTTTGGCCTAATCTGTAGGAGGGTTTGGGGAAAAAAACCCCAACCTTCTTGAGGTCTTGATTATTTTGTTTGTAAATAACCATCTGCTTCTTTCTGATCAAGAGCCAGCATAGTAAGGTATGACCCCAGGGAAAGCTGTGATTGATACTCCGCCACCTCTGTTAGCAGGGGTGCCACACAAAAGATAGCGTTAGGCTCACCAGTGGCCCATGATGAAAAAGAATACACTTTCTTTAAAAATGTAAATGATCTGATGTTATAAAGGGATGCAGGTGGCATAGGGGAAAAGCCCAGCCATCAAACACCTCATTTCTGTCATACCTACCTACCCTCCCCTCTCCCACTCGTTTGTCAGTCCAGCTGTTGATCTTCGCTCCAGAGAGAGAGGCTCTGCCGGCGGGGCTGGGCCAGGCATGCACGGCATCACCCCCGGTTGTGCCGTCTGCCCCGAGTCACGTCTTTGTCACCGGCTCACCACTGACTCAGAGTGTGACCTTGGGCAAGTCCCCTAAGCTCTTTGTGCGTCAGTTTATCTACTGGTGAACTAGATATAATACTTTTACTGGGGATTATGGCAATTAAATGCTGTTTGTAAAGCACTCCGAGATCCTCCATGCTCCAGAAATGAATATTCTGGCTATGAGTCTGCTGTACAGATCTATCACAGCATACCAGCGAGAGTTGCTTCTAAGATCCTGTGCTGTCTTCCTTGTTTCCAAGGACTTGTAGGACCTGTCCTGGGAAGCAGGAATGCTAAAGAGATCAAGAGTTTTTTCTGAACAAAATGGTTAGGTATGCTCTTGTTCTGTCACTTGTGGCAGTCCTTGTGTATTTTGTGTTTAAAAATTTTTTTTCAAACGATTATAAGTGTTTCTGTCTATTCAACATTTGAAAAATCAGCTGCTGAGAATTGTTTCTGGCTATTCAGTGTTCGCATCCGTGCCTGCAACCCAGCATTTGCACCGGAAAAGAGTGAATTTTACTGGGCAGAAGCTGGTGGGGAAACTGTTCAATGAATTTAAGAAAAAAAAAAGGAGTGGGGGAAAGAGGTTATAAAACCCTCTGGTGTCTGGTGGATTTTTTTCACTTAGGTATTTCAGCCTAATATGCTTTTAGTGAAAAGGTTCCAAAATGTACAGCCAGGAAAAAAAAAGGCGGGGGGG
>VZRV01001161.1:702651-811417 GCA_013398115.1 Falcunculus frontatus
ACTTATAAAATTCCTCCCAAAAAAAAAAAAAAAAAAAAAAAAAGAGAAATCTCTTCTAGGGGAAGCAAACTGGAATTTCTTGGGGCTTGCCAGCTGCCTGGCAAAGAGGAAGAGCGGCAGGAGCCTCGTCGGCAGGCTGCTGCAGGCTGGCCACCCCGTGCCTGCCTCTCCTCCTCCTCCTTCTCCTTGCCTTCCCCCTAGCCTGGCTGCTGGGGAGGCAGCTGGGCTGCAGGGCCGGCAGAGCGCCAGGGCACTCAACCTCCCCTCCTCCCTCTTCCAGACCTGCTGCATCTCCCCAGCTGCCTGCCTGGAAGACTATTGTCAATTTCGCTCTCTCCCTGCAGACGACAACAAAATCGACAGGAGCCTTCCAGCCAAGCAGCCATGGAGCCATCAGTTTGATTTTTCCTAATAGCAAACCAGAAATTTCTGGCAAAATTTAAATTTTCCCATAAAAGAAATACTGATTTTATAAAAGGCATATTTTCCCCCCAGAAAGTCATTCCAACAGCACATTCCCAGCTGCCGTAGTTCGAGAGACCTTTGAATTAAAGTCTATAGAAAAAAACTGTTCATGTGCTTGGCCGTGAAATAAGGGCGGGTGAACAGTCAAATACAAATTGAAACTGCCTGGGAACCAATGTGCAGGGTCCCATCATCTAGGGATCAGGCCTGGGGTATTTACATGACCTTAAAGGAGCTATGAGGCAGAGTATCTTTCCTATAAAGCACTAGAGAGGATAATTAAGACTTACATAGCAAGGTTATGTCTCCTTTGAATAATTTACACAGGCCTGAACTCTTGTGAGAGTAATTCCCAGCTCACAATTACGACCAAACTGGTTCAGAAAAGTATTCAAGCTTTTGTGGCCTCTTTGGAACAGAAACCTTTTCAGCAGCGGCACATCAGACACAGAGAAAGAGAGAGGGGAAAAAAATGAATTTTTCTCTCAGAGTTGTGCTACAATGTCACCTTTGTCTCTGTTTTATCTGCCTGCTGTTGGGGGCAACTCTCTTGCTGGTAAACAGGCCAGTGGTCCTGCCTGTGGCATCCATATCTGTGGATTTCGGGGCAGAGTTGCTCCACTGCCAGTGATGTTGGGGAATCTCAGTGCACGAACCCGATCACACCTTTCACAGGGATGTGAGATGAGAAGCTGCAGATAGTCAGGATCATTGTCCTGTGTAGGTTTCTCTCTGTGCCATCTTCAAGTCTGTGCTAAAGACATCGCCCTCCCTTCCAGCTGCAGGACTGCAGATTGGTCTAGAAAACACCTCCACTTCAGTGGTTTTCCCTAGCTAGGATGCCAAATACCAGCTCCTGATTTCCAGAGGAGTGGGGACAATCCGTGTTGTTATCACCTGAGTGGGGCTGCAGACGCAATTTTGAAAACCTTTCCTTGTGATGTGACACTGCCTTTCCCCCAGCGCCCTTGCAGCAGCAGCGAGGAGCAGACAGCACAGCCTGCACTCAGGCAAACCTCCTGCTGAAGGCACCTGGAGCTCCAGCTGAACAGGAGCTGCAAAGGGGGCAGGTGTAGCTCCCTTTGTGCTCCTGAGCTCTGCGAGCCCTTGTGCAGGCTCTCTGCAGCAGGCGACTTTCTGCCCAATGGGAACAGCTTTTCACAGAACAGCACAGGAGCCTTGTGCATGCTCTGGAAATATTCTGCAAGTAAAGCACTGTTAAGTAATCAAAACCCAGTACAAAATAACTTTTATCAGATGTTTAGATGTGAATAAAAACGGTCAAATGCAGAGTAAACCCATGAAGATGTGGTGAGGTGAAGCCCCCCTGTGTGGTTCCTGGTGGGCAGAGCGCCTTGCCATGGGATTGCAGGATCCGCACCCCGTGGGCGCTGCACATTGCCCCTCCTATGGTATTGATTATAGTCCACCAGAGATGCCTGCAGTACAGAGGCACAGCGGGATGAGTTAAAGCATGGAGTGGCAGCTTTCTTTCTGAATGCACCAGCCTTCACAGATATAAACCAACCCCTTTATTTGCATGTAAATATTGGCAATTAATTCTTGATAGTTTTGTTTTCGAGTGTTCATTAAAACTTCTCTCCCCTATATTTTATTCATATAGATCAGTCTTTGGCCAACATCTTTCATAAAGTGCTGAAATTTGCCCTTGAGGCATCAGATGGAGTAGTCAGATTGTCAAATAAGTCTCCTAATTGAAGTTAACACTGGCACAATATTTGTCTTTTGAAAATAAACATTGCCAGCAAAGTTGCAGGTCCACCACTCTGTGTGTGCTATGGCAGTGTGGGAGAGCCATGGAGTGTAGAGCAGAAAAGGGGGAGTTTGATATGAGGAATAGCTCAGAAATGGGTATGTTAGCGTATTTGTTCAGTGAAATACCAAACATGCTGCATTTATCAAAACAAATCCAGCAAAAGCTGCTTTTTGTGATGAAGCTGCTTTTTGTGTAGCAGGTAAAAGGAATAAATAAATATTCTCTTTAAGCGATGTATTTGCATTTTTATATCTTAAAGGGTCAGAAGCAGACATGGGAAATCAATAACTCTCCTTGTGCTGCGTGAAATTAATCAGTAACTTTGGACACACTCTGCGTTTAAGAAAACAAACTGAAAGAACATCACATGCCTTTTAAAGACGTCCTCATGTGACGTTCCCATTGGGTGTGAGGTGCTAAAGGACTGAGTATTTTCCAGTGCAGTGCTTACAAGAAAACCAGAACCAGTACATGAAACAAAGCACCGTTTGATGATGCCCTCTCCAAGATGAAATGGGAAGTGAGTGTTAGTGCGTTCGTAAGAAGCCTGATAATGTACTGTGCTGGTTAACTGTCTCTGAGGGAAAAGTCACAGACCTGGGTTTTGCCTCTCACCTTGAGTGCTGATTTACCTCTCCATTGCAAATCTGGCAGCTGGTTTCAGCATAGTGCTTGAAATGATGGTTCTCCCAAAGCGCAGTTTTGGCTTGAGTGGAAGTGGGGCACATGCTTCAGGATGTGCTGGGACTCCTGTGGGCAGTGCCAGTGACCAGATAGGACCAATTCAGGTACCAGGTGATGTGCAAATGTAACAGAATGTGGCTCATAATGAGGACTCTAAAGCCCGAGTTTCTCTTTTCCCCATCCGCACAGTTCACAGTAAAAAATGGTGGTTTGTATTTGCTGTTTGCCATAATTTTGGATAAGAATTTTCTGTGAACAGTTCTTCATAAATGTAGAACCCGTGCTCTGTAATAAGTGGTTACATACCTCACCTGATCCTGTCTCTGCTCCCGAGCTATTTGTTTGTGTGTAACAAATCCAGAAGAGATAGAGGGGCGTGTAGCATTTGCTATTCGGGTTCATATGACTGGCAGGTTTTGGAATTCATGGTCAGTGATAATTCAAATACCTGGACTGAAAATTCAACTTCATCAACAGCAAGAGGGCTGTTAGATAAACTGAGCCATTAGCACTCGGTGATATACAGCTGACTCCTGCCGTAAGTCTCTGTCCTGTCTGGGAAGCTCCTTGGGTACTCTGCCTGCATCCGCACTGCTAGATGATCCCATTCTTAACCTGAGCAGATCCTAAGAGTGAAGTGAAACAGCTTCATTTCACTTTGTACAATGGCTGTAACCACTGGTGGTGGTGGGGTGTCCTTGATGCCTCTCCTGCTGCCCAGTGAGTGCAGCTGCTCCATGCTGCGTGCCCTGCTGCTTTCAACCCAGCCCAGTGCAGGGATGCCCTAAAGATGTTGATAACACTTGATCAAGCAGGGCCTGAAAGAGCTCCAGAGTGGAACTGCAGCAAGGGGAGCAGAAAGGTGATGTAAAATTGTGTGTCCCTCGGTCTCCCCAGGCAAAAAGCTCTCGAGAGCTGAGTGCTCTTACACACACTGCAGTAAGGACAGAGCTCTCACAATGAGGTTGAGTGGCTCTGAGCCACGGGATTCCAGTCTGGGAGGTTCAGTTTAAAGCACTAATACCCTAACAGGGCTCCCACTGATCAAACAAAGCCTGCTGACTTTGAGATGAGCAGAATGAGGCTTTTGTATCAATGTAATACAACACAGGAATTGCTTGATTCCTGAAGTGAAGACTCACCGATAGCATGGGAGCAATAAAGTGCTGATCCTAGTTCCATTAACTTTATTGGGAGCAGCCCCAAAATATTTAAGTGGAGATTGGCATATCACATATATATAACCTAAAGTATCTCAGGATTTATGTTATGGTATCAGCCCTGAGACAGACAGATGAAATATTACTCCTACTACATTTAATTTATAATCTTCATCTGACTAGACCTGTACCTACCTACTTATATGGACCCCATTACCAAAGTAGCTGAGCAGCTGCCAATTATTTAGAAATATAAATAAAATAGCAGAGATTATTTTGTTCGCTGCCTCCCTACTTCTCCTGTAGTTTGTAAGATTTCCCGTAAGGTTTGCCCTTGTTTTGTTGAAGGTCTTGTGCATAAGTGAATGGCACTGGGAATCTCCAGGTTTATTTTAAATCTTTTGAGAAGAAAAGGTCTGCCAAAAAGAAATGAACATTTATTTCTGAATATATTGAGATCAATGACTGTCACAAAGCACAAAAGTAAATAATGAAGTCTAGCTCCAAGAGCTGTGAGAATTTCATTGCACAAGCTCACAAACTTTCCCTGTTGGTTCACAGTCCTGATTGTTCCCGTCAAATGTCATGGGAGGTCATGTTGGTGGAAGGAGATGTGATATCTCAGGAAGCAAAGTCCAATACCCTGAATGGCTTTGACTGTCAAGACAGAAGCACTGGACAAACCAAAGGAATTTGTGCCTCTGAGTAAATGGATAGATATGTTTAGAAGTTTCCAGAACTGATGGCTTCATTCCTAGATGTAATAAACAGCCACGGCAAGAATTCAAAGTCAAACAGCGCCCTGATGTCCAACCTGTGTCTCGTAGGGGTGGCTGCATGCTTTTGGCTGGTCAGTCACAGTCAGAAAATTGATTGCCAAGGACTGAGTAAAGATGTGCACTTACCCCCCCTTGTATCAACAACTCCCCAGCCTGCAGCAGGAAGCTCTGCAGCTCCCAGCGCTTCAGAGAGGTGCTCTCAGAGGGTATGCTGGTGCTTGGGGCTGGAATGAGACATGCAGGACCAAAGTAGCCACCTCTTTGGGATATGTGCTCAGCCCAGTTCTCACCATGTTTAATTCTCATCATGTGGCAATCGGAAGCTTCATCTTGGGAAGGTTCAATATGGAGCAACAGTTGGTCTGAGAGCGGTCCAAAAGGAGGAACACGAGATATTTCAAGATGTTTCCTCCAGGACTATATTTTCTCTTTTCTATTTCTGGGCTGCTGCTTGAGCTCATAAATCTCCACCAATAGATAAACAGATAGTCCTGGACACTTTTCATAATTGTTTCTGGATATATCCTTCTTCAATCTTATTCTGCACAAAACTTCTTGAATAGCTCATTTAAGGAGAAAACACTTGAAAAGTATATTAGCAAACTCTTTCAGTGGGGTAAAACCATCAACATGGAAAATTCAAGTTTTCAAGAGAGCCATTAAGTGTGATTAAACCTTTAAAAAGGGAGAACAATGAATGCAGCCTTGTATTTAGCAATTTCATATCTTTAATTGTACAAAGATTTTCTTTAAAAGCACAAGGCTGAAAGGAAGCTGAATGTTACAGTATTTACTGAAGGAAAGCAATGAGAGAAGGCCTGTTCAGTAGCTAATGGAGTGAAGCCCAGAAATAATGACAAAAAAGCGGTAACGACCGCTCTCCAACACAACATATATAAAAGAGGAAGCCATAAAAAGGCAACAATTCTTGACTTAGCTTTGAGTTTCACAATGACAGTGATTACAGATAGCAAGTGGAAGAGCATATAAGCCATGATGAAATCTGGTTGGCTGTGCAATTGAGATTCAAGTGAAAGAAAGCAACAGGGACATTGAATTTCTGCAGCACAGATTTTGGATGGGGTATGAGAAATGGAAAGAAAGGAAGAAAGAGCAAGGCCATCAAAAAGTTCAGCAGAAAATGAATATATTCTCGTCCATTCCATCTAATAATAAACACAGTCGGGGCTAGATCCTCAGCTGAACTGAGCTGGTGATGCCAGTGATTGAGCTAGTTTGCTGTTCCTGCAGATGTGACTGTACATTGTCACACATATCCCAGCACATTGTAGTCTGTGCCACCTTGCAGCAGCTTCACATGCAGAAAAACTTTGACTATCACAAACTTGAATAAAAGTAAAAAAGTGGGAGAGGGCTAAAATCAAGCTGATTAAAGCATACAATAATTGTATTTATGGTCCATTTAATCCTTCGTGTTACTTTAAAAAGAAAATATTTTGATACATTAGTGACACATGCTAATTACCAACTTTTTTTTTTAAATCATTATTTTTAAAAAGCAGTGTTAACATCTGATCTGCAATCACATGTGTGCATGGCTTTGTTCATGTAAGTAATACTAAGATTATATATTCATGTACTTCTCCAGGACAGAGTTATGTTGTCTCAGTTGCAGCCTTAGGTGCACTTCAACTGTTAGTGGGCATCCAGTGCTTTTCCTAAAGCTTTCCCTCTGCATATCTATGAACACCTTGAAAGTGCAACTTTTATTCACTCGTATATTTAGAAAAGTTTTTTATACTTGTGATTCTAGGGAAATTAAAAAATATAACAAAAACCCAACCAGCCCTGAACCTTAAAAGTGCAGAGTCCAGAAGACAGATGAATCCCAAAAATACTGAAACTGCAAGTGGATGACTAGCAGCAGGAAAGCCCCAGTCCAATGTTGGTGGTCCTGGGCAGAGGGAGTGTCATACAGCACAGCACAAACCCAGCAAATTCACTGGGAGAAGGCTGGCTGAGGTTTAACGGTGTCACATAGAAAGATTGAGCAGAACCATATCAGCTCTCTGAGGAGTTTGCCTGCACAAGTTTCTTGCATTTACACAGACTAACACAAACAGTGAGCTTGTTATTTAAACTAATGGCTACTTGCATGAGCAGTGACATAAGGAGTCAGGGAGGAATGGGGGGATGATGTACAGGTGGCAGCACACTGGCAGGCAGAAGGAGGATGAAAATACATATGATTTCAAAGACTGTAAAAGCTAGCGAGAGTGTGGGACAAACGTATGAGAAACTTAGATGTCTGATGCCTACCATGGAAGCAGTGGCTTGCTGATGATGGCCTTAAGGAGATACATCTTATAGGGATGATCAAAATAAAGAATCAGATGAAAATGCTGTTCCAGAGCAGCCAAAACTATCTGCAAATGCAGTCTCATTCACAGAATCGTTTCAGCTGGAAAAAAACCACACTGATACTGAATATGAGCAGTAGTTTGTGAGCTTGATAGCTTGCGGGTAGATCTGTTGGGTTAACATGTTACTTCCCTCTCTGCAAAAACATACCTCACACATATCATGAGAGCATCAGGGCTGTAGCAATAGTGTTAATCCTCTTTGCCCTAGTGAAGTGATGGAATGAACACATGTACCCTACAGACGAGCCTGGGTCATCCTGGTGAACAAACACTTCTTTGGTGTTTCCTTTGTTTTCATGTTGCAACACATAAACAGAGATGGTCCTGGAAAAACTGTCTGGTTTTTATTTTTTGGTCCTGGTACCAAATTAGAGCAGGTGCCTGAAGCTGGAGGCTCCTTGCTTTTAGAAATAGCCCTGCCACTGAGACATATTTAGTAAGTGGGCATAGTGATCAGAAGAGTCCATCACGGCAGGGAGCCTCCAGGTTTGGCTACTGATTTTAGAAAACTTATATTTTTAATTATGGAAGTGGTTCAATCCGGGATTGAAGACTCCTGGTAGCTCTGAAAACAACATTCAAATGTGAGACATAATTGTTTTTAGAGGCACTGAAAATAACTGATTTTAGAGGCACTGGTATTTGCTGTAGTCCCACCAACTCTGGAAAATGTTATCTGAAGGCATCATCACAAACCTGTTGCCTGACAAATGAAGAAGAGGGCAATGCCTGTAATTTAGATTTTGCAATCTGCCATCAATGAAGATGTATGAAAATCACTGTCTTGAAAAGGGATTTTGAGTGGGAAAGATGAATGAAAATGCTCCCTATAGACAACATAGGGTCTATGTTCCACTGAGGTTTTGCTAATGAAGGAACAGTGTAAATACAGAGTTCCACTGTCTAAAATTAAACCAAACTAAATTTCTTTTGGCCATAGCCCTTAGCTTGTAATAACAGGCACTTAAGCAAGATGATATTGTGTGATTATAATAATAATAATAATAAAAAAATCATCCTTGTGTAAATAAAATTATTAATTGATTTGTATTGGCTACATCCCTGACACTCCCAGGACTGTGGCATTCTTTTCCAATGAAACACTTAGGCAACTACTCCTTATGAATAAGGCAGGAGCATCTGGATGCACAATAGTTCCTGCATTAGTGAAGTTGCTAGGAATATAGTCTGTTTCCATCTACTAACTGGTGCTGACCAGAAGCCATTATTTCCAAGAGATACAATGGCAACCAGAAACATTACACTCACAATACTGAAGAATGCAAATGCATTAGCTCATGACCTCCCAGGAAATGGTATGTGGCACTGCTGTTCCAAAAGTTTTAAAACTGGTTTGTGAGGTACTTACGTCTACTAGCTCATAGAAAATTACTCCTGTCAATTGTTTTCTTTTGACCTCTGAGGAGAATGAATGACTCACATATATGATCTTTAAAAATGTGTCCACATCAAGAGCAGGAGGGCTGGGAGTGAACAGGTTGAGGAGGCATAAGAGAAATGAACTATTGTGGGTGGGGAGTGAAATAAAAGCTTGGTCACATGGGGGAATAGCAAACAAGGAGCAAAGCTGTTGGAGAGATTTTTTGGTTCCCAGAGGGTCAAGAATGGTTAAACAAAGGTGTTTTTGAAAGGGTATCATCAGGCCTGCACTAGCCATTCACCAGCTGTGGTCCGTCAAATCTTGTCCTTGTGCAGGCCAGGACTCTCTGGCACATTCAGGGAAGGTGCATTTGCTTAAAATAAGCCTGAATTTGGCCCTACAAGGAAGAGAGATATGCTACTGGAAAAGCACAATGAGGAGCACGCACTGGAAACCAAGGACTGCAAGGATTAAAAAGTATCCTGGATGGATTAGCCCACCAAGATCAGAAATGGTAACTGTGCCCTGTTTCCTTTACTGCACTGCCCCATGGTGTGAGCGAGACATTTTGGTGATCATGACCAAAACTTAGATCAAGATGACATTTGGTTCATTTCTAAAGTATTGTTTTTCTCCTCATTATCTTATTGTGATCAAATGGTACAACTGTCTCCACACCTTAACTGTGCACTTCTTATATTGACAAGCTGGTAAAAACTGACCTTTAGTGGGTTTTATTAGGGTCACTGAAGCACTTGGTTTCCTAGCTTTGCTTTATGATGCTTATTTTTGCCTTTGTTTTGCTCTCCCTCTCACACGCACAAACACATACACATGTCCATGTGCACCTGCTTCCATATTTGCTTTCATGTGATTCCTTTTTCCTGGAACCTTTTTCCAAACAGGTTCTAAAGGCCCCAGAAATTATTACTGTTCTTGTGTCCCTGTTAGCTAGCAGCACAAAAAAAAAAAATCATCAGGTTGTTGCCTTTTAGAAAAATGCAACCAAAATTTGAGCTTTCTTTTTCATTGATGATCTGTAGTCTCTGGTTTCTCATTGACCCCTAGTCCAAACTGTGTGTTGGGCTGCCTGTGGAATATTCTGGGATGACCAACATAGCAATGCAGGAAGTCGCTGTCTCCTGCTTTTCCTGATGTTTGGGAGAAGGACAGATTGTGGCTGGTGGACACCTGGTACAGCTCCTGCTGCTGGGCAGACTCGGGGGGCCGGGAAGAAACTCCACCAGCACATTTTCTGTGAGCGAGTGACAGAAAGTGAGTGCAAAAGAAAAGGATGTGAGCTAGATCTGATCAAAGGTGTTTAAGAATCCCAATGAAAGTTTAGAGAGGTGCGAGTGTCCCTGAACTAAGTGAGTCACATTTTCTTAAAGTGCCTGCTGGAGTGCTAGCTATGGGGACTGTTGGAAATGCCTTTAGAGGAATGCAGAAACGAATGTGCCTGTAATGATACAGGGATTTAAAAATACACCCAGCCCTATGAGATCCTCTGAGTATTTCTAAACTGCAGATAACACAAGCTGCATGAGCAACCTGCAGGAATGAGGCTCCTTCATCAGGAGTAACCCAGTCCCACGTTCAGGAAAACCACCACCATTCATGACTGGTTTCAGGGGTTGTGCTGTTTCCCTGGAGCTGAGAAGTACCATGGTCAGTGTGGTTTTGACTTGGGAAGGTATTGCCAGAAGGCTGCCTTTAAGAGGGGGAAGTGGCTTCTGAAAAGCTATTGCCATCATCCTGCCGAAGTGTTCTAATTCTCATGAGAATTTTCACAATTTTAAAATCTGTATTTCTGCACAGAAGAGGATGAAAATATTGGGGAAAAATAATAATTGTGCAAATCAGAAATTAGTAGTAATACTGACCTTGCAAAAGGGGTATTTCCTCCATCTTTAAACTTCTTTCCTCACCTGATTGAAGCTGGCTGCATGCACAAGAATTTTGTTGGATCCAGACTCTTGACTCTGTGATATCAGGTCAGCCTGTTGCTCAGCCTCGTGCACTAAACTTGAGTGGAAAGATGCTGGAAACCCCATAAAGAGGAACCCCACTTACAAGCACAATTACAGTAATTTTTTTCCTCACAAATTTGACATTACTTCCAGGTGAAAAGGGTAAATCTATCTGTGTTCGCTTTGTTTAAAACAACGGGAATACTTTGTGTTTCACCCAGTTTTACTTTGTTTTTTAAGGAGAAAGATGGGGTTTCTACCACATTTGTGAGAACTTAATCCCCACCAGAGCTCTGTCAAAATGGTCCAAGAGTGGTCACCAACAGACTTGTCATTTCCATGACTCTGCTGTGTGACCAGTGGGGCTCATCACTGGTGCCTGTGAAAGCTGGTGGGGAGAGCAATGGCTGAGAAAGAAATTGCCAAGGTGTTTTCAAGAAAAATATGAGGGGCGGGCAGGACTTGACATAAGAAAGGATGGGAAGGTCAGAGTGGGGGGCATTCAGGCAGGGCCTTTTTGTCATCATCAGGTTTTGGGGCATTTTTTACCCTTTTATAGAAGCATAATGCGGTATGTGGATGGACGGTAGTGAATGTAAGTGGCTTGAAAACAAAATAAGCAAGCACTTGACCAAGACACTGTGGGTACAATTGCTTCTCTAATCCAAAGGAGATGGGTTTCACAAGGGCCTCCTGCTGTCCTGAAACATCTTATTCTCCTTGTTAAAAGGCATTTAAAAGCACAAAATACTTTTATTAAAAATGCTTTTCAGGGCTATATGATGCTAAAAGCGCTTTCTATAGCTTGTATTGCTATTTAGGAGAGCATGTTATTTCTTTTTAATTTGCTCACTCATTCCTGAATAACTTTTCATAGGACTCCAGACACTGCAGTGTGACAGCTAAACCAAGGAGCATCGGATGCGATGGAATTGCTCTACAAGCAACCTTGCCAAAGGCCCTTTTGCTGCACAAAGCTGGCTCTATCTTTGTATATTGAGGGAGCTAAATCAATGTTAAATGCTTGGCTCTTTTCACAGGACAATGACCAGGACCTAAGCTGCGTCCTTCCTTTTTGATTGACACTTGAAACGTTGAGTTGGAATCAGCCAGAGGCACTGCTACAAGCTTGAAGCCTCTGCTGGGGATAACAACTGGTGACATCTGCAGAAAGGCCGACAAAAGGCAGTTGAAAGCCGTGTTTGTTGCTTTCCCCTCTCAGATCTCCTCTCTTTCATGGAGCTCCTTACTTGCTTTAATATTATGATTCAGCACCTGGCTCTTTTGAACCTTGCTTTAAACTTCAAAAGGCGAGGTGGTATTAACAAACATGAAACGAAAAAGTGGCAGTAGTTTGATTTACTGTTGTCGTCTTATCAAGGGGGTTTTTTGTCACCAGCTGCCACTTTCTGTCATCTTTGGAACCATTATCATTTCTCTAAAATCTAAAAGACTCCACTTAATAACAGCTTTGAATACAGGCAGGATCAGTAACCTATACAGTTCTGGGATGACAGAACCGTCAAATGAAAAGAAAGATGTTGCCCAAAAAAAAAAAAATCTTAAGAAAAGAACCCGTTAAAACAAATAAAAGCTGTAGTACTTCTAAGTGACCTTGATTTCAGAATTAAACAAATCAAGCGCAATTCCATTGTTCTTTTTGGATTCATTCTGCACTTTCCTTGCAACATTTCTTTTTTGTTCTCAGGACTAAGCGAAAACAAAGCCAAGGCTTCCAGAACAACTGCTCAGTGCACAACGAGCACTTGGTATCACATGAGCCCCATAAGCTCCTCACTTGTAGAAGTGCCAGTGATAATTGCCAGTCTCATTCCACTGCCATCCTGGTGCAGCGGCTCTCATCAGGCTGGGATGGAGCCTGCCTCGCTAGGGCAGGCTCACTGCTCAAAAATCTATTTAACTCTCACTTTCACAGCACCTTTCCATGCTTCCCTGCCATCTTTCCCAACAGTGCTGTGCTGTCCTTTGGCTGCCAGGGCAGAACCTGAAATGCCTCTGTGCCTCCTTGGGCTAGTTTGCCCATCAAAGCTTTCCAGGTTCAGTTAAAGGCAATCAAATAAAAGCATACAAGTTTCTGATCACAAACCTGCTGCACTTTCTTACTTGTCACTCCACTGTCCTCTACGGAAAGCATCCTTATCCCTTTTATTGATTGTTGTATAATGCTACCTAAAATGAACCTACTTGAAAGGGCAAATTTCTCTTGGTGTCTTCTAAACTCCTGAATTATTTGATGCACTTTGCCTCTGACCAGCAGTGACTTTTATCTATCACATAGATCTGAATGTGAACTTCTGCTCCAGTGCATTTTGGTACTTATTTCCACCTATGCAAAAAGAGTAAAATCACCAAAGGATCCTCTCTCCCGTCCCCAGTGAAGTGTTCTCCCTCCCACAACTACACAGGCAGCACAAGGCAACAGGGAAACAGCTGCTCCAAAACATCTTCCCCCAGCATCTCAGCAGCTGGTCTCCCTCTGCTGCCCATCCACCCCTTTCCAGACCCTTTTCATCACAGAGATCTGGAATGGTTGAATTTCAGTGTCTCTTGGTAAAATGGAGATGAAAACAACAAAGTAAAAATCCTCTGGAATGTGAAAATGCTGATGTCCTGACTGATTGAAAACCAGGATTGCCAGAATCCAAAGTTGATTATGATTTTTTTTGGATTGGGATATGACAAAACTCATACAAAAGTGAGACGGGGGTTTCTAAAAATACCTATTATCTTCTGACAGAAGGCTCACTGTGTAATCACACTGAGGTTTTCTCACGGAGCATGTCCACATTTGAAATTTTAGTCATTTTAACAACTGTTAATTACCACATGCTAACTAGCAGAAGTGTGTGTGGGGGAGATGTTGTATATTTATTTGTTCCAGACTTGGAACATATTAGAATGTAGGCTTTATTCCAGTTTGCTGTCCTATGAATGAATGTGTTACCCAATTACAAATGAAAGATATCACAAGAAAAAATAAGTAAGGATCTTTTCCCAGTATGTTCTTTTGATGAGGAAACCCAGAATATATTTACTATATTGAGTCCAGTGGAAATCTGTTCTTCAGCCTTTTAAAAGTGCCTGTGACACAGGAACAGAAGAAAAGTGCCTCTGTAGGGTGGAAGAATAATGGAGAGATGGCTTTTTATTTTACCACAAAAAAAAAAAAAAAAGAAATTTTGGGATAAAGAATAGGAAGTGCATGGGAAAAGATTTGTGTAATTGGACGGATATCCCTGAAAGAATTAGGATGAATGCAGAAAAGCTGATGGCCATGTTATAGATGTAAATCCATATATGAATATATGTATAAGTTTTTTATGTAATTCAACCACTATATAGTCAGTATATTCAACAAAATGTATGTTCAATATATTTGTATTTATAGCAACGTATATACATTTTGAACACACAGGAACTGAATTTTGGCTTTATCATTTCTTTGACAGATTTTGGAAATGAGAAAGCTGACTTTTCTTAAAGTCACTGACCGCATAATCCAAGGTAAATATCTGACAGGTTAAGAAACTCTGAAGCATCTGAAGAAGTTGAAGATGCAATCCCCACATCTGATGCATACCTTTATGGTCTCTACAAACTGCCTGGCATAAAGTCCCAGAAGGGAAAGATGTGCAGCGTTAAAATGGTTTCACAGTCACTGTCGGGAGGTCTCCAGTGCTGACAGAACAAGCAAAAAAGGGGAACTGGAGAATTACATGGTGTCTGTGATTCAACATAAAACTACCGGTGTTGGAGGAATACCTTCAGAAGGAGCATCTCTCTGTGTGGAAAGAGACGCCAAAGTGAAAGGGAGTGGAAATGTTCCTGTAGCCTCCATTTATTTCTAAATTAAAAACAACCCCCCAAAACCAACAAACAGAAGCACTGCAAGGATTTAGTCAGATCCAGCAACTCCGATGCAATTTTGCAAGTAGTTTAATCAACATGCAGCCACTCCCAGGAAAATGGAATGAGAAAAAAGTAATAAACACTGAAAAAAGTAATAAATGTCTGTATGAATCAGCTTTCCGCATAGTCTGATCCATACTTGTTTTTAGGAAAAAATGTGATTGGAGATTGTTTCTTCTTGAAGAATGAGGCTGTGGATCTAAGGTATAAGGTATTTTAGAAACAAATAACTAGAATGAGTATCCTATAAAACCGATTGTATTCATGGCAAATGTAATAAGGAATGAGATAAATAACTGAGTTTAAATATATATCCAGAGTTATAAATTCTTTAGTGGGAAGTCATGGACACAAACCTGTCAGAGTTTCTTTGAAAAACCACAGTGCCAGTCAGGCAGAAAACATGAATGTAAAAAATCATTGAAAAATAGAAGTGAGATGAATACCAGCAACATCCTTAGCTGAGAGCACCTTTGCTCATTCCTTCTCCTCCTCCAAAATAAAAAAATAAAAAATGTTCAATTGCACAAGTGTAGGAACAGAAAAACAAGAGAAAATACAACCAGAGAAGAGAGAAAATAATGCAAACTCTATGTCTTGGAAAATAAGCAGGTTTAGAAAATCCTAAAAAATGCAGAGATGGTGACTAGAGGATAATTATGATTATTTGTTATTTCCCAGAACACAAGAACTAAGACAACCTGATGAAACGAGGAGGCAGCAGAATCAAAAGAAATTACTCTTACATGTGCTGCTCTATTAAATTTTACAACTTATTCCCAAGTGATGTTGTAGAAGCTCAGGGTACAAATGGCTTCAAAAAGCAACTACACAGGAAGATCCCTAAAGTGAAGAGCTTTTTTTCCCCTAAACAGTTATCTTTGGACAGTTAATTTCCCTTATATAAATATACCTTTAAAATTTATGAGTGTTAATATGCTAAACTGCACTACTTTTATCATCTGTGATCTCTCCTGTGTCTATATTTCATGCAGCAATTACCCTTCCCCTTTGTCAAAATTTTCTTACAGAAGTTCAGCTTTCATCTGTATGTATGAGGATTAACTTAAGCCATCCTTTGAAAAATGGACTCGTATCTAGCTTTAATTGGGCAGCATGGGTGATTTTATACTCCAGTTTTCAGTAGATGGAGGACATAAGTAGCACTTTTTAAAGTTCTTCTGACACCAGTTAAGCATTTGCAGGGTTAAGTTAGAAGCATCTGTGTAGGATAACAGCAATAAAAATGCTGATGGTGTTTACTTTTTCAACAGCTCATGGACAGTTATGTGGTGGACACTTTTCCTTCTGCCTACATTAACACCTTAATGAAGACCTGCCAAACATTACTCCTTCTCTAAGTTTCCAGGCTGCTGCAGACGTGGTCGGGCCAGATCAAATGAAGGGTTTAGATACCAGCAAGGCAGGAGTTTTAAAAGCAGCTCATGGCAGTCACTGAGAGGTCACTGCTCCAGGAAAATGGTCTGAAACTCCTGCTCGCTGTTAATCAAAGTATGAAGCTTGTGTTTGTCTGAACTCTAGTGCCACCTCTACAGTTTAATATCTTTCCTTACTTCAAGACTCAGCCCCTCAGTCCCCTCCTAGAAGTAGGCACCTTCACAGTTTCACGATAAGCATTTGTCCAAGAAATGTGAGATTTCTGTTCAGTGCATTTCCAGCTTTGCCCAAGTCAGTTCTCCTCCTTATTCTGGGAAAGGGACATGGCGCCACTTTATAAGCTGATGTCCACACACCAGCATCCCCCCTGTGTCAAGTGTGCCACTGTCAACAGGGGAAAGCAAGATTTGCTCATTAAGAGACAGAGTCAAATAGCACCATCAACACCACACATCACTTTCTCCTTTCTGGGCACTGCACATGAGTAGTGACATTGGAGACTAATGGGTGGGTGGTTTGTTAGCTGGAGCTGCTCTGCATTCCTGGTCAGCATTAGTGCTGGCCAACTTAAGTTATCTTTTGTTTTTATTCATATCCGCTATGACCAGCTAATCTCACACCGAGGTGAACTCCATAGTGTGCTGAAATCATGTGTTTCATCTGGAAAACTCCCTCATGCACGTGCTTATTCCTCCAGCTATAAATATCCCAAAGCAAAACCTCCGAAATGGCACCCTCCTCTGGCTCAGCCTCACCCATAGCCAAACACACTTATCTGGCAGTCACAGCAGCTCCAACAGAGCTGAAAACTGCAGGAAACTTCATGACAAAACAAATAGGACTGTGATGAATGCCTGCAAAGCTCTGGAGATTCCAGTTCCTGTCACTCGACCGCAGCATGTTGAATGTCAAGGACCAGCAGCTACACAGTGGCGCCCAGCCTGCACTCCTTCCCTCAGTCGGGGGGGAGCCACACACGTTGCCCTGGTCTTGCCTCCATCACAGCAATGAAAGCTGCCCCCAGACAGGACTGAAAATTTCCTTTACACTGTGGAGGTAATCCCCTGCACATGGATGCTTCCAGCAGGCACGTGATTTTCGCAGACAGTGCCATGAAGCAACAGAGTGCATGCAGGATTTGTCTTTGCTGTAAAAAGGTAAAGCACATTGCAATTCAGAAATTTGAACATAGACACATCAACGTTTCCCAGTTCTGAGTTCACTTATTGTGTCACCCTCTAGAGGAGGTGGAAGGCTCAAAGTCACCTTGAAGTTTCAACAAGTTCTTCTTCTGTGCAATGATTGAGGACCAAAAGAAGCAAGTATACATGGCAAGGCATATGAAGTAAGTCTATGGCAAACCTCATGACACACCTCTTGTTCTTGTCCATATAAATGCTTTTATGCATTTAGAAAAGCCTTCATCCAAAGCAAGTTCCCAGACACCTCAAGTTTTGCCTTCCACTGTAGCCTCAAGAAGATGGTAGTCACTAGGAAAAGGAGCTTCTCCAGAAGATACTGAGACCTTTTTTCAGGTAGGAGCACAGCTTGTTAAGCACATTGTGATTTGACTTCAGGAGAGATCAGGAATACACATTTTTCCCCACATTTACATGGGATGGCAATCACACACGTTAGCACCACGTTACACCTGCAGCACTGAGAAGCACTGGCAGATGGTGATGGCTTATAGTCATACTCACCTGTCCCTAGTTCCAAAACTTGGAAAAGGAAGCTCCAGGTCTGGCCCAGCAGACCTGTTGTACCCTGATGCAGCTGGTCCTGATGCATCCGTGTGCTTTTTGTGACACCTGAAAGCAGAAGCAAGAAGAGGTTTGCAGGAAAGTGGCCAAAGCAGAACTTGCTTCTCCTCCTGCAGCTCCCACTCCAGTTCCTGTACCTGGAAGAAGGTGTAAAGCATGCTCGGTACTCCCTTGTGAGATGGTGTGACCAGGGGGCTGCCTGACATTGGCTCTACTGAAGGATTTTTTTCAGCAATGCCCCAAAAATGTTGAGTTCCCTGTCAAGCTAAGGAGTGACTGCTTTGTCTATTTCAACCATTTTTATTTTGAACTTTTACTTCTGGAAATTTCAAGGAAAATTAACACCAACCAGGAGCCTACCTTGACTACTGACAATAGTGTTTCCAAAATCTGAAAACTCCACACAGACTAAGCTGACCACCCACTGGATCAAGGCTGAGGCAGAGAGGCTTGACATTGTGGGAAAGCTGAATGAAGCTGTTTTTTCTTGTGGCTTCATTCTGCAGCTGGGAAGAAGACTTCTGGTCTTCAAGAGCTGTCAGCTGAGAATTATTCACTAACAGTAGAATTTCCTCCAAGGGAAAATAAACAGAAGACATTTCAAGTGGCTTCAGCAATGCATGGCATAAAAAAGTGAGAAAAATCTTCAGACATTTCTCACCACCCTTGTGCTTAAAGAATTCAAATTCCTTCTTAACTTTTTATTTGTTGAAAGAAAAACATTGTTTCAAGATAATGAAATTTATGGTCTAGCAAAGAAAAAGCAGCCAGCCGTGTGACCTCCTGACATTTCCCAACCAAAATCCTTGCAAGTTATACGGGGACATATGCTTCTTTCCTTTTCTTAATTCATTCAATTTTTTTTTATATTCATGCCATATTCTAATTCCAAGCATTTCACCATATCAAAAGCCCCAGGCTTTTGCCAGTAACACTATCTGGCTGGAGTCAACTTTGACACTACCAGGAAAAATGATGCTGCAATGTAGAACCCTTTTTGCCTAGAGCTTTTCAAATTTGAGGAATTTGCTGAGCCTGGGCAAAGGTTTTCAAAGTGAAAGATGCTAAATTTAGGCATGACTTGATAGTCATGGATGACCTGGAGAGCTGAAGAGGCACTTTCTGTGTTTCCTCCTGTGAACAACTGAGTAGCATGAAGCCACAGAGCAGTGAGGAGCACCTCTCTCTCCCCGGTGAAATATCTCAGATAAGTGGAAGAGGTCAATTTAATAACCTAGATTGCCCTCAACTATTAAGTCAGATTAAAATGTCAAGCCTCTCCAATGCTAGAATTTAGGGCACTTGGTATTCCTCGCCTGGCCTTTTTCAAAGACGGGGGCCATCTGCACATCCGGGGCCCCTTCCGGGTTTCCACTCCCAGCGCCTCAGTGTGGAGATGTTCAGTTTTGGTGGTTTGTCCCCCCATTTAATTTCAAAAGAAGTAAAATGAAATGAACTTTTTTTTCTTTCCGTTTGGCCTAATAAGATCTCCATATTTTTAAATTAGCATCTCTTTGCATGTGTTCTCTGTAGAGCTGCCAGTCAACGTCAAATGAGGTGTATAAATCAAAACTCTGGTTATGTTCTGATAGCATTATATAGACTGGCAGAAAAACACAGGTGAACGAGTGTCACATCTACATGAGATTTTTTTCTCCCTTTTTAAATTGAGACATCTGTCTAATCTCAGTACTTCCCAGTAAATGAATATAGGCACCTCAGAAGCTTATCTAAGCTTGATGTTAAAGAAAAACATTTCTATGGGCACATTTGTACCTGTCAGCACTTACTGTAGAGATCTCTCTCTATATATATTAACGTGAGTGACATCAGAATAATTAAAATTATTGTTAATGTTAACACTGCTTTAGCACCCATTTTACCCTATTTTGAAAGGGAGACTTTCCATGAACCCAAATGCAAGTGGGTATTGGATCATTTTTCAAAAACTTTGTGGAAACCAGGAAAGGACAAAGTCAAAGAGAAGGAGAGTCAGCAATGCACATCGCAGGGGATTATGGATGTATACATCTATCTATATGCTGGACTGATAAGCCTTCTCCGAGCTGTTTTTGCAAGGCAGTCATTTAATGCTGAACAAAAGTACAGCTGAGACTTTCTTTTCCCCACATCCAGCCACATCCACACTTGACTGAAATGCCTTACGTGTAAACCAAACCCACTCAAAGACACCTCAACCTTGACATTTTGTTTTCTTTTGCAAAACTCTGTTTCTTTACAGCGCCACTTGCCTGACATGCTCCCATGTGAAGCAGAGTTATCAGAATAATAATTAACAGGCTCTCATTAATTTAGGATCAAACAATACCCCCTAATGAAGCAGGGACCGGCCAATGTGATCCCTTAAAGTGAGGCGTATGCTTTTCTTACACCTCGTGGCATCTAATCTGCCGTAACCATTAGGCACCGAGCTGACCGTAAAGGCCTGTGTAACATTGAGTCAAGGACAGTTAATGGATGCCGGAGCACAAACAAGAGTGCTCCAAGCATGTCAGTCAAGACTAACCTGAGGCAAAAACATCAAAATGCAGGTTGGAGTTTTGACATTCCTGCAGGCTCTGTACGCCTCGCCAGTGAATTTTTAAAGTCAATATCCCCCTCCTGCTCGCGAACACTTTCTATCTGATGAGTAGCAGTAATGTGGATCTGATTGAACTTTGACTAAAGTATTACTTAAAAGGCAGCTTTGAATGCGTATGCGTGTGTGTGTGTTGTTTTTTTTTTTAATAAATGTCTGTGATAACAATAAAGACAGTTTACACAGATTATCACAGGCTGTGTCTTTAGACTTCAAGGTTATATGATTAGGAAATTAGAAAAGAGATGAGATTAGAAAAACCACAGAACATTTTGAAAAAGAAAGCTTTTTACAAATTATCTGTGTACTGAATTTGCACAGAATCTGATAGATAAATCTTCTCATATTTGGAAATGGATAAATGCTACAATGTAAATAAAAGGAACCAGCTTGGGAGCACACATCTGGCAAAAGTTCAAAAAGCATATTAAGTATTCTAATTTGTTTAAAGCTTACTTATAAAAAAATGCATATTGTGATATAAAATGTAATGATTTCTGCATGGAAATGTAATGAGCAATAATAATTGCTCTGGATGAGCATAGCACACAGTGCTAGAAAGTGCAGTCCCTTTGCTTTCAGATTTCGCATTAAACCTTCATTTTCTCTTTCCCCTTTGCACAGTGGAGTGAAATCATTAAGGCAAATGTACACAAAATTTAAGCCAAGATCATTCCTAGTATTGGGCACTACACAGGAGCACATAGGGTGCCATAAAATTGGGGTGGTGGCAGCAATAAACACACTTCCTATTACTGGAAAAGAAGGTGTGCTTTCAAGGGGAAATTGTATTAGTTGAGGTGGTACATTATTATTTAGAAGTCCTGACCAAAATTTCCAAGCAAGCTATAAAACTTGATTAATTTAGGAAGCCAACATTTTCATGCATTCTTTGAAGAGTTTCGGATACTGCACTTATGGTGAACATTTTGATAGGGGTCATTTTGCTATTAGAGCACATCAGTGGGTGAGCCATTTGATGTGTTTTTCATTTGTCTTGTGACATTTCACTTGGCACTGTCCTGTTGTTTCTTTGGTTGTAACTTTTTTAACCTTTTAATTTTTTCCTGGACTTGAGATCATGTGTATTCCAGGGACACAGCAGTACAAATATTTTGCATTAACTACGCACACCTTGGGCATATTTTTTTCCTTTGGCTCTTGTCTTCATGTAGCATTGCTATGTCCTATTAAATTGTTGTATTTCAGCCTGGAAGTGGCTGCATTCATCAGTGGAGAAACTCTTACCTCAAAAGTGTAGGGCTTGTTAAGAGCTCAGATTTCTATATAATTCTATATCATTTGGGAATTCTATATATTCTATGTCATTTGGGAATGCACTGTGCTACACAAATAAATGGGTAATAAATCTCCAGATATTTTCTTTTTCCTACATAAAAAAAAGAAGAAAAGATAGAAAGTCTTTAGCTAAACCCTTATGTGCTGCAATTTCTTCTCTGTGAAGAACATTTCTTTGACATTGATTCTTTTTTTGTTTTAATGTTTTATTTCAGCCCTTTTACACCCAACTTTAATCAGATCCCTGTCCCAGAGCAAAATGCACATTTTTCAATTGCTTTTTTTTTAAAAAAGGACTCTGTGATAACAATAAAGACATTTTTGTTTTAACAAAAATGTTTTAACATTTTGTGATAACAATAAAGAGCATTTTCACAGATTATCACAGACCATTAGGTTTCCAGTGAAGTCAGTGTTCAGATACCTCTTTCTCCTGACCAAAGACCTGTAGTGCAATGAAGAAATAGAAATCAAATTTTCAAACCCCAGCAGCAGTTTTCTATAACATCATGTTTTTCTCTCTTGCATGTGACTTAGCATAGTCTAATGATCTCATGATAGTGTCATGGCAACTCTGTGGAGCAGAGACCATATTAAGATGTCATTCTGATGGCAAAATGATGGCAATTCAAGCCTGCAGAGACTTTATGACAAGCGATGGCAAAACAAACTCAATGCAAGTCTATACAGAGCACATTATCGTGTCAAGAGAATAGTATAATCTAATAGATCTTTTCTGCCTCTATCTTCTGTGAAAGCAGTGTGGATACCTGCCTAGGAGAAGTGCAGCATCGGGGCAGCAGCAAAAGGAAATCTGTATCTGTTCTTACCTCCTCTCCCAAGTATTGTTTATGAGCCGCAACACTGCCTGAGCATATTAAACTGCACTAAGCCTTTTTATCTTGGATTTGTTCACAATGAATATCTTTGTCTTTCATCACCTAATTAAAAGAGAAAGGAAAGCACCAGAAAAATGCAATGACTGCAAAGTGTGCAGTAGGGAAACTCAGTCTGAGCCTTGAGCCTGTTTTGCCAGTGCTCTGGGGTAATGCCAGTCTCCAAGATGCCAGCTGGTCCAGAAAGGAGCCTGCAAGCCCCAGGGGCAGGTAGGAGGTTGGGGCATTCCTCTTGGCTCCATTCCCGATGCCAGGGAAGGGCAGCATTCTCCCATGGTCCTGTTTCACAGACGCCCGGATGATGCAAGGGGACTGGGATGGCAGCAGTCCTCGTACGAGCAGGCCCCCAGACTGTGACAAGGGGACAGTGGCACCTGGGAGTATTGGGGACCTGACTACACAGCTCTGCTATGGCCAGAGGAGATGCCAGCTTGAATGCCTGCCGTATGATCCAGTTCAACACAAGACTCAGCCATATGGGTCACTAGGATCTGATTAAATTACGGATGCTAGAGAAGCCTTAAACCTGAATTTCCTATTTTAATTTGAATGTTACTTTTTTATGCTTAGTTAATAGTCATAATCATGTAGAGTGTGCTAGTCCATTACCACTATGTTAATGGCCAGCTAATACTCAGAAGCCCTTGGCATTGCCTTGGGGCTTGAATTCCCAGATGGTCATTAACTACCTAATAAAAGACCACCACATCATCCATAATTACTTAACATCTTGTACTTGAAAACATATTAAACAAAGTGAGCTTTTAAATATTTAGAACTAAATTACATTAAATAAATGTTATACTTGGTAAATAAATTCAGAGGTGGGGATGTACTATATGGAATTAAAATCTTGCTGCTGCTTCCTCATGACTCAATTGGTTCAGCATGCGAAATGAAAACATTAGGCCCATTTGCAGAGGGGCACTGTGATTGATTTCTAGCTAATGCTGCTCTTTGATACTGCGGGATGCATGACAGCAAGGTGTTGCTTTTGCTTTTCTTTTCATATTGGGTACGTTAATTAAAGTTATAAGGAAAATCTCTTTGCATGTGCTAGTATCTGTTCAGCTTGAGCATTAAAATGGTGAAGTTTGTGCTGCGTTTCTAGGGATGTTTCTTGTTTTATGGGGCAAAGGTGAGCTGTTAATACCATCCTTTACATCTTCTGTGCTCTAATCACTGGTTTTGTTCACGTTGATTCTTAATTCTCGTTTCAATGGTTAAATTAGAATTATTTTTCTGATCAAACAAGAGCTATATATACTAAAGAGTCAGACCTACATGCACAAAGGTGAAGTTTAAGTCTTCAATCACTGAAACCAGTAGGATCAGCCATATGTCTCAACACTGCTTACTTTCCCAAGTGTTATCAAGAAATAGGCCTGCACACCTAAAGCTGGGCTGAGGTGAAGGATTAGTTTGGTGTTGGCCTGGAGATAGCCTGCCAGGTCAGCTGGATTTGGATCCAGGACCTCGAGGTGAAAGGCTCCATGAGCCATGGGGTTTCCCTCTGAGCACGCCCATTTGTTAATTTTCTTTTGAAGTTAATGGCAGGATGTGCCTCCCTGTCTGTATTTTTATTGGCTTCAGAATTGCTCATTGAATATTTCGAGGCCTCAGAGAGAGAAACACAGGTAGATTTGCTATTGCAGAAGCTTCTTTTTCAGGAGGTGTTTGACATTTTTCACAGACCCTTGGCCCTGGATCTATTATGGGGGAAAAAATTCAGGCTTTGGGGAGTATCAGGCTTCTGCATGTATGTTATGGATATAGCTCTCACAGGAGTGCAATCAGTTATCCCATGTTTTCTGACACAAGCTGAGAAGAGTTCAACAGGCACAGAGACTTTTGCAGTTCCTGGAGGAGATGGGCACTCCAGGGCTCTTTGGTCCAGCAGTGCATGATAGAGCTTTCCCTTTCTGTGTGCCAGTCCCTTGCAGAATGCCAGGGAGCTTGCAGAC
This sequence comes from Falcunculus frontatus, assembly GCA_013398115.1. Taxonomy (NCBI): domain Eukaryota; kingdom Metazoa; phylum Chordata; class Aves; order Passeriformes; genus Falcunculus; species Falcunculus frontatus. Next base: position 727,101 of record VZRV01001161.1, read on the forward strand.
AGAGCACATCAGGGATGAATGTCCTGGAGCCATGTACTCTATTGGATGATCCAGACCTCAGAGAGCTCACCCTTTCTGCTTAAATGTGCTCTAACCCAGTGGTTAATCCCCAAAAGCATGCTCCGATTTCCCATCTAAGTCACTCAGCCAGTCCCGGCAGGGTCTGGGAAAACTGCCGGACCCTTGGCACCTCCCAGATCCTGTTTCCTGCTCCAGGTGTCCAGATAAGGATTTAGATTCCCAACATTCAGCCACCAACAGACAAATTTCTGGGAACGCTGACATCTCAAAGAGAGTTAAGTGTTGAACCTGCTCAGGAGTTTTTTGAGAAACACATTAATTTCTCCCCTATAGCAACGGTGTTGACACAACTCTGGAAATCTGCTAATTCATTCTAAAGCTATAGGCCTGTGCTTTTCCATAGGAAAGAGAATAACTTTACCAATCACAACACATGGCTCCAAGAGAAATATAAATCTTTATAGTTGCTACATCCATAGGATTTATCACTGAAGGAAGCATTCTTTTTTCATCCAGAAGCATACCAGAAGTCCAACCAAGACTATTCTTCTGTCAATCTGCTATCCAATATGCCTGTTGAAAGAATACATCTAACAGAAATCAAAGATAAAATAATTTTGCCATCTATTTCCACCAAGTATACTTTTTCATGCGCTCCAAGAAGCATGTTGGACTGAATCATCCTACTCATTTCCTGAACTAAAGAAAATATTTAGGACAGAGGGCACAAGGACTTTGGCCTGTTATGTGCACTAATTTTCTTTGCTCTCACCAATGGTTTCAGTGAGACTTTCTCATGTGAATGCATAACCAAAAACTCTTCTAGGAAGAAAGGAGAGAAGGCAGAGGGCATTCAAGCAAAAAGGGCACACTACAAGCAATTCCAAAGTAATTTCCAAGCTATGGCAAGAACCTGCAGAGGTGTTATTGAAATCAAGGACATTTCTAAGTAAAATTTGATGCAATAGGAATTTTCTCTTTATTGGTGATATATAGTTCATATATGGATTCATCAGCAGGAGGCAAAACGGTGCTGCAGAACACAGAAAGCCAAATTCCCCTAGAGAAAAGGGGATTTATTAATATTTTTTAAAAGGTGTTGATGCTGACTCAGATTTGAACAGGCCAGGCACAGGCCAGGTGGCTTGTCACAGGTAATCTATGCAGTCTTGTTTAACTTTGCTGTCCTTTCTCTGGCCCGAGAACACAGCACTGACTTATCCTTGAGGATCTTAACTGCATTTCATGTTTCAGGGTGTGTTATCTCCTGGCCACTGGTATTCACTTGTTAAGCAATGGATGTTCATCTGACTGTTCATCTTTGTTGATGAAGTACCACCAGAAGAGCTGTTTCTACACTGGAATTATTATGAAGCCACATACTAATCCATGCCAATAGAGGGCATGACCCACACTGCTGGTGCGTGGCCTGGTGACCTCCTTTTAGACAATGACATCAGAGTCACCCAAAAGTTTGGGCTGCATGGGACATGCCATGCACCTGGACAGCCCTGACAACAGGGTTTTTATGCTGATACTTCTCATGGGATTGCCCTTCCAAGAAACTTCTCCTTCTCCCAGTAGACCTTGGGGTATGAATTCAGGATTCCCCAAACTTGTCCTTGTTTCTGCCCAGGTGTACACCTTATTTTGCTGCTTATTTTCACTGCCTTGTAGCATATCTCTGATGCTACTAATCTGCTGTTTAGAAAGGATGGATCCTGTTACTTACAGGATACAGACTGTGGATAGGACTGTATAGATTAGTGCCAAAGCAGAGGTGATTTTATTTGTTTAGATAGGTAAAATTTAATTTTTAAAAATTAAATTTAAATTCTAATTTTTTAGATATCGAGAACTGATATCCGATTTCAGAAGACTGTTTCTGCTTGCAATCATTCCTCAAGCCATTGCTGCAGATTTTGCGGCCTTGCTCTTAGCTGTGGACATCCCTGAATAAGTTAATTGCCCACCATCAGCATTCATCTTTCTCCTTCAGCAGACTGTAAGTATCAGAAAATCTCACTTATTGTGCTAGACTTTAACTTTACAAATTGAGATGACTTGTCACTTGATTCCCCAAATGACACTTCTGGGTATGAATAGTACTATGCTGTATTTATTACAGCTATTCTAAAAGGGCTCTTCGTTGGCCCCAGTGAAGTGCAGGAAGCAGAGAACATCCATGGCATTTTTTCATTTCTGAAAAAAGTCTTGTCTATTTCCAGGTTTTGATCACTATCATTTTAACTTTGGACTTTTATTAGAAGTGTTTTGAGTTTGACACAATTGTAGTGGCAGATAGAGTGGGTAGATAAATGTACGTTATGAATAGGCTTAATACCAAAAGTGGCTGGGAGGAATGGCAAGGTATTTCACCTATGAAAATATCACATCCAGAAGATTTGCCACTTACTGCTGATAATCCTTTTAGCCTCAAAGGGTCAAAAGGTGAAAATGATTGAGGTACCTTTTGCTATGAATATTTCACGAGCTGCATATCCCTTTTTCACTGAGATCTATGTGCTGACTGAGGGCTTCTTCAGGATGAGTCCTTAGTTGACTGATGAATACAAAACACCTCTTGAACAAAAGGCATTCAAGATTAGCGGAAGACAAGACAGCCTACTTTGGTTTCTGTGAGCAGTACCTGGAGTATCAATGGAGATAAAACACTGAGTGACAGGTAACTGAAATACGGAATAACACCATATATTGTTCTCCTATTGATTGGGGAAATAATGAGAAAGTTAGCAAGTCACAGTAATGTCACAGACAGTGATGAACTTTGGAGAACTCAAGGACCAAAAAGTAACATGAAACAAGGAGCAAAATGAAGATAATATTTGGTTACAGTACGGTTCTCAAATTGTAGTGAAACACATCCCTTCGCCTTTGAGTATGCTCGTTTTTTAAAACAATGGGAAGAAATTGCTGGCTGAAACAATATAGCTATTTTATTTTACTCCAGCCAGTAATGTGAACTTCTTGGAAGACATCTTCTTTCACCACACTATTGCGGCTGGGAACATTTAGAGGCTATGAACCAAAATTATCCTCTCTATGCATAACCTTTCTAGTGTCATATCCTGCAAGGTATTGTGGTAATTGAAGACACTCATTATCAAGAATTGAGTATTGTTTCGCTACAGCGTTGAGATGAAAAAGCCAATCCCTTTGAAGAGGTTTCTCGTTCAAAAGAGAAGAGGCGCCTTAGCAAAACATATCTGGAGAAAGTTGTTCTTTCTTTCACACGTAGACAACATTTGGAAATCTTTTAGCTCATTTATCCCTGTAAGGCAGAAGTTCTCTGCCCAGCCCAGCCCCGGACATAGGAGCTCCCAACTTCTTCCACAGCACAGGGCAAGGATCCTGTCTGCCAGCACCCACTGCCTTTCCTATATGCTGAGTCAAAGCTGGGCCAATTAAAATAACCACAATGGCAACGAAAAAAGCTTCTGCACCACCTGGGACTTCTTTACTTAGATGATACTATAAGTATATAAATAAGACTGTCTTTTCATCACTTGAACAGAATGGAGCCTATGTCAGTTCCAAATCCTTTTCCCTTTAAAACAAGAAAAATTGCACATGAAGGAAATTCCTTTAGATAAAACTAGGCATCCTAATTCTAAATAAAGATAAAATTGAATTATGCTTCTCATCTACTTTTCAATCTGTTTCTTCTTATTCTTCTCAGGAGCTTGTCATTTTCCAAGCTGAGAGTTCCTCTAAAAATATCCCTAAGTGTTGTATTTTTAGGTGTAATCTTTAAGAGTCGGGAAGAACCATGTCACCCTGATGCAGGACACATTTCAGCAGCTTCATCATCACAACCACAAACATTTCAGAAGGATTTAAGACCTACAGGGATGCAGCATCTACTTTCAATGGGATTTCAGCACCCACTTTTTCAGTCTCCTGCAAAAGCTGTAGCCCTCAAGCTACAAAGCATTATGAGCCAGAGCTTAGGTAAGTAAAGGTGAGGGGAAGGTGCAGGCTGCATTTGTCAGGGTCCTGCCCAGCTGTCCCCAATGTCCCCAGTGAGAGTCTGCCTGATCCCTGCAACTTGCAGCTGTGTTCAGGTCCCTTAGTTTAGAGAAAACCTCATCTCTGTTTGAAGAGGTTCAGGTCAAGACTTTGACATCCATTTCTTGGTTCTTTCTGATATAAAGAAATCAAATTATTATTATGTTTGCCTTATGCTGGAACATAGAAATGTCATGGTAGCTGGCCTAACACAGGATTAATTTAGACATTCAGACTGCAATGCTCTTCACTCTGAAAATGTAATAAACATGTGGCAATTAAGCTTCATTAGGTCTACTCAGCTACCTGGTTGCATTTGTGAAGCTATTTTCACAAATTCCAGGCTGAAGCATGGGGTGGATGGGACATCAGAGGGTGTGAAATGGCATTTGTTCCTTTTCCAGGATCAGGATCCTTTTGCTATTCCACACAGAGAGCTGGAAGAGTAGCCCTCAGACCTTTTCTGCAGATGGGCACTGGAGGTGTAAGAGCCATATAATCAAGGTAATAAATATGCACTCCCAAGATGTCCCTTTACATGCAGTCCTAGGCAGCTCATTCACCAATGATTGCCCCCAGATCCTGTGCCCACTCATGTTCCATAAAGGCTGGAATTTCTCTCCTAAACATGCTAAGAAAGACCTACTCATGCCTTATCTTCAGCATGCTTCACCTTCCATGCTGTGACCAGCGATGTTATTAAAGCATAATTCCTGATCATGAAGGCAAGACCCACAATACCTGCAAGATACCCAGTTCCTGCAAGATACCATCTTTCCTGCAGGCAGTCCTGAGGGAGTCCAGGAGGAAATTTTCAGCTTATCAGTTCTCCCTTGAGTAAGACCCAGCCAGAGTCCGCAGTTGTAGCAGAGAAGAAAAATCTGAGAATGGCCGGAAGACACAGCCCTTTGCTGCTTATGAGGAGCACAGAGCCTACAGAAGCAAATGTAATTTCATTTGGGTCTTACCACACGCCACACACTGTATATTGCCTTTTAAAAGGAAGAATTGTCTTGCCTTTAATGGGAAGTCTATTCAGCCATCAATTTCTTAATAAAAAGGTGAAATTAATGACAAATAATCCCCTGTAAAATAATGTCCTTGTGTTCAGGTTCAGGTTTGCTGGCTACAAAACATTTGCTACTCATTTTCTGCCCCACTATTAACAGATAAGAGAAAAGAAGGGGAATTTGTTACTGAATGTAGGATATGCATCTCATGCCATCAGATTACATCAGGTTCATCAAGTCATGCTTATATAACTTGATTTTAATTTATGGGTTTTATTGTTGGCAGGTTTCTGAGATTATGATTTGATTGAATGTCTGTTGAATGTCTGTAAAATATCTGTTAGTTTGTAAATGGACTCTAATGGAATACGCTGCTTGAATCTTTTCTTATGGAGCTGTTCACCTTTGCATGGTGTAGTAGACACATCTTGCCTTGACTGCAAGCAGCATCAACTGTAATAACTATATGTCAGAGGCTGTAGCATTGAAGATACAATCTGCTTAAAATCACTGTACACGTATCCAAGGAGAAATGCTCAGTGTCCAGGAGAGCTCCAGCAGAATGGCTCACTCCTGTCTGTAGCTTTACAAATTTTCTACTTTATGATTTACATTAGTTATCACAGGAGGTTTCTTTGACACCAAAACTTTTAAAACATCTTTTAAGATTATGGGGCCAGACATCTGTGGGCTTTATCAAGCTGGATTGACTAGAAAAAAAGGTGGCACTAGAAAACCACTTTGGCTTCCTCTTACCTGGGGTGGCTACTGGAAGCTGGGCTCTGCTGTAAACAAGACAGAAGATCTCCAGAGGTCCCTGGCAGCTGAAGGTGCCCTGCTTGCTCTGGTACAACCCCGGAAGAACTGCTCCAAGGCAACCCAGGTTTCACCCTGGCTTGAAGCTTTATGCTGTCTGGTTCTGCTGCTGGCAATCCTTTGAGTTGTTCACTTAGCTGCCCTGGACTTCAATTTTTTTTTCAGCAGAAATAGAGAGATGAGTGTGATAAAATAGCAGTAGGGAGCTCTTCTGACACAACAAGAAAATCACTGGGCAAGCACTGAGAGAGATTATTCAACACGAGAAAACAGTCACACAAATAAGGAAATTTAAACTATGCAGCATCACAGTTATTAAAGTAGACACTTTTTAAGGTTTTCACAGTGAGACAAACACAGCAGGAGGTCAAACACTCCCAAATTCTTTTAAATCTGTTGGGCTTTTTTTGATACACACAGAATAACTACAAAATGGTAATGGGTCTGAAATTTCTTAAACACAGCTACAGCGTTACCTAAGCCCAGCTACATGTGATCAGCAGTTCAACACAAACATAAGAAGTAGTTTGCAACGAATTCACAATGGAAGGCACTTAGTTGAACAAGAAGATGAGCAGGACACTGCAGTGTCACTGGCTGAGCTGGAAGAAGACCCCTCAATCCAAATGTGGGCTTTGGGGAAAGCCAGTACCTCTCTCCAGCTGCAGAGACCTTTCCCCATCATATCTTGAGCATTGGCTGCTCCTCAATGAACGATATGCCACGACCCAGGGCAGAGCAGTGACACCATCAAGATACACAATGGCTCCCCATATGTTTTTGTGCTTGCCCTGACTTCTCGATGCCACACCAGATGCCAGGAGGCCAGAGATGGCACCGGGCTCAGCACAGTGTGGGGTCATCATCTGCATGGCCCTTTTCCTTCTGCCACCCTCCTACACCAGCATCAGGAAGCTGGAAAGCAGGAGAGAAATCCCTGTGCTGGCTGGCAGGAGGTGACTATCGTGTGACTCTGGGCAGGCGGTGAGAAGAGGGCATCACCTTGGACTGCCTAGAGGAGAAGGTAAAGGGAAGAGCAACAAATTGCAGAATTTAAGCAAAATTAAGCTCCTCGCTGCTAAGCTTTCCCTATCCCCAGAGCCTCCTCAGCACACGACAGCCAGCAAAAGCCACAGCAACATCCAGTAATTTTCATATGGGCTGAACTGTCTCTTAGCAAAGCATCCGTCTGTGTCCAGTCCCTCAAGTTTTACGCATTATAAGCGTTACAAACCAAACAACTTTGTCACTCACAATTTTACAAGCAATTTGCCTCCATTATTTTTGACCAAGAGTTCCTACTGCAGTTCGTAACATTGTCCACTTATGCCCCACGTATGGACAAAGACAACAATTTAGAAAAAATACCTGGTCCTTCTTTTTGCTATCTATGACTGGCCTGTAGCAGGGACCTCCTGTCTTTCTCCAGGAGAAGATGCGCTGGGTGGGGGGGGTCTGAAAGGAAGCAGCAGAGCCCCAGAGCCCCAGGCAAACACTGAAACCCCTGTCCGAGAGGAATTATTATTTATACTGCTGGACAGTTTTCTTCTGTGAAACAACTGGAAATGATTTACCCCACAAATGTCTGGCTGTTGGCTGGGTAAGTAGCCAGCAAACACAAGAGGAATCAGACCATGCCAGACTCAGCTAGCTGTACACGATCCATCGCTGATCCATCTGCAGCATATGATATTTGCTGGTTTCTCTGCTCCAGACTGGTTGGGAGAGAGGTACTTGAAGAAACGGGAAGCTGTGTCTCCACAGCTGAGTGGTTCCCTAGATTTGTGTCAACATGGTGTGCCTTCTGGCTGCTCAAACGCTCCTAAACCAGAGCCCCACCACATTTATACCACTGTAATTTAATACACTTATTTACTGGGTTAGAAGCTTTGTAGAAAATTCAGCTTTTGCCCACTGCTATATACAATAATCTAAAATTACGTGTCTTGGACAACCTACTGAGCTATGCCTGGGCGTAAGTAAAGAACCTCCAGAGACATGTCCTGCTTCTTGACCATCCTCCCTCCCTCCTGGGGGTTTGTGGAAACGCACATCAAACTGTGGGTGCAGAGGGATATCCTGAGAGCTCATTCTGCCTCAATGTATGTTTTGTTTTGAAGAAAATAAATGTCTGTCTCTGCCCAGAGGCCAGGATAAGGTGCATTTTGTAACCTGAAACACAGCCTAGGAGGTCCCACACCACTTAGTGATGCTCTCGGAGCAAAGTAGATCATTCAGATAAGACAGATCTCAGTGGAAATGAACTGGCCTAGCAAAAAGCTGCTGTAACTCAGGGGGCTATCTATAGTTTAGGCTTAAGCATACTCCACGCTGGTTATATGCTGCTCAAACTTGAAAGGTGTTGGGATTAGAGCTCTGCTGTACATCCACATCAGAAGGTGAGGATCATTAGAGTAACGCTCTCCTATACAACAGTGATGCAGGTCAAGGTGATCAAGGCTTTTACCCATTCTCTGAAAACCATATAGGTCAAAGTTGTTCTATATAATTTACCAGCTTTGATTCCCTTCCCTTCTTATATGTTCTATAGGTGGGGGTTTCTAGGTTTTCCAGTTTTTAAATTTTTTTTTTCCACTCCAGGCACAAGTCCTTTTTCATTCTGTTCCTGAGCTTCCCTTGATGTAAAATGAGACTAACGATCCTTATTTGCTTGGAGACCTACTGAAGAAAGCACTTTTGCAGAGTCAGGGAGTATAGCAGGGCCATTTTACCCCAGGTTCCAGCAGGTACCATCTTGGCAGCATTTCCCACTGCCACTATCTGTAGACATCTGGGAAGCCCTGTTGTCTATCACAGGGTCTGGCCACACAGCTCTCACTCGGGAAAACCCTCCTGGGGCTTTGTCAGGGCTGCTGATGTGTCAAGAGCACACAAGATTAGGGTTGCTGGCTGGAAGGTGCACCCTGGGCCTCATCTCCGACGTGCTGCTCTCAGATGCTAAGGTCTGAAATGCAACCTGGAGAAATCAGAGCAGCAGAAAGTTGGTCTGTGACTGTGCCTCATGCCAATATTGTACCATTTTGAAATGTTTGATGTTTTTGAAGTCAGTCATGACTCAGGCTGGTGAATGTAGAGCCAGGCCCACAGTTCAATCACACCAACTTCTCTCTCCGTATTTGTGCTGTGCTCATTACACAGAGCGAAATCAATTAATTCTAACAGAGGAGTAGGTTCCTGGCCTGTCTATAAGTCACTGGGTACATAATTGTTCTGTTGCTTACATTAACATCTTAGCACATGATTAGCACTCGTTGTGATTCCTGAGCTCCAGTGGCTGCTCCACTCCCCGCACGGGAGGCTCTGCTGTGGGCTCTCCCCTCACAACCCATCGTGGCACCAGTGCTACACGCAGTTAAAGGCCTCCCATGGCTGAAGCCTTCACATGGACAGAGAGACCTAAAGACACGCCTTTCCCTTGATTAGGCAGCTTTAAACCAAATAGGATTAAGGAGAGAGATACCACCATGGAGGGGAACATAATATGGGCACCTTGCTGAAGTAGTGGGGAAGGAGGGGAGGACAACAACAACTGGCTGAGAAATTCACCCACTGTTTTTTAAAAGGGCTTTAAAAACACAGAAAGAAAATATATCTCCTTCTAAAATTATATTTGAACTATTGAAAACATACATCTTTAAATTTCAAGTTTGAAAAACGTATAATCCCCGAAACCAAAATCTTTGAGGCATTGGAAATCAAAGAAAAGTTAGTTATGGCTTATGAGCTTTTTGTCTGTAGAAACAAAGAATTCATGGTCAACAAACAAGCAGCTCAGAATCCCCCCTTTTTAACAAAGAAAAGACTTTTCTTACAACTATTCTTGCTGGATTAGGAAACTGAAAAAAAAAAAATCAAACAGGCAACAAATAATTTTACCATTACCAGGTAATATGTGTTAATTGCTCAGTTTATATACTCTGAATGACATACCATTAGAGACTGTGTATGCATTGTAACTAGAGCATTAATAAATTTAAAATGTGCCTATTAGGATGACAGCTTTGGAGGTGCAAAGGAATAACAGTTATCACTTGGCAGAAGCAGATCTCACCCCATCTGCCGAGACTTTGCATACATTTTCAGCTTCCTGAGCAATGATTAGGGCTGTCAGAACCTCTTTAACCTTCTAACTGCTGGTCCCAACTGGCCTTAATTAGAGACTAATGAATTCAGAAGATGCAGGCCGTGAGGAAAACTGCCTTGACAGTTTGTGTACAAATTAAGCACCAATTACTTCATGCATCTTTTGCATTGCTGATACAAGTCTCTGTTATTATTTTTGAATATGGTCATTTTAGCATAAACCGAGAACTTTGCTAATGTATTTTGTCATTTTTATGGCTCATCATAAAAAAAAAAAAAAAAAAGAATACCAGGAGGGTCATGAATATGTGAAATAAACTACTGTAGATGATAAAAAGAAATTCATTTTCCTCTAGGGAATATCTTCCAACATTTTTTCCCCCTAATATAATATTATTATTATGATTAGCCACATAATGATCGCAATTTAAGAAACAGGCGTAACATGGTCCTCTGAATATTTTTATTAGGAATATAGCTGCTGTTATAAGCACAAGGAAAACAAAGATACAGGTAAGAGTCTTCTGGTTCTGGGATCTCAGAAAAACTTCTGCACCCACGCACGTTAGCAGAAGGTTGCTGACACTGTTATGATTAGAAACAGGAGCACAGGGAGCCATAGCTGTAGAGTGAAGTAGTTCTGGGGGTTTAAATCACCACAGTTTCTCCCTCTTATCCACACCTAGAAGATGTGAGAGGCTTGACACAGTACTTTTTTGAAAATGACCCCTAAGCCCAGTGAAGCCCAGTGCATATCTGCCATTATGACCTGACAAAGCAGGGGAATGTTTACATTGTCTCATAAACTTTGCTTAGAGGAAGTCTGAAAATCTCCCAACCCTGCTGCTCCTGAATAAATGTGGGTTTACTGACAAGACTACAGAGCAGTGCAGCTCCTGTGCTGCAGAGAGTGTGTGAGATAGGCAACCCTCCAAGCAGACACACAGCCATTCCTTCACTGGCCAGTTACCTCTTTCAATTTGGACTGCTACATCTTTTCATTTCTCCTAATTACCATCATGTTCCCCATTGCATTTAGCGAAATTCATCACCGCTGTGCAAACCAAGGGTACTTCTAACCCCTCCACAAAACTCTCTTGGCTATGCTGCTGCAGAAATTGAGGTCAGATCAGCCTCCTCCCTGAGCATCTCCTGTCCCTGCTTTCCCTGTCGCTGGAAGGAGGGAGCCTCCCCAGAGGCTCTGCGGGAGGAAAGCCAAAGAGAAGCAGAGGGATGGAAGAATTAACAGCACATAGTGAAATTTTACCACTCACATACAAGGTTAGACTGTGGGATGTTTGCTTTGTCGTCTGTGGCTCTATGGAACTGAAGAAGAGCGCCAGCACTACAAAGTTTTTCAAATGCAGAGATGCTCTATGTGAGGGAAAGAGGGACAGTTCTAACCCCTCGATAAAACCTCTCTGCAGAGGAGATGGAGAGCATTAAAGCAAACATGAAAACACAAGGCCATACTCTCAGTAGTCAGCCACAGAGCCAGCATCTGTGGGTCTTGAACTTCAGTTAAATAAAGCCCCAATTAATATTGCTCATGAAGTTTCTGCCTTTGTCCACACGAACCCATGGATGGCCTCTCAGTCCAGTCTCTATATCATGCAAGAGCTTCCTCCACAACTTGCTCTTACGTTTCATTGACAATAATTTTAAATTTCTCTAATTAAAAATGACTTAATGATCTCATGTGACCTTTTTCCCACTTTTCCTATCATTAAGGGTTATTTTCTGTTGATAATCCAAAGATTTCCTGTTTGCATTTATGCCAGTACAACATGTCTATGACATGTAAACTCAATATACTTTTACATGTATGACAGAGTCCCTTATTTTCTTTTTAAAATGTATTCTTTTATGAGCCGCCATTGAACCTAAAGTCCTTAGTAAATTTGTTTTTATCTGTTTTCATCTATCAGCCTTCAATCTGGCCTCTGCCCTAGATAACCAGGTCTATGCTCCAGCTCTGGAGCTTGCAAGACTGTGATTCCCTAAACCAAGACACACTGTGACAGTGAGGTTTTTCATCGAAAACCCTGTTCAGAGATGATGAGCTGACCCCTACAAGTCTAAGGGTTTGGCTTGGATCTGTCCCTAACCTGACACAGATTTTTCATAAACTGGTTTTGTTACGTTAATGGACTGTGGTTAAGCATCATTCTGTTTCCATTTTGGTTTCCCTTCTTTTTTTGCCACTTCTGGTCACCCTTTCCCGGTGTTTAATAACAACATCTTCTCCTTCAGTAACACTTACACATGGAATGAATGCAGATCTGACAGTGTCATCTGGGTTATCATTATGCTGTGTATGGCTCCCTTCTGTTTATCGCAGCTCCTAAAGCTCGGGATAGAGAGGGGACTCAGAAGAAAACAGAGCAAAGGGGACACGGCCCTTTTGTCTGACCTAGAGCCCTAGCAGGTGATGAAGATTCACTGGCTTTGATGTAAATCCTGCAGAGGGGAGTTTCACTTTGGCTCAGAGGTCGAAGTATGCTGAGTAAAAAGGTAAAGAACACACACACACACACACACACTCGTGTGTGCCTGCACCCGTCTGTTCTGTTTGTGTCCACATGTGTTTGTGCAGGCATCCCACCTGCCAGCAGCTGGTCCATAATGACACCACAGGACTTTGCCACCATCTGGGCCAGAGCTGCTTGCAGCAGGCTCTTCAGCCAGCCTGTATTTGGAAAGCATAAAACCACTGGGGCAGAATCCCCTCTTCCCAAGGAGGTGTAGGATTCCTATGGGGCAGTAATTCTAGCTATGGGGTCTGGTGCATGGCCTTGTCACGCCATGATTTTTTGGTCACCTCTCACTTCTCAATCTCCCTTTGTAAATTGTCTTGTGAGCACATCACTCCCCACCTGAGGTGCTCCAGCCTCAGGTCTTGTCCTCCTCACTGTCACCGTGCTGCTGCACCTCTCTGTGGCGATGGCACTAAGCACACACTGGCCTCTGAGGCACCCAGCCAAACCAAAACACCTTTCCCTGGAATTTAGGAAAGGTATCCAAAGTCCTGACTTTTCATTTCTTTTTGCTGAGTAAAGCTGTTGGCTTTTTCAGGTGAATATATGGTTTCAGTTCTGCTTTCAAGCTTTATTCTTTCACCTGGGCAGTTCCATTCCGTTAATCTACCCCCTCAGAGAAGCTGGAAAAAAAAAAGAGAGGGGGAAGCAGGGAGGGAAGAAGAATTAAATTAACATCAAATTCAAAATCATGGAATCGTTAGCAGTCGCCTCATAGAAGACATTTATATTTAACTACTGTACATGGAACCAAAGCATCCCCTGCAAAAACAGGCTCTCTACGTATAAAAATTTAAAACCACATTGATAACCCATCTGGCATCCTCCTAATTATGAATCTCTTAGTGGAGTAATATTCCCTTTAGAAGCAAAACAGTAAATACAACAAGGGAAACATGATTATGAATTTCTTTTTGCTCTGTCTTTCAAGACAAGCGTTCATTCACATGTGCACCCAAAATCTTTCTCAAATGGAATTTATTGAAGTAAAGACATAACACAATGCCTGCTAATTAAACATTTAAGAAAAAAATACCCTGTTCTCCATCAGGAGACGTTATTAATAGGTGCTTCATAATACGGAGTGTGTTTGAACCCCAGCTGTCTTGCCCAATAAATACAGAAGAATAGAAAGGCTCAGCTTCTCCCTTCATCTTTTTGTGCCAGTCTAACCAGTCCAGCTTCATAAAATCCAGTCATCTTGTGGAAAGGAAGCAAAAGGCATGATTGTCTGGAGACAATTTATTTGCCTTTTGTGGGAATGCTGTCTCTGAGGAGGTGCTACCCATACACGACTTCTCTCAACAGACACCAGCTCCCTTCCCTGTCTGAAAAGCCATCAGGAAAGGCAGGCAGTGACTTTTGGGGGGGAGTTCTGTCCCAGGCCATCTGGCTGAGGGTAGACTTGTTTTTATTGTGTGCTAGGGACAACAATGGCTTGAATAGTTGCTTCCTATAAAGTCATTATGTCTTTACAAAGAGTCAGACCATTTTATTTGTCTTAAAACATATTTGCTCCAACAGGAGCTCTGGAAAGAACTCACAGAATGGGGACATGTCCTTTAGGAAGTCCTTCAGGTTTGGCACTGCTTTTGAAACACAAGTTTCTCAAAAAAACTTTCAAGTAATGGGACATCAGAGACACTGAACAGAGAAACCCTTACGGACACTTTCAGTGTCAGCTAAAGATCCAATTGCTGAGCCCGTGGTGCTGGAGAAGAGACAATATGAAGCACCCTTGGAAAGCCTGACCCATAGCAGAACTTCAAGGCCTCAGATTAGTGATACTCAGGTTCCTTACTCGTCATTCCTTTGATTCTGGTTCCTCCTCCATAATAATCAAACGCTTCCCATGGCTTTTATAGAGCCCCTCATCAGCTGAAGTCACTGCCTGCAGCAGGTACCAGTAACCTAAAGCACTGCACCAGGCTGCAGCTTAGCAGCAGCTCAACATCTCCCCATTTCGAAAATCCAGAGCTCCCCCCAACCCTGCATGCAGAGAGATCTCCAAACCCGATAGCTCAACAGGCTGAGCTGCTCAATATCGATTACCAGCTTTAAGAAATCTTTTCAGTTCAGTCATAGGCTTATCTGCTTTGGTTGTCACATGGTCAGGGATGATGCCATCAATACAGATTACGAATCTGTCTCAGCACCCTATAAATCTGCAAGTTTCCCTGTTCCAGCCATCCTAAAGCATGGCAGTGGGTCCTGCCAGGCAGCAAGAGAGGCTGTGCGTGCTCCATGTCAAGCTGTGTCGGCTGTACAAAGGGTGGGAAATGAAAAATCCAAGAGAGGCTTAACAATGCTCTTACTCCAACATCTGCTCCCAGCAAGGGCATCTAGGGACCTGCTGCACAGGTTTTTTTTTTCCTTAAAGATGATCACCGTGGATGTTGCAACAAATAATAATGTAAAACATTTTGACAGCCAAGTAAGCCATGAAACATTAAATCTCCAAGGCCCATATGCTCCCCTCTGCTAACGCAAGTCGAGAGGAGCAAAAACCCTGTGGAAGCTGCCAGGGAGAAGCAGTTGAGCCACATCACAAGTGTCCCACTCCCCTCCATCCTATCTGCAACCTTCCTGCCCCAGGGATGGGGACAGGGAGGGATAGAAGGGGCAGAGGAGTGCCTTGCTGTTCTCTCAGCACTGTTGTCTTTCACTTGGAGGGATTTTCTTGTGCTTGCAGCTTTGATATCCAGCACCTCTGCCATAGCTGTTGGGAACCCAAGGAAGCCTGACTTCAGGGACCATGGCATGGCCAGGGGCGAAGTGAATGCAAATCTTGTCCTACAAGGTACAATGTTTTTATGAGTGTTCTGAAGCCTGTCTGATTCTCCTGCTGCTCTTATGACCTTAGCTGGCTTCCCTGTAAGAATCTTTGTCACACAAAATTGTAACTTCAGAGTGATTCTGTGGGGGTTTTGGGTCTTCTTAAGAGCTCCCAGTCCTTTCCCACCCCCAAAACCCCACTGGGTTATAGAACTTCTTCTTCATTGACAAGAGTAACCCTAAACCCTAATAAAAGGGATCACTTTGGGAATGACTTATGTTCCAACTGACTCTCAAAGACCCCGTCCTTGGCCTGCTCAAATGGGAGGCAAGCACCATTAAACATAGAGCCAAGGCTTACCAGAACCTCCATGGTGTCCCCAGAGCAATGCATTTATTGTCACATCCCAGCTCAAAAGCTCCCAGACCTGTTTGTAACTACTCACAAGGGTGAATGAGTTTTTGCAGTCTCAGCGAGGATCCTCAGCCCTTCAACCACTGCATGCCCACAGACATGGCCAGGAAACCCACCAGGGTTGTCCCTTAGCCCAAGAAGTATCTCTCTGTGACAGCAGTTTCTAAACCCATATCCAAGAGAATAGTGTTGCACTGGTATTAATGGAGCTCCTGGACAGACAGTGTTTCAGAATTAGACATTTGTGATTCAGGTGGAAACACTGAAGTCCTGGTAAAGTGGCAGTTTATGAGGCTGCAAGTTTGTAAGGCTGTTTGGCAGTGTTAATTTGGTGCCCTTCGGATCCGGATATCTCTTCTCAGGAGAGAAGCAGCAGTGGCTGGCACACACACACAGACACAGAAAGCTTTTCTGGGGCTTCCAAAGGGGAGGCAGAGGCACCTGGGGCTTCACGTGCCTAATATTTGGCAATAGGTGAACACGCTCTCACATCAGATGCTAAATATTCGGTGCCTCTCACTTTTAATGAATCGTTATGACTGAAGAAATCAAAGGTCCCATGGGGAAGAGCTGCACTGGAAAATCAGACAAGGAAAACTTGGTGTGGGTTTTGTTGTTTTTTTTTTTTTTTAAGAAAAAATGAATAGAATTATCTTCATTAATTCAATAACCACAGAAATATTTACAGTGTAATTACATCCATTCTTTTTCTGTTCAAATATTATTTTAAGGGCTTCTTGGCATCGAAGAGCCTCTTCCTTTGAAAATCCTGACCCAGTGTCAGGACAAGAACAGACCTAAGTCTCTTAATCTAATGGCTGTTAGCGGGGGTGACTACTTTAGCAATGCTCGGCTGAAAAATGAACTTTGCAATAAATGACCTTCAGAGAAGAAGACTATTCATGTTAATTAGTAGCTCTTTTCAAACAGGACTTATATATGCATTAGGCTATGTCATTTCAAACAATGCCATCATTGTAGTAAACATCAAGACAAGGCTCAAGTACAGTTATGAAAATTTTAGAAAACTCTAGTTAGTTTTTTTTTCTCCAAAGATTATGAGTTACGATTACTGATGTGTTGCACAATAGGATCTCTCCTAATGGCTTTTAGCTTTTGCCACTGCCAACTTTTAGATTTAAAATCCATACAATTATGGACAATTTATAGGCATTATGAGGCTCTCTCACCCCATTTTTTGCACTGATTCTTACTGATTCAAAGCAGCTTTAAACCTGGCAAATGAAATGCATTTTGCTTAAAACAACACTCATTCTTACAGAGCCCACTTTATTCTTATTAGTACTTATTACTTATTATGCATATTTAATTTAAGAATGCATGTTCTCCATTAAAAAATCAGAATATTTTGAAGTACTGGGAAGTGATTATTTTGGTTAGTTCCCCTTGATTAACCACTCAAATGTGGATGCATTCTTTCTAAAGCACATACATAACGAGAATAGAAAAATGGCAAAAGGAGGCTACCAGAAGGAAAAACATGAACAGAATAAATGGATGCACAAAATAAGAGGCATGATTTTTACACAGCTTATGTGAAAATGCATCTTAAAAAATAGTTACAGCATGTTAAAAAATTGCTTTTTGGGGAGAAGATAAACTTAGTACAACAAATCTGATTCAGAAATGTTATTTGGAGTTGCAATAGGTAGAAGAAAATGTACAAGTAAATTGCATAATTCTGACTCTACATTAATTTTGGGCTACATTTATTAATTATTTTTTTTAAAAGTGCATTTTAGGAGTCCTTTCTCACTGCTGATCATTCAAAGACAAACACAGCTAATTTTAAAAGCTAACCTGTCAGGTGCTGTGCACAGTGGCTTCACTACTCAGAAAACATACATTCCTAATTCATTAGGGAATTAACAATAAATGTATTGTGGAATAGCATTTTAGCAAGATGTTTAATAAATAAAGTCATCTGTGTTGCAAAACAATCAGCTAACAAAGTGGAAATTAATAAATATTTATAAGACCAATGGATATGGTTTGTTTAGAGCCTTGCAAGATTCAGAAAAGGCAAACAGTTGAGCAAACTGCAAGATTGGGCTCATTCTAAATATCTGGCACATGAGAGTGTTCAGCATTCACAGCTCGGAGGGGCTGCCATACACCATATCTGCTCTCTGGCCTGAGCTGGGCATGTGAGCAGCTCTCAGAGATGGGATGATGGGCACATCTCTTGCCACTGGCTTGGACAAGCAGGTCCCTACTCAGCACTCTGGTTTTGGGGAGTCATCTTCACCAGGGGCCAAACTTCCCTCACACGTTGTGTAGGGATCCCAGCTGCTTACCTTCGTATCATGAATTCCTATGAGCCTAATAGCTTCCTGACCCCCCCTCCCTGTGAGGACAGCCCTTTCTGGCCACTGCACACTTCTTTTCCCATCTCAGATCTTGATTTTATTACATGGAGCATAGGGACTGCAACGGTTTAGATGTAGCTGCTTTGTTTAAGTGTGGGGGGGGGGGGGGGGGGACGGGACATACAGACTTTATTTGGTTTAATCTTTTGCCCTTTCAAAAAGAGACAAAAAGTAAAACCTGAGGCACCCTTGACTTAATCTTCCCTGCTTGGTTTTCATGTGTACTTATGGCGTTATTGTATCTGTTCTTTAAAGAAATGAAAAAGAAGAATGGACCAGATGTGAGATTCATTTTATTCATATTCAATTTGTGCAGAATTCAAAGAAATGGTTCCTTTATTTGCCACTTCTGGGAAAACATCTTGAGTTCATTTTGTTCTGCTCATAGACTTGTAGAAATAGGTCTGGAAAGGTACTTCACGAGCTCATCTTGTCCATCTTCCTGCCTCAAGGCTGACTCATGCCTAGTTCTCTCCAGCAGTTGTTGTACTTGAATGATAAATTCAAGTTCAGCAATAGCCCTTTTTTTTCCCCCCACAGAAATACTGCCGTAGAAAGTAAAAGGTTAAGAAATAAGATAAGCAATCTGTCATGACTCTGCCATAGTATTTAACGCTGTTCTTTAGGCATCCATGTAGCTGCTCCTGTGTCCTGAGCACATCCAGCTGCAAGTTGTGGGGATACCTACCCTGATTCCTGCAGATTTACTTGGCTTCGAATAGGGCAGCTCAGGTACCACAACAACGCCACTGCATCTGCTCACTGGCTGCTCTAAGGGCACTCAGGCCTCCTCCAAAATGTGCCCCACTAAAGTGGGACTGTGAAGGTATGATGGTATCATGTGCTCCTGATGACGTATGTTGAAAGTTGCCCAGCACAAGGCATTTTCAAAGGGTTGCTCTCCAGAGTAGGAATTCAGACCTACATAAGCTATTCCAAGTTGTGTCCCAGAAAAAACAATCCACATCATTGATGGCCATCTGACTTCACAGGCGTAGGGGGCACTGAAGCATGACACAATATTTTACAAGGAGAGCAGATGTGCCAAAGAAGGTAAAGTTGTTTCTGGTTCCAAATAAAATGAGTATATCATAGGTAGGACACCTGGGATGCTGCCGGTTCTATACTGGTCATGGAGCCCCACTTTATATCAGTATTATTTGCCAGCTCAGACAACTGAGAGAATTAACTCTTAACTTTGGTTGAACGGCTCAACCAAACCTATCTTTTCCAACCATACTGTAGATGTAATTTTCAATCCTGCTACTTCCATCCCATCTCCTTTCCCTCCTCCTGCCCCTTCTTCTGCATCCCCTCGCCATTCAATACCTGTCCCCACAGGCAGTCTGCCTGACCTACTGCTTGGTCTCCACACAACGGGCATTCAGAGCTCATTTTCTTGGGACTGGGAAGCATGGGGTAAGAAGAGACACCTGAACCATGACCTAGATGCTAAACCAATGTCTCCCAGTCCCAACTCACCAAGATCCATAGGACAATCCTGCAGCAAAACTGGGATTTCAGTGGGAAGTGTGGGGAACCACATGTGTTTGAGCAGAGGCACTATTTTGAATTGGAAAAGAGCTATCTGTGACCAGGAGTACTGGGAGGAAAACATGCAGACGGCTTAATCCTTCCCACATCTCTGTTCCTCCCACCTCCAGCTCGGGCGGTTTGCAGCGTTGCTGTTTACAGGGAAGGCACTGCAAGGGGCTGCTGCCCAGCCATGCCTCCCCTTCCCCCACTTAGCCCTTTTCAGTACTGGTCACTTACAAACCTCGCCCTACTCCTCAGGGACATTTACACTGTGTCAGTGTCCCAAATAAAACAGCACTTCATTTCAGGCTCAGGCACTGGCAAGCAATCCTGGGCAGCATTTGGCTGCTAGTGCTTTGCCTGGCATGGCCGTGCTCTGGGCCAGCTAGCGTAACTCCCAAAATAACCTGCTGGGCAGCAGCCAGGCAAGGAATGAGGAAGAAATGCTGACTCCATAGTAAAGAATGTGGTACTTGTATTCAGCCTAATCCAGCACTGGCACCACCACACACAGCCCAGAGCAAGGCAGCCTGGAAATGGCAATGGAAGCAGCAAGAAGGACCAGTGTGAGGGGTACCTAGAGCCCCAGGGAGCAAGGACCCAGGGCTGGAGTCGTGGTGGGAATGATAACAGCCTTGACTGCATGAGGGATTTTGGTTCCTCACGGCAATTAGGAGCCTAAGAAGAGAACAAGAAATGCGTAGAAGATAGCAAAAGGAAGATTGTGGTCCAACAGCACAGAATAACGGGACCCAGGCTCCCTGTGGTGAGGCATCAGACCTACTCACTCACTTAACTGTGGCTTTGTTCTTCTGCACTAAGGGTTAGATGAACTTAGAGAATGCAATCATTTCTACAATAAACCCCCATGCTGGGTGACTGCTGTTTTGCCCTCTTCACGCTTTGAAGTCTCGGGCTATGCTGTAATAGTTGCTCACCATAATTTTGGATGTTCCCCCTCTCCTCCCTGTACGAGGCAGTTGGCAAGAGACCCAAAAGCTGTCCCTGGCTCTGCTGGCCAGGCTGGGGAGGGGCGGTGTCTCACAGTTAGGATGTGCTGCTAGCTTGCTTTCAGGCACTGCTTAGGCAGAGAGCTGGGAAAGAGCTTCACTCCTGGCATTGTTCCTGGTAGGCAGGTCAACACAACCACCCTGTGAGTAAAAAATTTAATCATGGACATGAGTCACTTTACTTCACCTCAGTGTGAGAGGATGGGCCCGCGTCTGGATTATTTCCAAATTAGAGACAGTCATTTATGCTTGCTTTGGAGCTGTAGTTGAGGACATGAACACTGCAGACTGAATTTCAAATGGACTCCTCTGCCCCTCTTCTGAGAGCACCAAAGACAGACAGAAGTGGGTTCTTTTGGGGATGGTGAGGATGGTGGAGCTACAGATGACGGCCAATGTCTGGTATTTGCCTAATAAGTAAAGGGCTCATGTACATTTCTGGATTAGAATCTAAGTGTCTATGAACTCAAGCAAATGTAGTAGCTCACTTGGAAATCTTGAGTGTCTGTTTTGTCATAGACTTCTTATGGCCAGGATTTAATTCATGGGGAAAGGCTTCAGAATTGTCGGAGATATCCTCTGAAACCAGAAACAGACGGTGCTTAATGGGATACCAGGGTGGTACCAAAGTCCTGCCTGTCATTCTCACAGAGTACGTGAAGAGTGGGGACTTGCTCCTGTTATCTCAACCCAAGTGACAGGATCCTTGTGTACCATTGGGCCAGACTTATGTCTGGGAAGTCAGACAGAGGGCATCCCAAACGGAAGCATTCCTCCCCTTACTCCAAAACAGCTAAATCAACACTTAGTTCGAACACGTGCATGTCTGTGTAAAGCCCTTCTCTCTCACACCTCACTTCTCTTGTTGGGTGCCCTCTCTGCTGGAGGTAAAGATGATATATTTTTTATGATTCATTTTTCTTTGTAGTATTTCAAAGTCTTCTCATACTGCCCAGCGCCTAAGAGACTACAATTTCTGATGCTCCATTGGATACAATGCGTTTTATAGTTACCGTTTTTGAACAAAACATATTTACCTTCTATTTCTAGAAGCCAGCAAAATTATAAAAGTATCTCTCAAGATCCTCTGGCTTCTTTCAGAAAACTGATTACATTTGTGATGAACTGAAGCATCACATTAGGTATGAAACAAAGTAAAAGCAGATGGTCCATACTCAGAGTGCAAACTGTTGTCTTTCAATAATATGAGTAAGAATACAAGAATTTCTCAACTACATTTCTCTGCTTCATAGAAGATCTAAGTGTGCTATTTGCTATTAAAATGCCTCTTCAGAAAAAATAATGTTTTCTAGTATTTATAAAATACATTCAGCTTCTGCAGTTGACATGAAACTATCTTACCAACTGCTGGCTGTTTAGCATGTAAATTAGCTGGTTTACTAGAATTGAATTTATATGCGAAACTTTATACAAAAATCCTCTTGTTTCTCTAACCCACTAATAAGATCAAGAGAACAACACAAAACATAGATTAAGTCTGTCTTGCAGATATAGACTCGATCTTGTCGGCATAGGGTACAATAATATTCCTTATAACAGAGTCAAAAGTCACACAAAAAACAGAGAGCACTATTTATGGAGTGCCAGGGCTCTTCATGAGTTCTCAGGGTATAATTTACCTTCAAACTTTTAAGTAATTCTGTGTAAATCTGTGTTTTTATTGCGTCAATAATTTACATGAAAAGGTGAGCCCTTGCCTAACATAAATTCCTGCGGATGCTATATATAATTTCTATTACGAGCACGCTTGTGCACTGTACTTTGCTCATACTTAGCAATAGAGGTATTTGTGAACCAAGGATTTCTTTAATGTTTTTATATTCAGCAAAAGAATGCACAGGGGTCAAAGCAGGATTGATTTGAAGGAGTTAGATTTTAAAATCCCTTTAAAAATCAGGACAAAGGATAGCACACTATTAAAATAAAATGCTTAAAAATGAAAAGTATTATGCATGCTACACAGTAGAAGATCAGATTTTTATTAATGCAAGTTTTAAATGCTGATTAATCCTCTTGAGAATCAGTTTCCCAAAGCTTTGGCCTGCATTCAAGTCTTTTTCAAAGGGGCACATCACTTCCATTATTCCGAATATTAATTGAACAACATTATAACTAAGGATACAAAGCAAGATTTAAAACATGATTACAGCTGTCATTGCTTACATCTAAATAAGTCGTTGGAAATTGAAGCTCAGGGAAAAAAAAAATAGTAATAAATTAGAAAAAAAAATAAAAAGCGCCCCAGCCATAAACCTCTGTTGTGAGGATGGTGAAGCTGCTGCCTCCCACGGCCCCCCCGAGCCCGGGCAGGATGGATGTTCTGCGCGCCGCGCGCTGACGGCTCGGCTGGCGGCTCGCACTTGATGTGCTCCCACTGCCTCCCCCCCACCTTGCAAACCCTGGGTGTGTTTTGTCCTGCAAAATAATAAACGTCCCAGAAAAACACCGTCATTTGCAGATGCTAATGGGAAGAGGGCTGATAATTGTTCAAAAGACGGAGCTGCCTGTATCCTTGTGAACTTCCAGAAAGGATTTGTTTTATTTGTTTGGCATAAACCATTTTCTGATCCAGCTTCAGCGCATGCCTCTACACAAGCATTCATGTGCTTAACGCTAAGCACGTGCTTAAGTGCATTCCTGAACTGGGCCAAAAGGTACCTTCTTTGACATTTTTGTCCATAGCTGCTGTTCTTGGAAAGTTGCCTTTTTTGGTGAAAACTAATGTGGGGTTACAGCAACCATCTAATTCTGATTAGACAAATGGCATTATGGTAGAAGTATTAAAAATTTATAGTCCTATTTACTAAGTTTATTTGTTGGCCATAAAAAGCTGAATCTTACATAACATAAAAAGCATCCAGTCCTAATGATGAAAAAGATATAAAAAGATAATGGTGCAATCATAACATGTCTCTGAGAGTTTGTACATCTCAGTTGCAGTTTGGCACATTGCATAATTGTGTTGTGCCAAACTGGCACCGAACCACAATATGTTAGTGAAAAGGGCCCGCAGTTTAAGAGGAAAATCTAGAAGTGTTAACTATACACTGTCTAATTATACAACCTTACTGTCCCAGAATGTGATTTCTGAAACCGTTTCTGACATATGGGAAGAGGGTAGAACAGCTGGTCATTAAGGTTTTCTCAAGACTATTTAGTAACACACTTGAATGTAATTAAAGTGCTATATTAAATACTGCACTTGTGTACAATGTATTTTTAATCTTTATGGCATGCTGTAAAAGTAAATAAATGCAAAGTGTTAACGTTTCTCCCTTTCATCTCCTAAATTGTTAAGATATAATGACAGTCCCAGTCCATGCCGTGTGCATTACCTGAAGAATACTCTGGTGCTCTGTGAGCATCCTGTGCTGCAGGAAGCAAAACCGAGCTGAATTGTGCAAGATGGATACAAGTTTATTTGGTTTCATTTGCCTAAGCTGAGCCATGCTGACTTACCTGGATGGATTTCAACAGGCAATGTTGCAATGATCCTTTTATTGGAAGGCTTCCTTTGGAACCAGTCAAGGTGATGTAAAGCAACTTTGACCCGTGCTGGATCTAACGCTAGAAGCAAAAGTCTGGATACAAGATGTGCAAACATCTTTGCAGCAAACTTTACTCCCGGGTGTCCCAGTGGGGCTTCTGCCCTGAAATAGTCAGAACTCAGCTCCTTACAGATGCAGATTACAGACGGGTTAAATTGCAGAACTGTATTTACACTCTGTAGTCCTTATAGTGGTAGAAGCATCTAGAAAATCAGGACAGTTACACACCACATGGGATCAGGGCCCGGTTATTTATGCTTTCCCTTCCTTTATTGTCTCTGGCTGCCTGTGACCTCTATTTCCATTTCTACAGACAGCAATCAGGGGGGTTTGTAGAAACTTAAGGCCACCATAAAGAAACTAACCTGAATCAGCCAAAACTTGTGATACAATTCATATTCTGAAAAATTGCCTTGAGACTGGTGCCAGTACTCCATTAATAACAGCTTGGGGATTCTCTGGTCCTAAAACCATGGGGATGCTGTAGTATTGTGAATAAGATGTATTTTTGATGCACTATTTTGTTTTGATACACAAATGGGTAAGAAAAAAAGAAGTTTTAACATACTTGGTTTGGTGCAAAGTACTTCTCTGCATTAGACTTGTGCTTTCTGATATTGGTGTTTGTTTTACGTTCTTTAATAACTCTTGTACTTTGAAAAGAAAGGCCAGAAATTTTTTGAAAAGTTGAAACTGCTTGTGACTTCTCATAAATTCATGTTTTAAATTCATGTTTCTCATAAATACATGTTTTAATTGAATATTTACTGAGTATGATTAGAGCTGTTGTCAGTTTCTTCAGTTCCTTGGAAGAATTTTTTTTCTGTGAATTTAGCACTTTCTAAAAAGTATTTTGTTCTGCACTATGGCGTTTTCCTTTGAGCATGAGGGAAAGATTTACACAGCATTTTCCAACACCGAATCCAAAAGGAAGGACAGAGAAGAAGCTTGTAAGAAGACAGGTTTAACAAAGCACTCAGGCTGTATCTTCCAAGGCGATGAACTGGCAGTCTTCAGGAAATGAAAACCATGGAGCTGGAAACAAGTGTGTACCATGTTCACATGAGCTGTCTGGTGACAAAGATTAGTTCTGCCTGTGTATGCACATGTGGTGAATTCAAGCTTTATGTCACTTTTCAAAGGTAGGTGTAAGTTTTTATTTTCTCTGAAATGTAATATTGGGGTTTGATTCGCGAATGGTCGCTCTTCGCAAATGAGCAAAGGAAAATGACATGCTGTGTTATATATTTTGCTGGTCATTTTCTGTATCAACCAGAATCCTTCTGTTCAAACAAATGACACTTTTTCTCTCTGTTAATGGGGCATCTGCAGCATTTTTTTCTAAAAAGGAGCAGTGGCACGAGCAGCTGATCATCCAGCCTTCCTGACACTGTTCATGGATGGATTTTGCATCACGTTACACCCTGCAGCTGGTATGTGCTATCAAAACCAAGAAAGGCCAACCAATGTAGAGAAACCCATGAAGGCAGGAGACACAACTTTCCTATGGCAAGTTAATAC
The DNA here is from genome assembly GCA_013398115.1 of Falcunculus frontatus. Taxonomy (NCBI): domain Eukaryota; kingdom Metazoa; phylum Chordata; class Aves; order Passeriformes; genus Falcunculus; species Falcunculus frontatus. The sequence goes on from VZRV01001161.1 coordinate 752,834, forward strand.
ATTTTCACAAGAGATGAGAATAACTATAGATCTCACCCATTCAGTGTTAATTGCAAAACTCATCTCTCTGACTTAACTTTGCCTCATTAATTTCTTCACACACAGTTGCCAGGTACAACCACATCTAAGCACAAACACAAGCTAACAAAAACCTGCTAATCAAGCTACTTTTCTTATGGGCTAAAAAAAAAAGAAAAAAAATGAAAAATTAAAGACTTTGGCATATTTTGGAAGAGATATTGTGCTGGTTGAGGCTAAGTAAATGCTGCAAGAAGTAAATATAACTTCTTCAAAAAAAAACCTGCCAAATATACTCTCACCTCACTTCTTGAGAAGAGTAAATTCTATCAGGGCTAACCCCAAAACGGTCACTTTTAGTTTTCTACACTTAGAGGCCAATATTAAGAAATAAGGTAGACATCACTTTTTTCAAAACCATACCAGACAGCCTTAAATCCTTTCCTAAAGCACTGAAGGACACATAGCTACCACTGATCTGGACAGGGCATGGATATTGCCAGAAAGAGTTCATTTCTCTTCAACTCAAATAATTTTTGTCCCAAAGAGGGTTGCAGGTCATGGACTGGTTATGCAAGGAAGCTGTGGGGAGAAATTTTGTTCCTGGTACTTGCGTGTTGCTGAGCGTAAAGGGAACTGAATACCTCTGCAAGAGGAGAACATTTCCTGGGTGATTCACTTGAGTCAATCCCCCTCTGAACCACAGGAAAGATTGTGTGGAGCCACATGAGAAGATGCAAATTGAGGGTGACCAGAATGCATGCACACAACCTGCTCATTTAAGCAAATGACAATGTTCTTTTTTGTTTTCCCAACAGTACTGTCATTTTAACCCTGTATAGTCATATCATGAGCACTGAAATGTCCAAATGTTATCAATAATATCATTACAGAGCAGTTTGTGTGCATAACTGAAGTCTCTTCACTAATTTGTCCGAAAAATATCTGCATCTGCTGTGCACAGACTTGAGCACTCGACAGTCAAACCTCCGGCTTGATTCCACTCAGCTGAACCCAAAATTAGATCTTAGGAAAAAAAGCATCTCTAAGACAATTAACCTCAATCCAGGCATTTCTAGTGAATGGGCATTAACTGTCCTTTCACAGGATGTGAGGAACCCACCAGCACAGCGTTTTATTGTCTGGGCCTGACCAAGAGAACTGTGTGGAAAGCAAAGGCCGGGTACCAGCCTACAGCTGCCTCTCACTGCCTGGTTGGCCCAGTCTGCCCTTCTCCTCATGCCCTAGGCTGGCAATGATGTCAGCCACTTTGTAAAGGGCTTGTTTTGTGTTGTTTTAGCCCTGAAATTAGCCATAGCAGTGATTATTATTAGATTCTTGCTCTAGGTTTAATGCCTATTTTCTTGAGCTGAACCACTTGTTGAATGACAAGCACCAACTTGAATAACCTTTCCATCACCTGAATTACCTTGCTTATTTTTATTTTTTCTTAGAGAAAGAACTCCATATCAAAGAATTTCTCTTCTACTGCTGTGTCTTCTCCTGCCACCAAAGAAATAACAGGTTTTGTTTCTTTGATTTAATTTATCACACCCCATTTCCCTTTCTAGTCATAATTTCTAATTATTTCAGCCTACTGACTCAGATATTAAATTGAGTCAAGACAAATACACATAATCTATTGATTTAAATAATATGCACTCATCAACACTGCAGTTTCCACGTGAGAAGTTTACCCCTTCGAAAAAAATGCAACATTCCTACTACTGTGGGTAGCAAACAGATACTTGCAGCTCAGACTCTGTGAATCTTCCCATAAGGATTTCCTTGGGCAGCAGTCTGGCACAGCCTGGCTTTTGTATTCACCATGCTGTAGTAAATGCGGCTAAATGGCTAAATAAACTGAACACCCAGAATTTACCTGTAGCTTCTACATTTACTGCCCAGGGCTAGAAAGAAATGTATACCTGAGACTGTGAAAATTACATCACGAAGATTAATTTTACCCAGATGAAAAATGTCTTTGACACCAATGGATGCATATGAAAACCATGCACCTAGGTGGGGGAGGATTTTTGAGTTTCAGGGGTAAAGCTCCTTTTTAATTAATTTTTTAAAATTTATTTTTGCAGTAGTGAGACAATAAAGGAAGAACTGTCAGGATGCTGTTAAGTAAAACAAATTTCATGAGCATTAAAAAGACAGGATGCCTTCATCAATTTTCACCTCTAACGTTGAGACCACTACAGCACACCACAACTCAGGGGCAGGACACCAGCACCTCCGGACCCTGCCCTGTTAATGTTGCCTGACACTTGGTGTCTGCTGGAGGGCCAGGGCAACTGCTTGAAGCCCCATTCACAGAGGTCAAAAATGCTCAGGGAGAATTTGTTGAAGTTTTCAAAACTAGAAGAAACTGATTGTGATGCACAAGTTCTGAGAAACAACAGCCCTAATAATTCTCCCTTCAGGGACCTAAAAGTTTTAAAAATTGAAATCTTTTAAACTTTGATTATCAGTCAACTAATTATTGAGCAAGGGTTTTTTTTTAACAAAAAAAGAGAGCTTTTGTGGGAAATGTAGGTTTTTAACCAAGGATTTCCTGAATTAGTTAAAAAAACTCCAAACCTAAGCTTCTGAGAAATTAAAGATTTTTTTTTCCTCTTCAGATAAAAAATAATTTCCTGACCACTCCCAACCACTGCTGTAGGAAGACAAGGTGAAATTGGAAGCACCGTGCAGGTGACAGTTCACAGCCAGCAGATGTGTCTCCACAAGAACAACCATGGCCTGTTGGGTGAAGTGCTGCCGGGGACTATTTACACCTGATCAGTCACGAGATAAGATAACACAGCCTGTGCCGGACAAAGTCTTGAGGTTACATGCTCCTGCCGTGCTTTCCACAGTTTGTCATTAACCAGCTATTGCAAGATGTTTTTTAAGTACCTTCATCCTGTCTCCAGCTCAGCACTGTCTCTCTCCCTTAATAACCAGGCTAAATCAGCAGGAATAATTAGGGAATCAGACACTACTTAGTGTCAGCACAGGCAGCCAAATAACTTCTCTATCTCTTCCTATTCCATAAGGTCAGCCCCCCCCTTCTTGTGAAGCTCAGACTCTTCCTTAGAGGAAGGCACAATATGCTAACTTATAGTGATAAGATTTTTAGATTGGGTGATTCTTGTATTTTGCAATTGGTTTCAGGCAACACAACATCCGAAATGTATTTTCTTTCTCCTCTTTCTAGCAAATTGTCACTCCTCCAGCACATACTGGCTCATTTTTCCTGAAATCCCAAGGGAATGAAACACCCATGCCAATTCTACATGATGTAAGTAGCTAGCCCCCCAAGGATCTCTTGAAAAGGCAAGCACTAGGATTGTTTTCTGAATACTTCCTTAGCTAAAATTACTACAATTCATGCTCGGGAATTCTCTAGAGACAGATGTACTGTCATGCTTGGATAGCAAAATAGAGATATCACACTTCACAGGAAATTAAAAAAAGGAGTATTCAAAGTCTATCCCTGCCAAATAATTTTAAAAGCTGATTTTTTGCATCAAAGTGCTTCCTAGAAAGATGCAATAAAATGGCAAGAAGAGCCCTGTGATGCCTGTGTACCCACAGAGTGAGATCCTCACTCAAAGTCTTAGGTTCTCATAACGACACACGCACTAGACTTGAAGTACACATCTCTTAATATACTCTATTACCTCATTGTCGTTTACTTGTTGGTAATGAATGCGTGTGTTAACAGAACAGCATGCTGATGCATTTTTTCTGCCATTGTATGTAACATATTTTCTAATTCTTCTGCTCTATTCAGCATTTGACCCTAACGATAGGGGATTATGGTATTAACTCTCTACACAGCACACATTCTTTACAGACTTTCACTAAATACTGTAAGCCTGCTGCAGAGCGGAATAAAAGTGAAAGCATACCGTCTGGTCTTAAGCTGTGCACACAGAGGGTCGTGATCCAATTGGAAGGGAAGCAGAATTTTAAAAAGAAAGAGGTTTGACAAAATTTTAATCCTTGTCATTTTCATTTCTCTTACCCTGTGGATTTGGGTGATTTTATTTACACTGTCAGCTTGAGCCTAGGGATTGAAAATCAGGCTTTTATGGAGATTATTAAAAGTACATACAGTACACTAAAGGCTGGACCACTGCTATATGGTACTAAAAATATGAATGTGGATGCTCTATATTATACATTTAAGGAAATAAGTGCCATCCTCCCTGCAAGGCTGGACTTAGCAGTTAGGCTCATTGTCATTATGCCGAAATGCCTGTTTTAACAAGGGTATTTACGAGTAGTTTTAGAGTGCTGAAGGTCCACAAGAATTGAGAGGTGCCTTCAGGTGCCTTTTAGAGGAACAAGGCAGCAGCATTTTAGGAGCAGCTATGGAAGGTGTCCCTGTTGAAGGTGCACCTGGACACCGAAGAAGCTGCTCCTGAAAGAGCCGCTGCTCTCCCCACGCTGCAGCCAGGGAAGGGCAGCCTGACATCCAGCCCAGCCTAAGAGAAACAAATGTCTCACCACAGCTGACTTTCTCCTGAAAGTCTTCTGGTGAGGTTGGCCTCGGTCCTACCCTCTTGGAGAGCTCCTAAGGCAATGTCCAGGTGGGTAGGAGATGGTCTGGGTCCGAGATGCAGCATGGATGTGCAAGGCTGTGCTTCAAGGCAAGCTGAAGGCACATGACTGCCCACTGTGAGGATGCATCCTCTTCCAGATTTCCCAAGGAGCACCCATGGTTAGACCTGTGTGCACAGCTGCCCATGCTGGGGCCAGGGAAGGATGACAGCAGGAGGAGATGGGCCATGCCACCTTCCCAGCAGCCCAGACTATTTTCTCATGCTGTGTAGGCACAGATAATGTATTGTAGGAGCTGCTTCCATGCCCTTGAGCAGGGAACTTACTCCCTTCTTACTCCCCTAATTCCCAATGCATTATTTTGATGTAGCAGCTAATATAGAGCTCTAAACAGGCATGGAAATGCAAGTAAATACAATGAGGTTTTGGGGCCAGGCTACAGTAATCCATGAGCCCCCAAAGTGGCTAAATTTCTCAGTTTCCACCTGCCCTGTGGAAGTGCACACTGGGTCTGGCACTGGAGAAACTTAATCACACTTGGTAATCATGTGATGATTTCAGTGGGACAGGGACACAGCCTCAAGTCCTGCAAATATTTCCCATACCCCTCTTCACTCCTCAGTCATGGACAATCGTGTTAAAATTGCAGGATTGAAGCCACAGTCACTCATATTTCGCACAGACCTTGTTAATAAGGTTATTAAAACAATCCTGCTTGGACTCTGGGAAATGGGAAGATAGCTTTTCCAGGATTTTTCTGCTCGGGGAATCAAATATGTTGTTTTTCCATCCAAGGAAACTGTTTGCTTGAAATCAAGAGACGTGACTCTCCCTGTCCTTACAGCTCTGTAACCTTGGCTATCTGAGGCATATAAAATAGGGGTTTATTGTGCTAAGGAATGAAATGGGCAGAGGCGCTTGCACAACTTGGCCATCTCACAATTGAAAATGGAGTTAAGCTGGCTCCACCTAACCAGAGTGCCAGCAGCACAGCATTTGTGAGATGTGCTGCTTCCATACCTCCCTCAGCCAATTTTCAGCACTCTTAGGGTGCCTCCTGATAACAGGGCCAAAAACAAAGCCCACAGAGGACAATGGGGATCCGTCCTTCAATGTAAGTGGCAGGTGGATCAGGCCCATTTGGAAAATTTTGGCTGCTGCTCTGAGTGGTTCTCAGTGTGCCAGGGTCCCTCTAAGACATCCAAATTGGCATCTCTTAAAAATCAAATTGGCATCTCATAAAAATCCAGGCTAAAAATGACAGCCTTGGGTTGGAAGTCTGACTGGGGCCTCATCCTGCAGAGGTGTTCAAAGCCCTCAGCTCCCACTGAATTCACCATGAGCTGAGCAGGCTCAGCACTTCTCAGGATTGCTTGCGCTCTGCAGGATTGGACTTATTGTCCTTAATACTATCTCATTCTGGTTATTCCCTATTGCCCAAGGATAATCCCAGGGCATTATTCCCATTATGCCACTTGCCATTCCCATTATAGTCTTTAACAATGTTTTAAACCTATCTTTCATTTTTAATTTCCTTAGCAAAATATCTGTATTTTAGTAGTATGCATTTATGTAGTCTTCGAAAAAATGTGGTTTTATTACACATATGGCATTATCATGTTGCTTCACTATTTTATGAGTCTGGTGGATGAAAACAACTCTGAATACAAGGGGAATCCATATGTCTAAATATTTTTAGCATGAACACTGTTACCTGTTGCCAGCCATAAAAGTATAATTAAACAGCACGTATTGAAACAGTGCACCACAGGAATTCTTGCTGCTTACCTGTCTGTTTCATGCAAGGGGGGAATTTTTTTACTATCTTTAGTCTGGAAAGGAAGGAAGAAGCCATAACAACCATTTTATGTCTTTAGCATGTGCAAGTTAGAAAGCAGAGTAACGGGATCTTGCAGGTCACTGTAGTTTCGATTCATCTTTCTCCCTGATTAATTGCTAAGCTGCTGCCCAATGGTGGCTTCAAAATAATTCATCAGCAAGACATCTCCAGCAGCACTGTGGTGCTTTCTTGTGTCAGAGCCACCTGGTGCAGCACGTGGCTCTGCACGTGAGAGTTGTGTCAGAAGAAGAGCTGCCCCCACTCCTGCCTGCCCATTTCCTAAATCCCCATTTTATTCCCCTTCTAAAGTGCTGTCTCCTTAGCTGGTCAGGAGCTGTGAGTCCTCCACCAAGCATTGCTTTAGGGCCAGTGGTGATTTCCATCTGAACCCCAAGCCAGCAGCAGTGCCCGATCTACATCGCTCTCAGAAGTGTTCCCCTGAAATACAGCTGCTTCCCTTCCTCCCCGGCCCAGTTTAGGTCGGTACATTTCCGATCTCTAGCAGACAAATTTTGGAAAGCCCAGATGCCTGACCCTGTGGAGGGCCAAGCCTTATGTGAGGCAGTAGAGAGGCAGTGCTCTGGCCTGTTTTCCAGCCTGCTTTCTGACTTCTGGCTCCAGAGGGGTTGCTGTGTGCATGCTGCCCACAGGCCCCTACATCTAACTTGAGGTCATGGAGGAACCCAGGGCATGAGGAGCTCCTGTGTGACCAGGCTGGTTTTTTCAGTCCTAGTCATTGCCCAGTTTGACACAGCAGGAAAGACAAAACATTTCAGGCTGAATTAAAATTGACATTTAGAAGCTCTTTTGAAAAAAAAAAAAAAAAAGAAAGAGTAAGGAATATAGGAAACAAGGATGGAAGGGGTCAGCTAGGCCAGTAAGTGCAGACTTTCACAGATGATTAGCCTGGAGAGTCCACAGGCATCCTGCCCAATGTGTCCCCTCACACCACCAGCCCCAGGAGTCTGTAACAAACTTTACACTTCATCATAAAGCAGCTGCAAATTTAATGAGCCCCAGGAAGCAAAAAGGCAAGATGCAATGCATTGTCAATAGCCCAGATCCTTGCAATAGAAAGGAAATGTTAGGTGAAATCTCTTGCAAATCCAGAGAAATTAAGACAGACGAAGGCAATCCCCTCTTCTGCAGCAGTTCCTCACAATCTGATCAACAGGAAAATTCCTTCCTTACCTCAAATCTGCTGATCACTTTAAACTTGAGCTTATGAGTGATACATGCAGAGATTAGGGGCTCTAGCCTACCTCCTGCTCTTTCATGGTTCAGAGGTGAAAAAGAGACCAGCCTAGAAGTCTAGCAGTGCACAAACGAAAAGTAAAAATGACCCTTCCTGACCTCCACAGGCCGCAAACAAAAGTCCTGAAGCATGTGATTCGTAGAATAAAGCAATGGTGCAAATAAACAACCAAGTCTCTTTTCAAACTCGGCTGCTGACACCTAAACATCAGATACCAACTGATCCACATCACAAGCCTTGTTTTCTGTCCCTAAGAATTCTGTGATGCATTCATTTTCATTAACGTACTCAACTGCAGCCCAAAACAATGAATTTCTCTGTCCCCAGTACCAGAATATCACTTCTTGGGTGGATGGATAGAAACGTGTCTCTAAAATTCCAGTCCGAATGCATTATTAATCAGCTCGCATCCACTTGATCCCATGCCAGTATTATTCTTTTTCTTTGAAGTTTACCTCCCAAATTTCTTTATGAAAACTCCTTTCCATCTTAGTGTTGCTACATTAAGCAATTAAAGAGTGTTCAGCATTTCCTCATAAAATAAAGCAAAGATTTAGTACAGATTACGTTGAAAAGTTTCAACAATTTAACATTATAATGTCTTATAATTAATTTTTGGTCCATTATGAAATAAACATATTAGTTTGAAGCATATACACTTTTTTAATGGTTTTAAAATTCATTTTCTTCTCATGGTCACAAAGAAGACAGACTGGAAGCTTAAGAATTGATGGAGATATTGTTTTGCCCAGTTCCAAATATAACCCAAAACTTACTGAACAGGAATGGAATTAAAGAGAAAAAGGAAACAAAACCTTGGCATATAAGTCAAAAATTTGGATCTGGATGCACTGGTAATTTTGAGTTTCAGAGTTTTGAATGAAGTATGTGGAAGATTACAGGAAAATTGAAGGAGGAATTTTTAAAAAAAAATTGGAGTATTTCTAAACCTCACATAAATGTCATCCACTTCAATCTTCGTAGCCCTATTTTTAAGTTCATGTTCCTTGAGTGTTTTTCCATTTTCATTTCAGAATTCAGAGGCCCCAGCTGCTGTCAACAAATGGAGTTGATTCAGATTTTAAGGGATGCAACTGTTCATATTTTCTTGGTTGTTAAGCCCGTATTCCCTGACCCTTCCTTTCCCTTTCCGTCTCCTCTCAGTTTAGGGCCTACATTCTCTTAACCTACACTTCTTTCTACAGTCATCTCCATGGGTAAAATCACTTGCAGAGTTTCCCAGTGTCTTTTGCTTCTATTCAGGATCGTCTTACCAGTAACAGGGAAACTATCCTACTGCTCTTCCCTATTCCCTGCTCCTTCCATCTGGTCACCACACGGCTCTTATATCTCCAAGTGCTGCAACTTGAAGAATGGACTAAAACAAAATAATGACTCCATTACATGACATATCTCCTGCTCGTAAATTTCAAAGCCAGATGAGACCATTATCACCTGCTCTGATCTCCAGCACAACACAGGACTTCCTGAGAGAGATTCCTCACTTTAGGATAGGAAACAGCAGCCCTGACTCATAGCTCTGGCCCAATGTAATGATGGCTGTCTCCCAAGAAATAAAAAGAGCAATCCTGTTTCATGTACTATTGCATGAGACTTTTGATTGCTTGCTGTAGAAAACAAATGGGCATAAATTTTAGGATAAGAAGATTCCAGACATATTCTCATTGCTCTTAAAAGTTTGTTTCATACCAACATTAAAAAAAAAAAGACATTATGGAGAAAATTATTATTGGTATTATTATTGTCAAAATTGCATGCTTAAAATAGTACATTTTGTCTTTAACTCTCAGATTTGATAACAAGAGCATATATATTTAATCTCAACCTCATAAAATCATAGCCACTGACATTTGTCCTCTCACAACAGCATAGCACGGGATGTTTCCTTGGAGGGGAGAAGTGACTGCTCTGTTGTTGAAAATGTCACATTCATAGTGCAATGCAATATTCAGTAGAAGGTTAAAATGTAGCTAGAAGAAACTAGAAAAGAAAGTTAAATGTAACTCCTACTTCATCACTTTTCCTAAGAACTGCCTTTGGGAATTCTTCCACCAGCCTCAAATGGACAATATCAGAGGTAGAAATTACCACCTACTGTACATAGAAAACTGCACCCTGCTGTAAGCTACTTCTCAGAAAGTTGTCATTTAAGTACCAGCCTGTCATGTCTCAGCTTTACATACAGTGCTTTCTTACCACTGTGGGGGCAGAGAACACTTTTTTTCCCAGACCAGGTCCTTTTCTCTTGCCTGCTCCTGGGTTCCTGAGGATCTCCTCTGCCCCTCTGTGCCTGGGCATGAGCATCCCTCTGTGTGTGTGTGTAGTTCAGCCGGGGGAAGGAGCAGCTGGATCCACCAGCAGCCGTGCAGGCGTGCAAATCGAGCGAGTGCTTGGTCCGGAGGCCATTCCCAGCCCCGTCCTCCCAGCAGCAGTTGGCTTGCTCCTGGTGGAGAGAGAGCATATGCTCTGCTCAACACACCCTGTCCTGTGATTTTATTGCCCCAATTCACTCTGCCTATCGTGGCGAGTACAGGTCCTCAAATTGTCATTTCTTACCTCCTTTTTGTTGTATAGGATCCAAAAAAATGTTCAGAAAAAGTGAGTATCTATACTACTTTAAATCTCTACCCAAGAGCGTATAATCTATTAGCCAGAAGAGGGAAGCGCTCTGAGCTAGCCAATGGCTAAAATAGTGCAGGGATCATCCTAGAGAAATATAAAGTACTCTCCAGGTGTTCATGGAGAAATAGAATATGCAAAATATGGGAGAGCCTTGTAGCAAGGAGCCAGGGAACATGCAAATGAACAGCCCCGTGGGGTTTCAGATGATATCCACAAGTCCATCGTATATAGGGGGCATTCTCCAGTACGTGCACACACTGAGATTATTAATCTTGCCACAGTACAATGTATACTTCTGCTGAAAACAAATTGACACTTGGGGGACTAACTTTTGCCTTGCTTTGCCACCCAGAAAATTATTGGACAAAGATCTGTCCTTCACTGCTTCAGACAGACAGACAATCCTGTGAGTACAGGTGAAGAGCACCTGTCTATCCCTGGGCAGCACCAGTATTTTTCAGGAACCCAGTTTCAGCATTAGTTAATTATTTCTGAACACCAGGGCGTGCAGATTGGTTCCCATCCAACTGGACTAGAGCCCCTGCAGCCACCCTGTCATGCTGAAGAGCCGTGCTTCTCCCAGTGCATGGACTGGATGAGGCTGGGGTTTCAGGTCCACATTCCTATCTCCTTTCCCATCAAGCCCTGCAGAAACAACCCCAGTAGGCTTTGGTCTTCCCTCTCTGGAGAGGAGGCATTCTGACCTAGAAACCTGTGCTCACCATCAGAGGCAATTTATCTTGCTTTCTCCCTAAGCTGTGTTTTCAGGATAAATGTCCTGACTCCAGCCCCAGTCAGCCACAGCCCCTATCTCTCTTCATGTGTGGATGTGCACAACCTGAGATTCTTTTGCAGATCTCCTTGTTCAGGCCCAATCTCTGCTCTGCAAGTTGGCATGACGGCAGAATACCAAGTAGGAGGTTTTGGCTTGTGTGTAGAATTTGGAGAGCGGTTTTGTCATAAGTTGCTATACTTTTTGGCTTGCAAGCCCTGGGAGCATATGGCCCATTGCTTGCAAAATGCTGATATTTTAAAATTGGGGGAGGAATAGAGCATGGCACATTTATTTTACTTCTTCAGTGCCACTATTTTTGCCAAAACCTTCCCTGCCACACCATCCCGGATCATGCTGTTCTATCCATCTTTAAAGTGAAACCTCCACTAACTAAAAAGTTGATGTTGTAAGACAGACCTTAACAGGCCTGAGAAAAACAGTCTTCCTCTACTCAGTGTCCAATATGAAATGCTGTCAACTCATTGATAGAGAATGAGTGAGCAGACAAAGCAGCACTACTTCTACTCATGCTTGAACTCTTTGCAGCTGGCCTTGCTCATACTTTCAGCAAACATCTTTTCCAAGCAATCAAAACTTTATGGACTGTTATTTCCTTCCTCTTGACTTCCCAAGAGCTAACACCAGCACACTCGAGATGCTGCAGACTTATCATTTCCACCTTGAACTAGTGGTTGACCTAAAGAGAGGGATGCCAGAAATGAAATAGAGTTCCTAAGTACAGACAGAAGAACAGTGCTAATCCAAGCACAGCTCAGCTAAACCACTGCAGTAGCTGTCAAAATATATTTGAATTCTTTTTTGTGCATCTTCCCCAAGCCAATTAATAATGTTGAAAAAGTTTTGGAAAAAGTTAGTAGACCAGCAGATAAAGGTGATCTGGAAAATATTAATTTACTTGAATTTTGAAAATGTTTTTGGTAAGGTTCCTCATAAAATACTGTTAAGGGAAATACATAATCACTGGGCTATGGATGAAGTCTTTGTTAAGGGTCAAAATAAAGAGCTTCCTTTGAGAACAGAAAGAGGTTAATGGCAGAGTACCATTATCCTCTGTGTTGGGACCAATTTTATTGACTATCCCTGTGAATGGCTCAAAGAAGATAATGTAGAGGGTTTGGGGATACTTGGGTGATGCTATCATAATTTTCTGGACCCGACTCAGCAATCTGGCTGTGTGTAAAAGCTGCTTGCATAACCCCGTCAGTGCTTACAGGGATCGACTTTGATTAACAGTAATTATGAGAGAGTGTGAAGAACTCCAGGTGTATTGCTCGTAAATTGGGAAGTATGATGGCAAGTTAGCTAAGAATTACTTGAACAGTGCCTATTATCAAAACTCTCTAAATCTTTTCATAAACACACACAGTTGCTTACCTGAAGGGTTTTTCAGGAAGAGAAAATGAGGATATACAGAAGATAAATTGTGATGGACCCAGTTCCACCTACCTTAATTACTTCAAACTATTGTTTAACATGTAAAGATCCATTTGTTTCAGTGGATTATGTGTGAGAATGAAAGAATCATCACTTAGTATGCGTCACCTCACAGAGGAGAAATTAAAAGCTGAGAAACAGGGTGAGTAGACTGAAAAATCAAATGTGGAAAACCAGAGCATGCTATAATGACATTGTATATATATAAAAAATATTCCTTCCTCCATTTTTCTCTTTAGTTTCATCCTCTGAAACATAGCTTAGATAGATTTTATGTTGGAAACGTCCAGAAAAAACGACTCAATGATCAGAGATGATAATGGCACATAATCTCACATCTTTGTGGAATCATCTCCCTGTCATTCTGGCAGAAGCCTTATCCTTAGAGAAGAGCTAGCAAGAACTTGACTGAGGAATTCAACATGATGGACAGGGAAAACCATTCAATGAACAGTTAGCATATGCCATATCCTGCAGGAATGCAGCCCTTCTATTATCTGATGGCTCTTGCTGCTGCAGAAATCAAAGACATCTTGGATTATCAGGGGAAAAAAAAAGAGAAAGATGCTTTGTCATTAAGAGAATGATGATGGGTATATTTCCAAAACCTCATTTGTAGGTGATCTACACCTAAGATATTCAGAGATGAGCTCAGGGTGTCAGAACAGGTGGGTCTTCCTGCCCATGCCACTAGCTCTTGGGATGGCCTTCAATGGGTCACTGTAGCATTCCTTAGCCTCCATATCCTCCACACTCGCCAAGCTGTTATGACACCTAATTAATTATTTTATAGTAGTGGCTCCTTTACCAGACCTGGGGATTCCTGATTGAAAAGTACCAGAAAAGTTCTAACCATTGTATTATTTTCAAGTGTAAAATCCTAATGACTTCAGCAGCTTTTCACTGCTCACTGGGCAGCCAGTGAGTGGTTGGAATTGACAGCTTCTGGCTGCCTTATTACCACTCATGTATCCATGGAAATGGATGACAGATCTGCAGAAACAACAAGAAAGTTTTTAAAATACGATTTTTCTCCATAGCAGAGAAAAATAATCACACTAGAAGATGTAAATTTCAAGAGAGGAATTCAAAGCACTTTCCATAATTTGCTTCTTTTCCATGTAACTGCTGTGAGCAAAGCAGAGAGCTGGGAGGGGACGTCGCAGCCCCACGGTGACACACAGCCAGCCCTGGGACGGAGGAAATCAGCAGCTGCTCAGTAGCACGGCACTGCAGGAGGAGACAGGAAGTGCAGATAACGATGCCCAATTGAAACCAGCGCCTCAATGGAATTATCTGGTGTGGAATTTGGCCCGGGCAGTGCACTTCGCACCCCTGCTCTTTGCAAAAGCCTTACTGCTGAGGTTTTTGCCCATCCATTCTGAAACGTCAGAAAAGAAAAGTGAGTTTTAAACCAGCAGAAGCTACAGAGGCACAACTGAGTTGGTCTGGCCACATAGACAAGTGTTGGCTTTCAAACTCCAGGCCTGAAAATCAGGCTTTAATTTATTTTTGTCTCATAGTGTTTGTGGAGCAAATGAGAATGAGGAATCTTCAAAACACAAACCATTCAAACTATCCCTGGCATTAGGTTATACAAACTCTTCAGCCACCACTCCTTTATGTACTACAATGCACCAACTGTGGAAATGAGAGAATAATTGAGTTTCCATGCTCTCCACCCCCTTCCCCAGTGCCATACTTCCTATAAGCCCTTCACAGCACAAGAGCGTACAAAAGATACCATCTTGTGTGCATCTTGTAGCATAATTGAATCAAGGCTGTTTAGCACTAATAAGGTCTCTCTGGAACCCAGATGTTTGATTTATGCGGTGATATACAGGAGAAGGGCAGCCCAGCAGCAGACACTCAGCCACTGCCTTGGCCAGCACACAGGGAGCCCAGGGGTGATGCAGGTGCAGCTGCTACTGACCCAGGAGCTACAAGCGATCAAACAGCTTCCCCTCATTATTGTAGCTCATCCACCAACACCCTTCCCTCAGCCCTGTCTCTCTGTATACACCACCAGACTCTTTCATGACTCGCTTTGTAGTTTTCCTTTACTAGTGCTGCCTCATGTTCGGTTTCCATCACCCTCCCGGTATTCTTCTCCTGTCTGAAAAATGCTAACCCTTCATTTTCATTAATTTACTTCTCTGTGTCATCACAGGCAATAAAGATGAGACCCCAAAGGTCATTACACCTTCAATCCAATCAATTAATTTAACCCTCTGTAGGAGGATTAAATTAATTTTTCCCCGCACATGCACTACTCACCACTTTTTTATTCATGCAATGCAAACTAGACACTTCATTCATAGAAGAGATTGTAAGGCTGCATCTAAGCTGCAGGACCCAGAATATTCCTTCAGGTCTTGGTACAATCCCAGGCTGCACCCAGGGCTCTACAGAAAAGAAGTCTGAGTGCTCAGCTGGACTGGACTCCTTGATCCAGGGAGGGAGTGTGACCCTGCATCCTGCCATGGCCTGCTTAGACACAACTACCCCTGGGCAGAAGAAAGAACAGGGATATAAGAGGAGGCTCTAAGCATGTATTACAGCAGCAATTAAAGATAGGATATCCACAACACCTGATTTTGATGAGCGAATCATCTGGAGTTCCAAACTTCCCTTCTTTGTAGCCTTTGATCCTGTTCCTGTGATGCTGGTGGATCACACTGATACCTCAGTGGGGCTACTCACATGGAGAAAAATGTGTCTCAGTCTGTATTTGCCTACTTAGTAAAAGACTGGGAGTCCTTGCATTGAAAAGCTGTCACTCTTTATGGAAGCGGGAGAGGGAAGTTCTCAGTGGTCACCTTCAGCTTCTTAACAGAATACCTCAGTTGCAACAGTACTTGGCTCCTTTTCACATTTATCTTTGCATGTTGGAGACGATTGTCCTAACACATTTTGCCTGCTGGATGACCAACGTGACGAAAGAAAAAACAAAACCAGTTTGCTACATCAGTTCTAACTAGCACTATACGTGTGACTGATCACTACTGGAAAATCTGAAACTCAGATAAAAATCACTAGGCTTTTTTTAACGCCTGAAATGAGCCATGCTGTAAAGGAAACCTGCAATAATGAGATAATACGAATTAAAAATAAATAGTTCACATGTTTTCAAGCAAGCAAACAGCATGAAAGCATTGCTGAAACAGGTATTTAAGTCCTATTATTTGAAGGCTTGTATTTTTTGTGCCTAACCTGTGGTTTATTTGGAGGAATATGAGATTTTTTGTAATAGATTAAATTTTGATATACTATGTTTAGATCCAGAATCCTTGAATATTATAAAATTACCGGCTACCAATTGCTACATAAAATGTAATTCAGTGTTGATAGCTATTTCCCAGAACATTTACTGAGCAGCCACAAAAGAAGCATATCAGTTTCTACTGTATCTCAAGAGAAACAAAGGCTCATGCTTAAAGAAGGAATTCTTAAATGCTGAAGTCCAATACTAGTTAATAATATCAAGAGTAAGGGCATCAGAGAGATAACTGTTTCTAAGGTTAAAAATCATCCTAGATATACCACACAATGAGAGGAAAAGTGACTTACTAACATTTGCGCTTGATGGTGTCTTCCTTTTCCTCCTCCAGCCTGGGACAGCTGTTTGTCTTCAAATGCTAGAGTACAAGGACGCAAAAAAAGGTCACAGGAAAACATCTCCTGTGCAAACTAGAAATAGGACTGTCCTTTTCCAGTTAAAAAATGTTTATGTGAATGTCAGTCTTATGAAGGAGACAGGACTAACTGAAGTGGAAACAGGAGTCTTCTCCTCAGGCATAGATTAGGTGGTAGCTTCTTGCCAAGGTGACACTGGTGCTGCCTGGGATGAAGCATCCACCTGTTTTGTGCCAGTGCCCTTGTCCATTCAACCTCTTCCCTCTTCTCTCCCGTGTACTATGGAGATGTCCCCTTTGGTAACTATTTCCCATCAGATCCCACTTGCCTGATCTGCTTGTTCCTATACAGCACATTCAGAGAATTGCTGGGCTTGGAAGGGGCCTCTCGAGATGACCTGGACACATCTCCTGCTCCAAACATGGTCAGCTGGAGCAGGTTTCCCAGGAATGTGTCCAGTTGGGTTTTGAGTAAGTCCACAGCCAGACACTCCAAAACTTTGCCGGCCAACCTGTGCCAGTGTTTCAAAACCTTCACAAAAACAAGAGTTTCTTCTTACGCTGAAATGGAATTTCTTGCACTTCAGCGTGTGCCTATTGTTTTTTCTTTTGTCACTTGACAACACTGAGAAGTGTCTGTTTCCCTCTTCTCTATTCCCCAACATCAGGGATTTATACAAGTTAACAGGATCGCCCCCAACCTTCTCCTGGCCGAACAGTTCCAGTTCTCTCAGCTTCTGTGCTACAAGGCAGATGCTCCAGTTCCTTAATCATCTCCTTGTTTGTTCATTAGACTTGTTCCAGTATGTTTATTTCTCCCTTTTACTGGAGACCCCAGGACTGGAGCTTTTCTTTTTACTTTTCACCTCTCTCGCTAAGTACAACTACTCTGGCTTTGGCTTTCCTAAGCCCAACACTCCATTCTTGGAGTCTCAAGTCTGAGACAGTGTCTCTCTATTTCTCACAGGTCACCTGTCCCTGCTTCCACCTCTTTTATTCTTCCTTTCCATGTTTGAGTTTTAGCAGGAGTTCATACTTACATTCCATCACCTTTGTTTGATTTCCTGCATGTCAAGATGGGTAATTTTTTTGAGCAGATGACCCTTTAATCGGCTCTTCTAGACCCCTTTTTTGTCCAGAGCTGTAGCCCACAGGATTTTTTGAAGCAAGTCTCTGAACAGACAAAATTGTACTTTCTTGAAGCCCAGGGTTTTAATCTTGCTTTTTGCTGTTGTTCTTTTCCCTCTGGATCCTGAACTCTACCATCTTACAGTCACTGCAGCTAATTATGCTCCAGCCTTCACCTATCTGATGTGTTCTTCCTTGGTTTTAGGTCTGAGGCTTAGCAGAGTGCCTCCCCCCATCAGCTCCTCAACTACATGTGTCAGCAAGTTGCCAGCAGTGTACTTCAGGAACCATCTGGATTGCTTCTGCCCTGCTGTGCTGCCCCTCCAGCAGATACCAGGGTGGTCAAGTCTCCCATGTGGACCAGAGCTTGCAACCATCAAGTTTCTTACAGTTTTCTGAAGAAGGCCTCATCTACTTCTTGATCATGCAGTCTGTAGCATCACAATGTTGTCCATTTTGGTTTGCCTGTTAATCCTGTCACATAAAGCTGTCCCTTTAGCCCTGTGTCACAGAATACGAGGTCCATTCTGTCCATCCTGCACCCTTACTCGTGCCTGTGTTTCCCTTCCCACTCCCACTGGTACCAAATCTTTGCTGTTGTTATGACTTCAGTTTTCCCCAGAAAGAGACAGAAAGAACTTTTGACCAAAAGCATCGTTCCCCCATAACTGACCATGCCACTCTTCTCTCACATTCCTTCATCACTTCCCCTTATGTTATACATCGAGATTAACCTATGGTTCCTTATGTTTACAGCCCTCCTCTTGCTTGCATCTCCAACCATCTCTTTCTAGCATTCTTCCTTTATGTCTTGGCTGCACACCAGACTTGTTGCCCAGTTCCTGCCTTTATGTCCACAAGCATCTGTTTCTGGTTTCTTTCCCAGCTTTCTTTAGACTCCGGGACAACCTTCCAAGTTGGCTATTTGCTGCAGATTCAAATGGCTCCTTAAAACACACTTCTGCAAGGCTTTTCTGAAACGAGCCCGC
The DNA here is from genome assembly GCA_013398115.1 of Falcunculus frontatus. Lineage (NCBI taxonomy): Eukaryota > Metazoa > Chordata > Aves > Passeriformes > Falcunculus > Falcunculus frontatus. The sequence goes on from VZRV01001161.1 coordinate 771,132, forward strand.
CTCCCATCCTAACACTAACCTGCTGCCCTGAGTCCTTACTCACATCCTTATCACAGACCAATTCCAACAAACGCCACTTTCTGAGATATTAAAGATTTACCATTTCCTTAGCAGGTAATGCAGACTTCATGTAAAGCTCTCCTTCGCCCCTGACCTCACTCACATTTGTTTTATAACAGCTTATACCCCTTTAACAACAGTGAAGTTATTTCTGGTTTGCACATTGTGACTTGTGATCAAAACCAGGCCTATTGCCTATCTCTAGATACAAAAAGAAATGGCCCACTGAAACATTGCACAGTACCTTATTCTTAAATATCTACCTTCAAAGCATGCAATTCACCTACAAATTATTAAAACCAGGCTATGGCAGCATCCTAAAGGACCAAGAAGGACAATTAGGTTGGTCCTTGTAACTCCAACAGTGATTAGCAACAGCCATCAGCACACTGTAGCTGCTTGTTGAGCTAGTGAGTCAGACAGCAATAAGGACTTTTAAGCAGCCAGCAAAAGCACTCAGATCCTTCTACAGGAGAAGTTTATTACAGAGCTCAGCATCTGTGTCTTGCAGCTGCCAAGTGTCCTCCATGTGTTGTTACAGCTGCTGATTCTGCTGTTAAGGAAGGGGGAGCAGAAGGATGAAAAGAGGCAGCGTCAGGAATGTTCAGTTGCTGTAAAACACTGCCAAGCAGATATTCACGTTATCTGTATGCAGAAACTAAGCCATCCAAACATGTGAGCTTACGGCTCTCTGCCGGCTGGTCTCACACTACGGAGAAATCATGTGACAAAGCCACTAGACACTTTTCAAACTACTCCAAATACAGGATCTGCTGAAACCCTGAAGCAGCATGCCCAGCTATATCAGTTTTGTGACGTGACATGCTGTGACTTGTGAGGACAGACAAGAAAAGAAGCAAGAGGCTTTGGGGAGAACCAAACCAAGAGGAAGCAAACTCCCCCCCTTCCCTGGCAAGACAGTGCTCCTCAGTGTCAGTCCACTGCCATATTTTTAGTTTCTATCACGCTGCAGTTCCACATAATTCTACACAGATAATTCTGAAGTATACCATGATACAGGAGCTCAGCCCCTACCTGGTGCACTAAGCACATGGCTGAATTACTAGAGGCCAAAACTAGGTCCTTTGTGTCTCAGTGGCTGTGGGCACGAGTTCCTCTCAGAGAAACCGCGCTGTCCTCCAGTAGTGAATGATAACTAGTCCCTGGTAATTTTGGAAAGCAAAAGACCACCAATGTGGCCTTGGGGCAGGATATTGTGCTAGCCCTGAAGCAGACACACTTTCATTGCCAGATACATCCTAAAGGCTTTGGACAGTTTTCTTCAGTCTGTGCCAAACTTGTATTGATCCACAGGACCATTCACCATAGGTAGGACCAAAGGGTGATTCAAGTCGGGGAGGATGTCCGGAGGACATTTATTCCAAACCTCCTGCTCACATTTAACTGTTCTCAAAAGAACTTTTTCCTGTGTTCCCAGGTGTAAGCAAACAGCATTGATTTCACCCAGCCCACAGTAAGCAGCTCAGCAGGAGTTTCTTGCCCCACTGGGAGCTAAGACAATTTATTTATGTGTGGGCTGGGTATTCCTGTCAGGACTAGCACACACTGAGCACAGCTTTGTTAGAGAGCACTAAGAAGACACTGTGAGATGTGTCTTCTGAGAGAAACTGAGAGATGTGTTAGCAGCCCTGGTGTGCCCTGGGGATCTTGTGGAGCCTGAGGTTCTCTCCTTGCACTCCTGTGTGTGGGCACCGGGGGAGTGCTGCCAGGGCCAGGCAGAGGGATCACATCTCCTGCGAGAAACGGGAGATGGAATGGCACTGGAATGACCAGATGGTATAGACAAAAGCCAGGGGGACTGTTCACACACCGTGGTGAGGACACCCCAATGAAAGTAACATTAGGTATCCACCAGCTCCAGCTTAAAACAGCACATGTGGGAGAAGGCCAAATAATTTTTATTAAGAGATATGAAACTGAGACCAATATTAAGTCCATGACACTTTTCATAGGAGTAACGAAATTGGTGTATGTGAGTAACTAGATGTTGTTTGTCCAAGGGTTTTTTAAAATAAAGGAGGAGGCATAAAGGTTTTTTAATGGCTATGGGTAAACCTGAGCTATGTGCTTGTATATGTGTATGTGGCCTCAAGAAAAGGTGAAGGACACCGTGACAATACTTTTTTTTTAAAGTATTTATGCAAGAAGCAGCTTCCAATTTGTCTCTATAGCTGGTCTTTGAAGCAAAGGAATTTGTATATTGCAGCAGGCAGTATCGTATTAGGAAATGTTTTTAACGGTGTTTAGTGATTGAAAGTAAGATACAATAGCTTTATGACAAAGAAGCTTATGATGAAGGTCCTTTGTAATAGCTTTTATACTACTGTAAATCATGATGCTTATGGTTTACTTTTTATTAATTCAAATGAAGTGCAAATCAAATGACAGCTGACAGCCTATCAACAGGTTAGTTTAAACAGCTGAATATTATTTACTTTATATATATTTCAGCTTTTAACAGGATTTTTAATTTTGAATAGTTTTGAGGTTTTTATCCATGTAATATGGCTTGAAGGCTGCAAGATGAGAGCAATATTTAATTCACGCTTGTAAGATATGGGTATTTGGAACCCATTAGAAATTGACTTTTTGTTCTCCCTTTTAATTTTGATTCTTTCATCAGAGATGCCAAGACTAATGCTGTCATGACAGATGGAGAGAGCTCATAGAGACATTGTACAAAAATTACTGGAGCAATGTGTCATTACCATGTAGTACCTTCAAAATGTCACAACGAAAGTAAAATTCATTGTGGAACAGGGCTCTTCCTTCAGGGACAAGTCTTCCTTTAGGGATAATTCCACTCCTAGGTACTGGACAGCATCATACCAGTCTCATTTGCACCATAAACAATAGCAATATACATATACTACACAGTGGTTCAAAATCACAAAGCCATTCACTGAGAGAGAACCTGCTCCCACTTGTCACCTATGTAATTCTGGGTGTCACTGACCTACTTCAATTATTCTGGATTTTTCCAACTCTTTTGTAGTTAATTTGGTAATACAGTTGATAAAATAATGCTAGTTATGTCAGCCTCATATCAGTTATTTACTATAAATACTTAGTTATTAGCTATTTACTTCAATAGCAGCATGGCCAGCAGGTTGAGGAAAGTGATTCTCCCCCTCTACTCTGCTCCCATGAGACCTCATCTGGAGTGCTGCATCCAGCTCTGGGGTCTCCAGCATGGGAGGGACATGGACCTGGTGGAGCAAGCCCACACGAGGACCACAGCAATGACGAGAGGGTTGGAGCACCTCTGCTATGCAAACAGGCTGACAGAGCTGGGGCTGTTCAGCCTGGGTAAGAGAAGGCTTTGGGGAGACCTTATCACACCTTCCAGTATCTAAAATGGGCTACAAGAGAGCTGGAGGGGGACTTTTCATATGTAGTGATAGGACAAGGGGGAAAGGCCTTAAGGTGAAAAAGGGTAGGTTTGGATTAGAGATTTGAATGAAATTCTTTACTGTGAGGGTGGTGAGGCACTGGAACAGATTGCCCAGAGAAGTTGTGGACTCCCCATCCCTGGAAGTGCTCAAGGCCAGGCTGGATGGGGCTCTGAGCAACCTGGTCTAGTGGAAGGTGTCCCTGCCCATGGCAAGAGAGTTGGAACTAAATGCTCTTTAAGGTCCCTTCAAACCCAAACCGTTCTGTAATTCTGCAATAACTTGTACACTGTCGGTGGTAGTAACCTATGCTAATTTCTGCAAAAAGCACGGGGATGTAGCAAAACTTTTCTGTGTGCAGGAAAGCTCCTGATTAATCTGAGTAGAAGAAATGAGGTACTCTTTCAAAAGTGTATAGGTCAACAATTTTGGCTAGAGCAGTTGGCCATCACAGCAGAGTCCTGTAATGGCTCAGCATAAAAACACAGGGAAAAATTATGCAAGCTGTGTTAAAACACTGCCTTTGGTTTCAAAGTAAAGTATCAGAAGCGACACTGTTTAAAAGATTATATAGTTCCACTCACAAGTCAGAAGGTTACATTTCTTATTCTACCTTCATGGTTTTGTGTCCATGGAATTCTGTAATGGTTTTGCTGCCAGTGGCATTAAAAAGTGTCTCTACGAGAAAGGACTGTTTTGTTATGTGGGGCTCTCCAGCTATACAGAACTTTGTTAGCTGTGAATGAAAATGAATTTCCAGTAGCTATTGACATGTTTGAAAATGAACTCTAGAGCCAGATTAAAAACGACTGAGATTCTTATCCAGAACACGGATAGAAGCAGTGCAATGTTTTGTGGCACACATTGTCCCTGACCCTAGATGTTTCTCCCCGGCTCTTGAGAAGGTCAAGCTCCTTGTCTGCTTAGGCTTGATCCAGAGCCACTGAAATTGATGGCAGAACTCTCACTAGCTCCCAAAACCTGGGTCAGAAAAAAGACCATCTGCTTTTTTGTTGAAATTGTGTGAGGGAATGCAAACGGTGATATTGTGTACAGTGGTACTGCATACACAAGAAACTGGGTGGAAACCACAAGCTTATTTCACACTGCCCAACCTTCAGATGGAAGTAGCTATCAGTTGCTACCACTGCTAATTTAGAGCTAAATGACTTTGGGTCCCACTACTAATCAAGTGCCTTCCATCTCCCTCTGCCTTGCTGAATGACAGAATATTTGATTCCTTTAAAAAGATTGAGGTATTCAAGAAATTCAGCCATTTCTGAAGTTTCAAAGCCTCCACATCCGAACATCAAGACACCACTGTTGGTTAGGTGATGTGCAACATGCAAAATCCTTATCTGTCAAAAATGACATGTGGAAGAAGGGAAAGCAAAACCAGGTGAAAAAGTAGATCACCATGAGAGACATACAGTCCAAGACTCTTTCTTCCATATTTGCACCTACTGAAGAAATAACAACCAAAAAAAGTGAGATAATTACAACTTTGCCATAAAAATTGCAAAAGTAAATAAAGAGTAGAGTTATTAGGTCCTTCAAAAACAAACTATCCATTTAGGAGGACCAGAGGCTTTACTCCACATCAGCTGGTGCAAAGGAGCCAAAATTTGTACCAAAGAGGTTTACAGTCCATTTGTTTCCCCACAGAATTTCATAAAGACAATGACAAGTCCAGAGGAACAATCAAGAAACATCAGGATGTTTCAATGACTGTGGAATCAATTCAGAGTGAGGTAGTCAGTGGAAGACTGTGAGGAGGCACTACAAAGATTACACTGTTATACTTAAAGGCTCAATCTTTCACTGTATTGAACATTTTCTGAGAGCTGCAGCATTTCGGTTCCTAATGAAAACACACAGCGCTAATGAGAATGAGGCCGTAAGTTCTCCTGGTGTGGTTGGTCACTCAAGGCGAAACAGAAAAAGCATCTGCTCCCTGATTGTTCAGAAACCCTGCATTCTTTACTTCAGACACCAGAGAAGCTGTTCAGAGATAAGTGAGCTCTCGGACTCTGCCTGCTGTTGAAAGGCACACACATACCGTTGTGTATCTCTATCATATTATTTGGGCATGGGAGAAAATGACCCCTCTTTGGAAATCTATTCAGCTGTCAGATCAATCCCTTTATCTGGTTTCATACCGTTAGCTGAGAAGACAAGGATCCCCCTATCAACCCTATTTGGTGTTAACTGATTCAGCTTTCATCAGATTTTTTTTCTGAACTCAGAAGAAATCTGAAAGCCATATCTTTGGGGGCTTTCCAAATGAGGTCCAGAAAGTCTCACTCGGCAAAACACTTTGTGTAGGGATGCATTCAAATGTGAAGAAATGTCCCCATAAGTGAAATGATACCATGAAGTGAAATGGTGGGTGCAAAATGAATGGCCTGGGCTATGCGCATAAGGCAGCACAATTACAACTCTCTGTTCCGGATTTAAAACCTGCCTTCCAGCCCTAAGAGGGTTCTTTGGTGAGGACAATAAAAAGAGCTATAAGTTTATTCATTTGTATTTATCTGATCCCTCAAAGTACTAATAACCAGAGGAAGAGCTAGTTAGGTATACAGCATAGTTTTCTTTTGCTGAATTGGGTTCATAAATTAACTAGTGCTGCCTTGAACACACCTGAGGAACTGTTGCAACTTTGATACTTAGATTCCAGTTGCAGGTTTAAAGATACGCTTCTTCCAGCAGGAGCCCTGGAGATTTGTCCAGTAACGCTTTACAAGCCATGAGTAAGGATGCAAAGATCTGAACTTAAGCTAAGAGAAGTGATGATGTGTGAAAGGCTTCTGCTTCATTTTGACATGGTGATACAAGGGATAGGCAGATTTTGGGACAGACCATCTTTATCTGTCTGGCAGTCTAGGGATTTAAGCTGTGTCTATCACTCTGGCATTTCTGTGTGCTCAGACAGCATCTGCAGGGAACATTCCCGATTGTTCTCAAAGTGAAGTGGTCGGGGACGGTTATCCCAAGAGGGACCCCCAGAGAGCTTCATTTCATTTACAGAGGAGGTACTTGTGGGGGAGCAAAGAAAAGGGCGTTAGAGAAAAGTGCAGTCCTGACGTAGAAGTTAGGGCAGACTGTCCACTTGGAGAGCCTTAAAAGGAATTACACTCATTACCCCCTGGACCCTCAGATGGAGCCACCCTGCCCAGGCAGCTAAAAATGGTGCCCTACAAGGAATCTTATTTAAAGAGATTTCCCTGGATGCATAGCCCCCATCTTACACCACCTCATGCATGCAAAGAAAGTCTGTACCCCTCTCTGCCCAAGACATATTCTGTCTCTCAGGCTGCCCCGTGTACTTGTGGCCAGGGAGACTCGGCCACTCACTGCCAAAAACCCAACTAATCCACAAGGAAAGGATTCTCATATGTCCTTCACAGAGCAAATGCAGTCCAGGCACGCTGGAGTCACCTGGTCAGTCAGCACTCACTTCAACCATACTGCTAGTGTGAAATCTTGATTTTTCACCAGAAGAAAAATTTTACCATGCATTTTTTTACATCAGGTTAAGGTTTGAACCTCTCTACCTTGACAGAGTCTCCGTAACATCCAATTTTTATGGGTTCCTGAAGAGTCCTTCTGGAATACTAATGTTCTCTGGTTCTTTAGGTGTATATTGCAAGCATCACAAACATATTTTTAGTGGTATTTGATGGCTGCTTCATTTGCCAAGCACTCGTATCAAATTTATGGAAGGCTATTTCTGAGTGATATAAACGTGGGAAATCCCTTTTGTTGAGACATGGCATTAATCATGTTAGAGCCTAGATCTCCCTGCCCTTAGACCAACATGATATACTGCTTCAGTGTCTACAGCCAGCTCCTAAAAATACACTGTCTTCCGACTGATTTTATGCCTCAGAAGAGATGGGATAACCCGGTTCTTTAACGATCCACTGCCACTTCAGCATTCTTTCTTCCTTTGCCCCTCGGGTTGCCTACACCTTTGCATGTTTAAGACTCAATGGATGGAAAGAGTGACATGGGAACTGCCTCGTCCTGAGTGTCGATACAACTCACAGCAGTGGCAGCAGGGATGCCAGTGCAGGTCAGGATCAAATGAAGGCATTGCTTAGCATTTACGTGAGTGTATTCCCAGATTAGGAGCAACCAGCACTCTCAGTAATCTCCATTAGTGACAGCCACGTCTGTCTCCTGCTATCCACAATCATACACCACAAAAAGAAGGGTGGCACACAGCCTCCACATGAACGTCCTGCTTCCTTATGTAGTCACGACCTTGACTCCATGGGAAAAAGGGGCTTAGCCCACCCACATCAGTCATGCATTCTACTGCCTTACAGCATCGTGTTTAATCAGCAGGGAGGATACAGGTACACCACCAGAGTGTCTCAGTGCTGGATGTCAGACTTTAATTATGGCAAAGACTATTCCAACAAGCCCTGTGTCTTGGAGGTGCACCCAACATCTGCTGCAAAGGAGGCACATCATATATCATATCATATCATACCTTTTATAGGACTGAATCATATAATCTCTCAAGTGTATGTTTATTTTGTCTTATATTTGCACACTTATTAGCAGCCCGTTCTGCTTTTCCCATGTGTGTTAATCTGCATGGACACTCAGTGCACAAGAGCCTAGAGGCTTAGTTATTGAGTCACTGACTCTTTCCTTAACTTATGTCTGTGAAAGTAGGTCTATTGGGATCCAGCTGAACCTTCCTCAGTCTGTCTCTGATCTCTCTCACTCATCCTCCCTTTGCTCACTTGTTCTGCTACAGATCTAGAGCCACGCATTTGTCTACCAAACACCTGGTGGGTTCATCCCAGGCCCACCATTAGTCAGAGTAAGTGATGAGAGTAGGCTAATTAAGTGCAAATAAATCACCCAGAAATCTGTCACCACACTGCTGCACCTACAAGTGTTTATGAATATTTTCCAAAGATTGTTCCATTAAGTCTTCACTGGCTTGAATCTGGTGCTTGGGAAAAATCTGCCTGGATAAGACCTGCCAAAATGATGACTATGAAGTGACAGGGCTGCCACGTCCTCCATCCAAGGTATGCAATGCACCATGCAGTTGACCTGCACATGTACAGCAAGTCTGACACATTCCAGAGCCATGGACTCTTGGAACAAGTCATCTCTGTATCACTTTTGCAAAGATTTTGATGTCTACAGGAATGTTCTTTCCTGTGGGATTTCCAGGTTAATCACACGAAACTGCTAGGCAATACATTACACTTACAAGCACTGCTCTGTCACTAAAATTTTTAGGCCAGGAAGGTCATGTCTGATCATCTTCCCAAGGAAAAATTCCCTATTTAATTACTCCCCCAGTGAAAAACATCAGAAATAGTCAAGTATATGTCATTAACTCTCTTCTGTTTCACACTGTCAGGTGCCTGGCCCCCTGCAGCACAGTGGGAACTGGACTGGTTTCTGCAAGAGATTTGACCACTGAATGCAGGAGTCTGGGGAGCATCTGTCCTAGCACTGAGAGAGTACCTCTCTCCAGACCAGTCCAAGGTTAATCCCACCAGAAAGTAGGCCAATTTGTGCCAAATACGGTTTTTCCTCTCCTGTGTTGAGACCACCCACCCAGCACAGGGCACTGAATAGCAGCTATGACAGAAAGATTTTAACCTCAGCTAATGGCAACCAGAAAGTGACAGACTCATTTTCTTATTATCAGTCTTCTTAGGACTGAACAGGCAATTATTTTCTTGAGACTGCTTCTGTGTACTAAATTACATGGACTATCTCCAAAGAGCAGTGACAACTCAGTAAGCTGGGTGTAAGCTGGGTTACCTCTCTTGCCAACCCACAAACTGCTCTCAGTAACCCCGCAGTGGTGTTGACAGGCTCCAGAAATAGCCATGAACAGTGTTTTCTTACTACAAGTCAGGTCTGGGTCATATCAGTGGGGGAGGTGAATTAAAAATGACAAGCAGAGCCATTCAGAGGGGTCTCATCCCTCTACACACAGTCCCCAAAGGTGGTACTGAACCATGCCCTGCATGCAGCCCCTTGTAAACACGAGTGATCCCTTTTAAAGCTGGAACTGGGGGTGCCTGGCACCTCTTGTGCTTCCTGCTTCTCCAGTATTTCTCCTCACATTCCTTCACTGCTAAATGAATGGCATGACTTTCTCAATGTTTTCTTTTTCCCAACACTTTCTTACAGTTTTCATTTAATTTTAATGCAAGGGCACCAATCCTAGTTTATGTCATAATAGATGGACAACAATGGTGCAGTTTAGCTAAAATAACATGCTAAACAGTGCTACATGTTGACGGAGTCATGATGGATAAAATGTGGAGTGTTTTGGTGGTTTATATCTTCAAAGAAGAGCTGGCAAGTGTACAACGTGACAAATGTATTTAAGAATCTATGCCATTCAAATGATACTACCACATGTCTGTTTGGGATTTTTCCCGTCTAAATGTGGGAATATGGGCACAGATTCACTTGCATACTGTGTTCTTCTAACATAAAGTGTCGGCATCTCCGAGGGTGTGTCAGTGGCACCCGATGTCACCAGACACACGCTGCAAAGGAGACAGCCGAAATAAGCGCACATCATGTGTGCCAGGCAGTCTTCATTTGTTTATTTCATGCAAAAAGGAGGGGATTGTGCTCAAAATATTCTCACTGTAAATTTGTTATCAGCATGAGAAAGGGAAAAATGTATCATTTGCATTTCAAGGCATTGCAAGTCCCTGTCCTAGCTGAAGTCGTCGGCATTTATGGTACAAAGAGACCAGCTCCTGATGTGAGCGACAATGATGTAAAAACCCCCACTAATTCACGTCATCTTGACTGAATTATTCTGCATTTACACCAGTTTCACTAAGATGGAAGCTGGCTCATGGTCTTTACACATATACATTTTGTGTCTCTTTCTCCTATTGTTTGTCACAATAAGCCACCTCCTTTGTTTATTATTTTTTATTTGTGCAATGTATTCATATTCTCAGAGTCCATCTGCTAAAAGTATCCTATTTAAAAGAAGATGGCATCATTAGCTACCCTCTCTCGCTATAAAGAAAGGAGCAGTTCCCATATTTTTACCCAGTTCAGTGGCTCAGTGGATGCACTAATCTTGCTGAACACTTCAGTTTAGATGGTATATCAATGAGGCATTCAAACAGAGCAGTTTATACACAAAAATTCTGTCTGCTTTGTAAAAGATTATCCTTTTATAAACACTCTGCGGAAAACATAAAAGCAAATAGGGGACAGCACATAGGACAGGAAAGATGTTAGAAGGGAGATTAATACTGAATGGGTCGAAATGAATGGTGCTTACCAAAACGAGGTCCAGATACTTTGGCTGCAGTGAAACATAAATAATGGGAATGACACATCGTTTATTCGGGATAATGAGTTGATCCGAAGTAGGGGCCTAGAACAAGAGATTAAAGATTAAATATCCATCTCCTGATGAATATCAGTAGCAAACTTTAACCTTTTCCTTCCAAAAGCACAATTTCTTTGAACAATTATGTCAGCACAACACAGTGAAGAAATGGGCTAAAGCAAACTTAAATCACATTCTTATCCTTATCCTGAAAGAAACATTGCTTCATATTTTAAGACACAGTATTGTATTTTTATTTCAAGGCTTGTAACTCTTCCCAAATAATTATATGAGAACACAAAGATTTTGCTTGATGTTCTGTATTAGGAAAATCTGGCTTTAGCATTTATTGCTTACATTTTAGTTCTCTGCAACAACTGAAGAAAGAACATGCCCATCCTGAACATTCACTTGGGTGGAGAGATAATGACAAAAAGCAGCCTGCTGGAAAAGCACAGCATACCACATGCCGAATTATAGTCTTGAATGCAAGGAGGACTTGGAAGATGTCACAAGCTTTGGATCAGGAAGGGCTGGAAGTGTAGTGAAGGGGGGAAAGGCACAGACAACTGGGGACAGCAGGTTGACTGTACTGCAGTGCTGGCAACCCGTCCAAGCTGGTCAATTAGTGGTACTTCTAGCTCAAGATGCTGTACTGCAACTGAGGCAGAAGACATAGGACAAGCGGGAATCTGGATAGCTGTGGCTTGCCCAGAACTTGGAACAGAGCAGCTGCTGGATGCATGCAGCCAGCCAAGCCCCGCATTGTGGTTTTGTTGCTGATGGCTGCCTCCTGCAAGAGGGATAAAACTGGGGACAGAGGGAGGAGGGAGGAGGGGGCGAGACTTTCAAATGACATTTAGAAAACAGCCAAGCTAGAATGCAGGAGTGAGTTCAGCATGCTCTCACCTGCTTCGTGGAAAGGGGTTCAAGAGCAAAAGGAGTTTGTGGTCTCATTCCACTCTCCAGGGAATGTGCTGTCCCAGTGCCAAACCAGCATGCATGTACAGCTGGCAGTTTCTCTGCAGAAGAAGCCTTGTACTGGAAGCTGTGGAAAAGTATCCATTTTTTCTTGGTAAATATTTGCATGCAAAACCAGATATTCCCATAGGTTTTTGTGAGGCTCTGCAAACTCGTTAAAGGGAAGGATTTTTGGATTTGTGCTGGGGGAGTGTGCATGCACAGACACGCAGTTCCAGTGAGGACATTGTCCTGGGGGATGAGCTCACTGAAATGGTGTCTTGAAGGACACTGAATACCTTTCAGACAGCAAGCCTCACATTTTGCAATATTCACATTTTGGCAACAGAACAAAAATATTGCCAAATCACACTGTCCCTTTAGACCATGAATTCAGATAGGATTTGATGTGTTTCCCTCTCCTCGTGGGTCAGAGATGCGAGTCCTCACAGGCACCTTTCCTCATAGGCTGTCCTGTAACAGCATCACTGCACTGCCTTCCTCCTAAAACCTCTGGAAGACCTCATGAAAAACCTCCTGAAACCTCCTGCTGCTGTATCACAATTAATGTAGCGAGAAAAGGACCACAAAGAGAAATAAATGCAAGGGAAGGAAGAGGACTTGGGGTGCTGGGCTGGTAGAGGGGGCAGAGCTGACAGATCAATAGCAAGGGTGTGAACAGAAGACATATGGCTGGTTATCATCACGGTCAGCTAGGACTGGGCTCTGCAGGGCTTGGCTTGCCTAGGCAGTCCATGCTGGAGAGTGGGTTGGGTTTTCCACCGCTGCTTGAAATGGCAAAAGGAAGGGGAGGTCCGTCCCAGTGCCAAAGCAGCAGCCTCTCCTCTGAGGAACCAAAGCACTGCTCTCCAGGGACATGGACCACTGTGCTTGGCTCAGCTGCTCTGCCCGTTTTCAGCACCCTGCACTGATTTCCAGCCAGACAGGCTTTCATCCTTGAGATATGAGCAGCGACTTTCCTTTTATTCAGAAAGAAGCATCCATTTTCGAGCATTATCGCAGCACAGATAATAAATATTACAAACAGCAGAGCTGTTAGGGGATGCCAGAGCCGTGCTGCTGACTGATGTCTGACCTCTGCAAAGCCCACGTCACCGTGTCACGTAACAGTGCTTGGCTGTGCAAACGGGACCATCCTGCCTGGGGGCACACAGCATTGCAGGAGGGGCAGGACACCTGCTGCCACATGTGCTCCCCCTCTCAGGGGGCCAAGGGGCTCCTCACACGGCAAAAGACACTCTCTGTAAGGTCTGCAGAGGATGCTTGAGAGATCCTGTGATGGAAGTTGTTGTAGACACACACACAACAATCCATGCAGGTTGCAGGGGAGAGAGTATGGTCTCAAAGGCCCCCACTGTGGCACAAAGTGGGGCCCCCATGGCTCCTGGTGGCCCCAAGGTCCCTGATAGCCTGCACTGACCTTTCTAGGGAGGGAACTGATGGTGCCTTCCTGCCTTACTTCACCTCATCTCACATCACTGCTGAGGAAGAGGAGGAGCAGCTCCCAGATGATTCCAGCACACGGCAATGGGCTCTTGTACTTAGGAAGTATTTGTGCCTCGATTTAAAATTAACCCTTAGTAATGTGGAGATGGTTATGAGAGCAGCATGAGACCAAGAACAGACTATTCCAGGAGTATTTGTCCAAATTCAGTGGGTAGAAATTAGTTTTCCAGGGCTGCTTTCAGTATGTAACTGGAAGATCAACTTGTGAGCCGAAATCCCAAGTGTTTTTATTCCTGGAGAGCTATCTGGCCTAATCTCTGATTATGCCCAGGAGTGAGGCTTTTGGGTTGTAAAATTACACGGAAAATGTCCACTCTGGGAAAGAACACACAAGTTTCTTTTGAAACTGTTCTGGGAGAAACCAAAACTCAGGGGTTCACAGCTTGACTCACACAAGGGAACCATATTTTAAGACATCTGTGAATGAATCCGTGCAAACAGATGTGAGTTTTCTTAGCAAACTGCCCCAGCACCCATATCCCCCGTGCAGTTTGTCAGCGGGGAGGTGACAGGTCATGGTGCTACCCAACTGCTCCCCTACAGCCACCATAGCATACCCCAAGTACAGCCCCCCTTGCCCTGAGTTTGCTGCGTAATCCATGGAAAGAAAACAGCTCAGCCTGACAGCTGAGGTGAATCTCACCAAAAAACACCTGTCCCTCTTCTTTGGTTACTTGAATCTGTCCCGTACAATATTTTATTAGGAGCATGTAATTAATGATGCAGGTATAGACATAGAACCTGTGTTTTTACAGGTGGGAATGATTTACCAGGTCCTCATGTATTCTGATTCAAATCATCATGTCAATTTTGACAGTGCAAGCCTTTAAGGAAACAAAAGTGGTTTTACAGTGCCAGTGCGAGTTTACTAGACGTGCATTACCCATTTAGCATCCAGAGGAGCTTGAACTGGGCAAAACTACCTGAAATTTAATTCTCTGAAATCACAGGGTGGGAAACTTAGAGTCTGTCAGACACCTTTGGACACTGAACCTGAATCCAAGTGTCACGCCAAGCAGTCACGGAATATGGGGACATTTCGGCTTGTATCTGGTTACAGATCTGAAATCTCAAATTCGGCCCAGTAACTAGCAGCAGTAGACAGCAGACCAACAAACCTTACCCATGCCACTCTAATGTGGAAATGGCCTCTCTGCACCTGGTCCAGTTCAGGGAGCAGGACTGAAGGGCACCTTGTGGCAACCTGACACTGGGGCAGCTGGCAAGGTCCTGAGGGAGGCTGGAGGGTTTGGCAGCCAGCAGCAGAACACCAGGGGCTGTAAAGACAGGCTGCCCTCTTCCTGCCCCTCGGGGGCCAAGCAACACCCTGCCTGGCAATTCCCTTCACATCAAAGGAGCCTCCAGAGGCCCTGCTGATGATCATGAGGGGCTGCAATAGCAGTGTAAAGCTGCTTGAGCTGGGTTAGCAGTATGCTTGCATATGGTCTTGGATTGTACCTTTCCACAAACCGGCTGTACCTCTCAAATAAATACATACTGGGCAAAGCTCAGAAATGCGTCTTTCTGGAGATTATTTCCATCTGCACACCACAAAGGATATATTGATTTAGCTACACTCCTGAGATGAGAGTGGAAACACTGTATAGTCGGGAAGCAGACACATATGCTGCTTATCAAAGCTATACATACGGTACAGAAAGATACCAGTGTGGAGAGCAACCAGCTATATTTGCACCAGCACACAACCTGTCCTGTAATTCTCTAAAACAAAGGAAAAGGAAGTGCTGAATGCTACTGTTCCACAGCCACGCAAATGGTATGTGAGGAGCACACCAACCCCAGCTAAACTCACAGACATGAGGAATCTAAGCAGTTGACAATTGCTGTAGCTGTCAAGGATCACTCCCAAAGCCTGTGTATTGATTAATTTATTTATTAGTGTTTCTTGGAGCTTCAGAGAAATGCAGTAATTGACAAAATGGGAAAGAATATCCCAGATGAGCTCCAAGTGGAATCTGTCACCAGAGCAAGGCGCTACTCTCTCTTCAAGGGTCTTTCACCCATCCACAAGGAGGACAAGTTGCATATTCCTCAAAAATCACAGCATCTGTGTTTGTACATGGTGACATAAGTAAGTCCAAAAATTACAAAGGAAGGAAGTCAGTTACCTGGATCGTGCAGTGCCACTGTGTGCTGGCAATGTACATACCTCAAACTGGTGCAGGAATGTGTCAGTAAAATGGTCATCCGTGGAGGCAGAGAGGACATGGTGGTCTCCTGCAGCACTAATCCTTCCTGGTGTCTCTGGGATAATGGAGAACAGAGAAAGTTACTAGAGGAAAATCATAGAATCACTTGGGTTGGAAGAGACCTTTAGGATCATCGAGACCGACTGTAAACCCAGCATGGCCAAGTCCACCACTAAACCATGTCCCTGAGTGACTTTACTCAATGTGTGTTGCAGGGCTACATTACGTGTCTTTTAAATATCTCCAGGGTTGCTGACCCAACCACTTCCCTGGGCAGCCTGTTCCAATGTTTGACAACTCTTTCCATGAAGAATTTTTTCCTAATGTCCAATCTGAACCTCTCCTGGCTCGACTTGAGGCCATTTCCTCCCCTCCTGGCCCTTGTTACTCGGGAAAAGACACTGACTCCTACCTTGCTACAATCTTTCAGTTAGTTGCATATATACAAATAAGCATATATATAGGATGATCCTTGCACTTATTTCAGATATTTTCTGGCTTTTTGTAATTTTGCAGTTTACCATAAATCAGGCCACATTTGGCAGAAATGTCTCTGGGTGTGGGAGTAAAGGATTATTAAGTTCCTCTCTTTTCTTACCACCAACCAGTTTTGTACCTCTCCTGTAGCTCAAGATCCCTCATCCACAGCACTGAGTCAGCAGAACACATCCCATCAGTTATCCTCAGTCACTTCCATGCAAAATCCTTGGGCTGAGTTTAAATGTCTGCTGAATAGTTTAAACCAAATTGTCTTCTCTGCAGAGCCCATGCATTGGAGTCATCAAACAACGTGTTGCTGCTGTTGGATGTGTATCCACAGAAGATTTCTTTCCCTAGATAAAATGATCAGAGGGATGAAAACCCTCTCTTATGAGGACAGGCTGAAAGAATTGGGATTGTTCAGCCTGGAAAAGAGAACACTCCAGGGCAACCTTATTGCAGTCTTTCAGCACTTACAGGGAGTCAAAAAGAAAGATGTAGGCAGATTTTTTAGTAGGGCCAGTAGTGATACAACAAGAGGTAGGCAATGGTTTTAAACTAAAGGAAGTTAGATTCAGGCTACAGATAAGGAAGAACTTATTTAAAACGAGGGTGCCAAAACACTGGCAAAGGTTGCACAGACACATGGTGGATGGCCCATCCCTGGAAGGTCAGCTGGGTGGGACTCTGGGCCACCTGGTCTAGCTGAACATGTCCCTGCTCATTGTAGAGGGGTTGGACCACACGACCTTTAAAGGGCCCTTCCCAAACTGTTTTATGATTCTGTAACAAAGAAGCCTGGTATTGGTGTTATTTGGATACTCTTAGGAAAATGAAGGCCAAGAATCACTGGTTCTGACAAAAAAATTGCTGAAGTGCCCTGAGCACCAAGATATAACTATCATCAAGCTCCTTTCATGTCTCCTCTACCAGTCTAACGCCCTGTGTAAGTAAGAGAAGCATAAAAAAGAAATCTTTGATGGCTTCAAAAGATTGTACCCTTGAAGCAAATGATTGATTGCCTGATAATGTTCAGGTGAAGAAAGAAATAGTCACTCTAAAACACATGGCCATCTTCTACAGTCAGACTGAGACCACTTGAGAGTCTCTTCAGGCATCACCGGGATGGCTGGAATCAGGCACAGCATAGTGCCTGCTCACCAGGAAGAGATAACTCTGGACGTTTGACCTCAAGACTTCCATCTGACCCAGGTACAGATGGAACTAACCTGGGAGAAAGGGGTCAGTGAATCCCAAACCCACCAGCGTTTCCCCAGCACAGGATTTGCTTGCTCTGTAGCTTTGCCATCCAGCATAAGAAACCTCCTCCAGAGCAAGAGATGCAGAATCATGCACAAAAAATGGCATAGCTTCTTCTCCCTGGAAAATTCCACCCAACATCTGCGCAGCAGCTGGATTTCCCAAGTCTATTATCTCATTTCACTGATCTGAATGAATTTGCTCTCAGAACAGTTGCAGATCTGTATATATCACTCATGGCTTGATTCACTATGTTTTACCTGAATGAAATATTAATAAACTCCACTGTCTTTCCTCCTCCCACCACTAAATGCTAATTAATTGTAATTCATGATGTGAAAAAAAGTGGCACATGAATAGTTACTTTGACCCAAAACATTAATCAGTTCTAAAAATCCAAACCAACCCTAGTCAATTCAGAGTTTGAAACACTGCTGGGGAATAAGTTCAACTTCAGCCTCATTCTTTTTGTGACTGGAGTCTTATATAGATTTTTTTCTACAGATTCAGCCAGAGAGATGCATATACTGGCCAAGCATGGGGTCTCTAACTCATCTTGGATAGTTCCTTAATTCAAGAAAGGTCCCATAAGGGAACGTATGGCTATGGTGTTTGGTATGAAGTAAAGACACCACGCAGGCTCTGGAACCTTAAGTTTGCAGGTTTTGACTCAGAGTTACTTAAAACAGCTTTACCATCCCTGCAACTCAAAGGCCATAAATACTTTTGCCACAAAACACTTAAGCTTCCCACTGAAATGGACATATGTGCTGACAAGTTCTCAGTAAAAAGGGTGTTATATTTAAAGGTACAGAAGTATGAAGAACACATTCAAGACATGTATTTCCAAGGACTTCAACTCTGAACATTAAATTTATGGGTCTACCTCCTTAGCGTGTAACTTTCTTACAAGCTTAAAGGTCACAACTAGTTTTAGACTGAAACGTCACATAATTTTTCTTTTCTTTTTTTCTTTTTTCTTTTTTAAACTGACTGCTGTTTACAACACACTCTGCAAACAAACTGGGCTGCTCAGCTCTGCATTTTCTAACGGCGGCAGCCTTTCTTCTTTCTCCCTATAACAAAAATGCTTTGAAGTCCTGCGCTGTTAGTTACAAGTATCCTGATATTTCCCCAGCAAGGATGTAATAGGAGCCAAAACAAGCCTCCAGGTGCCAATATTGCACCTGACAAATTAGGCACACGACTGGAAAAGGATGGGCCCATCCTTCTGCTTAATGTTCATTTCCTCTCATTTCCACATTAACAGGAAGTAGTTGGAATGGAAAAAAGACTTTCCTTAAAGACCCAAACTATCAAAAGCCTGGAGCTGTTTCTCCTTGCAAACAAAAAACTTGGAAGCCAGCTACATCCTATGATTTGGAGCTCATTTACAGTGACTTATTTAACCCCTACTGACGGCACGATGAACAGGATGTTATGATTTATTTAACACTTAAAGCGGGTGTGAGAACAAGGTGGATGGTGCCCTTAGATGTAGTCTTTTCATAATTTATTGCTCCAAGTGCTTAATTTTTCCTCAGGGAAGCCTTTGATAGCCGGCTGCTGCGGTGTGGTTAAGTGTGTGCATTAAGCCATAAAGCAAAAATATTAATAATACTAAAAATAATAACTGTAACCAAAGTTACTGTTTTGCATAACAAGAACTTGCACGCATTGCTCAGCTGAAACTCTGAAGTGATATTCCCACACCAACCGAATTGACTTGAGGATATTTAATGGAGCAGCACAAAGAGTGTTGAATTTACCTTCTGAGGACTTGAGCTGCACAAACACAAAGCAAACTCACTCTTGCAAAACGCCACACGGCTTCTGGAAGGCCACTGGAGAACCATAACAAAGCCAGATAAAAAAAAATAAAATTACTAACATCTCCTACCCTGGGACCACAGGGGACTCTGACCAAGAACAGAGTCACAAAAAATGTTATGTTTGACTGGCTTTAAAGTTGAACTGCTGCTTAATAATGTTGTAGCATCCTTCAGAAGGTTTATCTTAAAGCACCTTCTTTTGAATGGTCTGTAACCTTTATCTGGAATACAGAACCATCCTTTAGAAACCATTTTCATGTCAAAGTCACTCAGTGAAATAATGTAGAGATCTCCTGCTCTCTGGAGATCAGTGTTCAGCTCTGCTTCATGTCATTACATTGAAGGCCCTTGGTGACTTTAGCAAGCATGATCTGTAGGAAGGCTTGCACCTGTGGATAAAAGACTTCAACTTTGAATGTTAAATACCTATTTCAGGGGTTTTTTTCCCTCTTGAGCATGCATGTGTGTGAGTAAGTTGTATTTTGATATAGACAGGCAGGTAATTCATTTCACTTTTAGGAGATGAAGTAACGATTTTAGCAAATTACATTTGTCTCTTTAATCTTGTATTTCCATGCACACTGAGTTAAATGTTGTAAAACTATCAATTCTGTCAAAACCTAACAGAAAGAAAACAAGAAACCCTGCAATCTTAATGTCCAAACTGACTGGTGATTAACAGGAATTAAATGTGCAGGAATTCCAAATCTTTTCTGATCGGAGATGTCTAGATGACTTTTGTTTTTCCATAATTGTATGAGGTTCCTACATAGTATTTAAGAATCAATTATATTGCAATTGATGTAATTAACTCTAATAATCCAGTAAAAGTCAGTAGGAGGGCTATTCAAGTCAATAGAAAAGAGAGACTATATTATGAAGGTGTTATTAACCTATACAGATTTTTACTAGACATTTCCTTTTCTTACATAATAAATATACAGTGATGAGGAAGGCTGTCATTATAATTTAATGGGAACAATGGTTCATCACTTCCTTTCCTGTACGAGCCTTAACTAATTCTACATACAGTGTATAAGTAAAATGAAGTTAAATGAATCTCGTAAATTAGCTATTAATCATCCATCAATCATCTGTTGCTCCATGATTAAAATCTGTGTTGCATTCAGAACTGGGAAAGGTATTCGGGGAGTGGCAGGAGCTGCATGTACATCTTCCAATTAATTTATTCATGCACTTCCATTTTGCATTGCCAAGGGTACTTACTGAAACCAGTCCTGAAGTCAGAGAAAGTCTCCTGAGGAAAGTTCCAGGCCTTCCCAGAATAAAGTAAAACTCTCATTTCCATATTTATAGGCATAGCTCTGGCTTTAAGCATTGTTGCATATGAGAACCTCATTCACGCTTCTCAATTCAGTCAGACAACTCTTTTTGGGGAAAGAAAGCAACCCTATGAAGTCAGGGAAAGTGAGGCAGTGGTCTGCTATATGCCTTGCAAAGTGATGAAGACAATTCCTCTGTCCAAGATCCTAATCTCCTGTCTTATGCTCTAAGTCTTTTGTACTGCTCAATGAGGTAAAAGTGAGTTCTGCCTGAATATGGCTATTAAAATCAGGCTTTTTAGGAATTTCTTTCTTCACCTTCATCAAGCTGAGCATAAGCCTTATTACATATGGAAGACTGCATTGATCTCATTAGCAGAACTGCTTGTCTTGGCAGTAGACAAAGATCAGTTGTCTGTGCTACTGTTATTCAATATATTAGTTGCCTTCTGAGAGACTGGCTACAGGTGATCCTCTTATCTCGCATCTTGGCAGCCTCAGTCCGGGCAGCTCCTCATGGCATTGTGCATCTCTCTCCCAAAAACTACACTGGACCATTGCAGGCAGCTCCACAGCACACCCAAGTACACAGGGACTTGGCGATAACACCCTGACCACTTTCCTACACAGAGCTCAGGTGATCAAAAGAGACCCAGGAGAAGGCAAGGGCAGTGTTTTATTTATTCTGGAATAATTTAAAATCAGAATAAATATTGAATTACCTGGATCCTCCATGCAATGTCACTGAATGTATGCAAAGAGTGGGACTGAGACTGAGGAGTGGAGTTTTGTTTGTCCGCTGTCAAAATGCTTTTTCAAAGATCTCAGGAAGAGGGTATAATTTTTGAAAGCTCTTCTTATGCAGACCCCCCTCCATTTTTGTTCACATGTTATCACCGCTTTGGGTAAGACGTAGTACGTGTACTCAACTAAAGAAAGAGGGAGCTGTGATGTTGCAATAAATACAACACAGAGGAGTCCAGTAGTGCTTTGTAACTACAGTGCTGATTTTTTTTTTAAATCACAGCAGTAGGGCAAGTGCTCTACAGATATCAATAGTTGCACCAGAGCTGACCTATGTTGCACAGAATGAATGAGCTTTGACTATAGGAACACAGATAGGCAACCCTGCTGACTCCTGCTGAATAAACCTATTGTAAAGCTGGCAAACAGCATCCTTCCAGGGCTCTTGGACTTGTGGCTTCATCTAGTCTGGGACTCCTCAGTGTTTTATTCTTTATAACAGCATCATACTTTCCCATACTGCTAAACACAGAAGACATTTCTGATGTTCACATTGCAAGCTTCACTTTCGGTGTACTTGATTTGGTGGTGTTTGACAAAGCCTTTGCTTTAATTCAGGAGCCAGTTCTGTGATAACAAGGATATAGATGGAAAACCAGTGCTCCATGAGGCATTAAACCTCTTTTTTTCTTGTTGTGGGCCAAAGCAAAATGCCGACGGGTGTCACACAGCCCCACATACCAATAATTAGTTCACCACAGCAGGTGTATTTGACCACAAAAAGCTATTCTTTGAAAATGAGATCTTTTCTTTTGGGAGAATTGTAATGCCTGACTTCCAGGCATGGGAAGCACAGTTGCAATGAGGTTTAAGCACAATGACACATCCTCTGCTGCAGACACCACCCAGGGGCTGAGCTGGGCTGCCCTACACCATGCAAGCGCTACCTGAGAAGCACAGGGCTGGTTTTTGGGAGTCTTTTGAACAGCAATGCCACGCAAATCATCCGTGCCAAAAATGATAGACTGAGAACTGTTAAAGTACAGCAATTCAGCAGTCAAAACTTCCTTTATTTAAATCCCCAAACACCACTTAGTTATGTAATAATCTCAGTTCTTTCATGCTCCATGAGCTTGCCTTAAATTGTCTGGAGCAGCTCCTCAGCCGCAGATAGTCCCAGCTCGCAGAAGGCAGTGGCACTGGGACGGTTCCCACCAGCTGCTGCTCTGCCTCGACTGCAATTGCATTTCACACACAAAAGATGACAATAATCTATCAAAAAAACACAAAACAAAAAAACCCCACCCTCCCCCTCAGTTTGAATTCTCATCTGCAAGAAAAGATTCCAGTGTTTCAGCTTCCATGGAAAATCAATACTGTCTTATCTTTATTTTATTACTTAAAAAAAAAAAAACAACAACAACAACTTGCGATGACAGTATTAGGTAGCACTGTGAAAAACAACTAAATATAGCAGTGGATCATAGTGGGTGTGAATGGAAAACAAAGGAGTCAGGAGCCGAGCTCCTGCTGCTGTTACGTCACTATAACACCCATAATTATGTTATTATGTACACTGCCCACTTCAACTATATCTGGACACCACTTACCATGATAAAAATCTGATTAATAACATGACATATAATCTTGGTTTCTTTGATGAGAATTAACTTCTGTCTTCTATATTCTTTTTCAAACAGACAGGATATTTGTTTTGCCTCCCTTCTACAGGGATTTTGGAAGAGTGAACACGAAGGAAAAATTTTAAAAGGTGATTTAAA
Source organism: Falcunculus frontatus (assembly GCA_013398115.1). Lineage (NCBI taxonomy): Eukaryota > Metazoa > Chordata > Aves > Passeriformes > Falcunculus > Falcunculus frontatus. The sequence goes on from VZRV01001161.1 coordinate 794,039, forward strand.
ATCTCATTGCTGGACTCATTTTATCTTGATATAAAAAGACATCAAGCCACTTCTAAGGTGCTGCTGTGCATAAATTCTCATAAATCCTCCTCACAAACACCTAACTTTTACAAATACTATTAGCCCCACATAGAAATTTATCTGGATTTAGGGCATGCTTAGTTATAGAACTGCCACACCTTTTTATCCTGAGCACCACAGCTTTCAAACTTCAAACACCCTTGTATGAGGGGTAGGTGGCGGGTGGCTCAGGCATAGTGGCTCGGTGCCACATGGATCCCATGGGCTGTGGGCTGGAAGAGGATGTCCAGTGTGTCCACAAGGAAGTCCAATGGGGTAGCCATCACTGCTTCCCAGCACTGGGCAGGATCCCTCAGGTGTTTCTCACACCCTCTTTCATTGCCTGTGCCCCAAAAAGCAGTACTGCAAATTCCTACAACAGGAGCGATGTTTGGACAAAGTGAAGTGTTTTAAAGGCTTTGGGAACTTTTTTTTTTAGTATCTAGAAAGTGAGAGGGGGAGAAAAACAGAACTGGCACAAAAAGAAAAAAACAAAAACCAGTGCCCTTCAAGATGAAAGACTTTTTTTTCCCTTTAGCAAAATGAATATTGAAAAAACATATATCTTATTATGTCTTTGGTCCCTGAGGTTATCCTATCTGGTTTGTTTCACAATTCAGCAGGAAAAACCCTCAAGATATTTCTAAGATAACTGTTAAACGTCTGACTTTCATCTACAATAGAGGAAATCTGTATTGCCAACAGCTTGTTCTCCGAATTCCACCTTAAAACAGTTTTAGTACCACCAGACCAGAAGGGTTTGATGCCAAAGAGCTGTTCTGTCCTATTGAAAGCAGAGAATGGCTTCCTCTGCAATATGTACAAAGAGCAAGGAAATTTACTCAATTAATGTGAAACACAAAATGGCATCTGCCATCTGGAGATGCACACAAAAGCCACGGGCAGTCAAACACTTCTTAAGACTTTGGCATGTAAAATTAACATATTTTAAGACTTAAAGGGACATGTGAACTCCTAGCTTGCAAGGATTTCATGTTTCTCACGGCAAAATAAAATACACAATAGAATATTCCCAGTGTAATGTCCCAGAAATATCAGTGCTAACCACCTACAAAAATCTGCCTGTGACATCAAGGCTACCATTTCCATACTGTTGGGTGGGAATTGAGTGGCTGTTTATTTAAATATTCATTTTTAAACAGTGGACAGAAATAATGTTTTCACTAAACTTTAGAACTATACTAAAGTGTGGTCTTTTACTGAGACCTGTGTAAAAATCTTGTTTCTTCCTGTGTGTGACTCTGTGCAAACACTGGATTTATTTTTCAGTGCAAAAACAGAGTGATGCTGACTAGACAAATTTAGTGGAGATTCAAAGTATATAAAAAGGGCTCCCTTTTCTCCAAGCATTTTTAAGTATTCTCTTCTTGAATAAAATGAAGAAGTTTCAGCTCCAGTGTCTGTTCCCTTCTGTGTATTAAAAAACCCATACTGGTTTAAAAAAAAACATGACATATGGCATCTAAGTGGTCACTGCCATAAATTATTCAACTTCTGCTCACTCCACAAACGTAAATCTAACAAAATGCAAAACCTGAGGCCTCTCTGGCAAACTCATGGTCACATGTCCTTGGCGGTGTCTTCAGCACATGTTCAACCATACAGATCTGGTCACTGTGCCCAAAATTTTCACCCAGACACCCACTGTGATATACAAATTCACCTGCTTTTCACTCTACCTGCATCCTCTGTTCTGACACTCCCCAGGATCACCTGAGTTGAGCCTCTCGATATTTTAGGGTACAGCCCTTTCCCCCTACCTGATAGGCACACATAGCACTGGTTTCCCAAGCCCTGTTTTCTCCAGCAAAATGCTGGAGAAAGAGTGACAAAAGCAGAGGAGAGAGGAGAAATCAAATCCATTCCTGCTTAAGACTGTGTAGTTCAGCAGCAGTCTCCCTTGCAGTGCTGCCCAGGATGATCAGGATGCCTGAATAAGTCTGCCACGTGTGTCTTGCAAAAGCAACCTTAATTTAGGCACCTCCAACTTTGCAGTTTCTTTCCCTAACTTTCTTTCAGCGAATCTTTTTTTTTTTTTTTTAAGGCACCAAAGTGAACATTTCAGAATACACCAGAAAATTGGTTCACAGCCAAGGACACCAAAGCTGCAAGTACTTACTCATGTGAGCAGTGATAACGTAGCCAGTGCAATACAGTGAGATGATACACAGAGCAGGTATTCACAAGTGTAGGGAAAGGGTGGCAATAAGCTTAACAGACCTGGAATATTGATGAAGAAGTGTCAGGAGAAAAAAATTCTTAAACACTGACCCTGTTACTTACTTTGCAAATTTCCTGGTTTTTTATATTGTCAGTGATTTGTTGTCTAAGGATTAGTTTTACTGATTTTTCAATCAAATAGTTTTACTGAATTTTTCAATCAAAACACTCTTAGAAGTCACCCAGGAAAAAAACATAAGATAAAGCATAAGATAAGAAAGTCATCATTCCCATATCAACGCTCACATGGCCCATATATTTTGCGCCACATTCTCATAGCAAAAAAAAAAAGTAGATCAAACTGTACCCTCAGCCAGAAAAAGAGGGCTGAGAATGCACTTAAGCAACATTTGAATTTTATTTACCAGTTTGTTGATTTGTCCTTGCATTTTTGAGTGTGTGTGTGTGTGAGAGGAGAAACAGAGACAGAGAGAGAGGGAAGAAAGTGACTCATGCCTGACAATGTTACCATGTAAATGGTCATAGTTGTGGGCTTCCCTGGGGGAATTTGTAATACCACAGCAAAAATCCAGCTAGCCTGCAATTACAGTGCCGGCAGTGAGTCCTCCAGCATGAGCCATAATGTCTGGCTACAGCTGGTGGGAGCACTCTGGCTGTGTTCCCCCTCCAGGAGCATCCTGGGCTCTGGGGACCAGGTGGCTGGTGTGGGGCAAAGCTGCCGGGACAGTCCCACACCTCCAGGCAGGCAGAGTTCTCCCAAAATCTCCTTCCCACAGAGGGATGGAAAAAAGAGTGTGCTTTAATGCACAGCTCCCCTCTTAGCAGATGCAGGTACATTTGGAGTAGGATCCGCGGCCATTCCCTCCTGTGGCAGAATCCTGTCCTGCAAAAGAAACCCTCAGCACCACTGATGTGAAGGACTCTGTGTTAAAAATAAAAACACCGTCCTCAGCAAAAGCGAGCAGGGTTCCAGGGAGAGGAGCGTGAACCCATGCCAGTGACAGACTGGAAGTGCAACATGACGGAGATGCTGCTGTAACCGGACAGTTGAGGGATGAGCTGGGGTTTCCAGGCATGTCACAGGGATGACATCCCGCGGCTCCGGGGGCCGGGGCTGTTGAACCTGCTGCCGGCCAATCCTTGGAGTGTCACTTACATGAGCTCCAAAGTAATCTTCTGGCCCACCCTTCAGGAAAAAGATAAGATGTCATGATCAGCTAATAGGAAGTGACAAGAAGAGATAAAATGGATGGGGAGGGAGGGAAGGTTTTGGATTGAAAAGGCATTATTCTTTCCTCTAATGCCAACCCTGCTAACAATAGGGCTGAGTTAATTAACGGGCTATTTGAGCACTTTCATCCATTTTTGCATATAGCATTAATTTTTCTACAGATACATATAACACAATTAACCTATAGCTTTTCAAACAATCAGACATGGCAATCCTTTCAAACTGGTGGGGAAAACATTGCAGTTTTACAGAAAAAAAGGATTTAATTAGGGAAAAAGATTGAGAAGAGTCTTTGTTCCTCTACTCTTCCAGCCATTGCCTTCCATCTGGCATGGGAACCTATTACCAAGACATCTGAGCATCTTCCATAAAAAAAACAACAAGCAAACACACAAAACCCCCAAGTTTCTGGCTTTCCTCCCTCTTTAGAGTAGAAAATCCTATCTGTCAAGCTTAGTTCACTTGCAATTAAGAAATCTGCTTCACTCCCTAACGAAATGTTAGCGCGTCACTTGACAAAGTCCCATTGAGAGCAGAGAGAGAGGTTTATGCTGGAAAACGCTTGTAAAGTTTCTCCCCAAGTGCTGCTCCAACGGCACCTCTAACTGGGGGGGCCGAGCCCTACCCCCTGCAACCACCCCGCTGCACACGCACAAAGCCTCTGGTACTCAGTCAACTCTGCAAACTTCAACAGAAACCTAATCAGAAGTGCCAGGCTTTTAAGATCATAGCCCTGCCGTGATGTTAATCAGTTCGGTGGGGGAAGAAGCGTCTCTGGTGGGTACAAAGCCGAGGACAAGGGGTTGCGATCTCTGTGCGGCTGCCGTACGAATGACAAATAACAGCAGCGAGCTGCTGCCTTTGCCGGAGAGCCGAGCGCGCACGATGGGCACAGAAAGGCTCCCTTTATGCGGCAAAGAATTCGCAGCTTAACCAAGCCACAATATGTTTTGAAGCTTTTGCCAAAAAGTACAAAAACCTGTAGTCAGTGCAGCTAGGCATTTGATAACAAGCACGGTTTCTTCTGCTCGGCATATTTTCCTGGTGTATTTGTTTGTAAAGGTAGAGATAAGTATAGTAACACAATCTGTTCCTTAATATCATAGGCAAAGAGAAATCACTAGTCACTAGCTACAACAGTTTACAATCTCTGTGAGACAGCTGCAAGTATCTGTTTATTTTTTTATTCTAAATATCTCAAATGGAGCCTGATCCTGAAAACCCTTCTTCCTTCCAAGGATGCTTGTCTGCAATAATAATACTAATGAAAAGCAACTGCTGATGTAAGGAAAGAAAAGAAGGTGAGGCTCAGATTCCCTATCCAATCCTAGTAATGGTTATTTTCACTAAAGATAAGAAAGCAGACTTGGATGTGCCGTATCACAGAAACAAGCCATTCTGCCCCTATCTACAATTTTGACAGTTATCTATGGAAAATGCAGACTTAAAAAATTCTTAAGAATAATTATTAGAATTCATAGCCAAAATAACATACATCAGCCTTGATTAGTTCCATGAAAAAGCAGCCTTAAATTGGTAGTTTAAAAACAGGAAAATTAGCGGTATGATTAAGAATGAATGGCTAATAAAAAGAATTTTGCTAAAACACATTAAGGTTCAGATCAAGGTCACAAAAGGAACTGATTGAGGAAAACTGTCATTTTTGCTAGGACTCAGTAGCTGTTTTAGCAACGCTGTTTCCTCTGAATCACAGTCTTGTAATGAGAAATTACACTGTTGGGGTTAATAAAGACTTTGCTTGTCACGTTAGTTTCCCCAAAATTTAATTTAAAACACTGTGCTCAAAGAAAAATGCCTTCTGTGCAAGTAGACAGAAAACAATATAACTAAGCTAAGTAACCTCTAGTAAAATGCAGGGTGAATTTGTGCCGTCGTTCCAGTTCTCACGTTTGTTGTAAATTGTCTCCAGTAAAAAAAAAAATCTGCAAGTGGCCCAAAGCCCTGTTTGTCCCCCTGTTTCTTCTAAAATAAACAACTTCTGCCCAGAGCACCACAGCCCCCCATTAGCAGTCTGTGCAGGGAAGTGCTCCCTAATAGGGTCTGAGATTTGCCTTTCTGCCAGCTTCCCCTCTTCTTGGCTGTGAACAGCCTCCAGGGGGGTATGTCTCTGCCCCCTTCCTGTCCTGAGCTGAGCAAAGGCCTTGGATCCACAGGTATGGTCTGAAATTTGGTGTTCCCAAGGAAAGGATTTACAGGGAGACTTTAGCCTGTCTTCCTGTGTGCAGGCACCAGCGGTCCTGCACTGCAAACTGGGTCGTGCCTAGAAGATATGGGCACAGCTAACCTCAGGAATTTCAGACCAGGACTAATCTTTTGCATGCAATTCCCCTCTGAAAACAACCCTATTCCCTTGTCATCCCACTTGCAAGGAGCTGGGGTGATTGCTGAGAATGCCAAAGAGCCGATGTGTGAGTGCTACCACCGCCTCACATTTTCACCTGGTCCCAACTGTGTGTAAGAGAAAGAGTTAGACACCACAAGCATTCCAAGGGTTCTCCTCCACCTTGTGATCCCAGTCCCAGGAGACCAGTGCTACCAAGCTGCATGGCAGCAGTGCAGCTAGCTGCCCTCCAGGGCAGTTCCTTTGGAGTGTGCAATTCCACACAGGCTCCTGGATCCAGGCTTTGTGGGGAGAACCAGCTGGGCAGCAACATGAATTTTAGCGTCAGTGAAACTGTTCAGCAACATCCTCTGCTTCATGGGTGCAATGCTCCAGGGAAATAAATCCTCATGTCTATAAATTGGCAGTTTCAGGGGGTTAGGATTTTTACTCTTTGGGGTTTTTTCCATCCTGGGCTGGTACTTCGCGCAAGAAGGAGCTGGCATGTCTGGCCCATGATGGGAGGTGTCACAGCCCTCCTGAGCGTGGGGTTGCTGCTAGGTGGCATAAACTATTGTTGTCATTTTCACTATCACCAGGCCTGATCGGGGTCAGCAAGCCAACGTGAGAGCTGTTGTATAACCCTGCAATAAAAAGACAGTCCTTGTCCCAGAACACACTCGGGCTGGTTTTCCGACAAGCTGTAACAGGTTCTGCAGTGGCACCTTTTCTGTTGCTAAATAAAGAACTTCTGTCTTGCAGGGCCTAAACCCATTGCTGAAAGATTGAAAGGAAAATGAACTAATAGGACAAAGGGACTGCGTACGGGTTTTTTTTAACATTTGTTTTGATCTTAGTTGCAAGTAATTCACATGGAGTGAAGTACATTGACACGCAGAAGAAAATAAGTACTCAATTTTAGAAGGGACAACTGCTTCAGACCAAACTAAATGCAAAAAATCAGAATCATCCAGATAAGATTACTGGGCCAGAAATCACATTTTTGTTAGTACATAAAACACATGTCACTTGACAATGAGTATCTGCAGCATGGAGTGAAATAACCCTCCAGCAGCGAAGTCAATATTTAAATCAATATCTCTGGTAAGGAAAATATCTTACTCATTGATATGGATTGGTATTTTTTTCCTTATGAACCTCTCAGGAGGTAAACAGCGTATTTCTGTTGTAAAAGCAACTAAACAGTATTGCCAAACAGGTCTAATCTTTCCTAGAATTCAATAGCATGGTGCTCTGAAATTATTAATGTTGTTATAAATGCCATTTGACCTTTATGTCAGGGATGTATTTCCTTTTCATAAAAAGGCATCTACATTATTTTGGGCCTGCTGTGCTGCATGTAAACACAGTAACTTCAGTGGGAGCTTAGGGCACTGTGGGATGATTTTTTGCATGATGTAGGTACCTAATGATTCAGCTACTCAAGGCTAAAATCCATAAAAGATGTTAGTGCCTTTATGTTAATTGCTGCAACAACCTCCATCCACTCCGATGAAGCTGTGCAGCACTTCAGAAAGGCTCACAGATTGCTGGGACCACAGAGAGGCTCAGAGCATCATCACCTGGGCAAAGGGACTCCCAGGCCCTCCTCCCCAGGCCAGTGCTGTGCTTTGCATTGCAGAGCCATTAGAGATAGTAAAATATTCAGTCCTGGAAGCAGAGTGTTGTCCCCTCCCAGCTTCCTGTTTTAATCACCTTTTTTACAAAGTCAAGTTTACTTATTTCTTCTCCTTTTGACCCTTTGTTGGTTTGGTCCCTTTCTGCCACTGGGAAAAAAAACCCAACCAAACAAAAACAACAAAGGAGGGTTAGGAATGATCCCATCCCACAGCCTGGTGGCAACACACTTTTTTAGAGAGAAGAGAGCCGTGACTTTGCACAGCTTTGGGACCAGGCAAGTGTTAAATGACGGTTTCCCACCTCTACGGGAGACACCCTGACTCGTGGGCTTTCCCATGAAAGACGGGAACTGACACCACCATGAGGACGCCTCGCAAAGGAAGCAGGGCTGGGCGCGGTTCTGTTGGAGCCCATAGGTGCGGGGAAAGCCCGGTGCTGTTTCCTGAACCATTCCTGCGTGTCCCTGGGTACCTGCCCACTGCGGGGTGGCTCTGGCAGTCACAGAAACAGCAGCGTGGCACCTGGGGAGCTTGTCTCCTGGGCTGAATGATCCACAATTTTGGATATGGACACCTAAAGTCAGTCTATGCTCTGCTTTAGGCTCCTAAAACCATTGATTTGTTCAGGACCTTACGAAAACACCCAGGCACCTGTGTTCTGTTAAAATTAATAGTATAGCACTTGCAAATGTTTTGAAAGGCTATTAGATGCCTCTCTGCCCCTGAAAATGTTGTCCTTCAATGCCTCGCCAGACTGAGTCCTTAGAGGTGACAGATTGGATGTATTCTTCAGATAAAGGGAATAACTATTAGAAAAGATTTTTTAAAAGATTGCTAAAAGCTCTTGCTATATAATATAAAAGCCAAATTAATTCAGATCACAAAAAAAATCAAAATTCTTTCCCCCAGGTTATAATCCCTCCACAGAAATATCTTCCTCTTTCTTAAAAACCTCGACCAATCAAAAGAACATAAGTCTATAAAATTAAATTACATTTCCAGCTTTGATTATTCAACAGGATAGGATAGAGTTTTAAACTATTAAATGTGCTTCCTTTTCTCCTGCTTGATGGTTTTAAACTTCTTAAGACTTTTAATGCAAGTACTAGGACAGGGCAGCACAAAGTATGTTTTAAATGTGCTCTTAAAATCTCCACATGGAGGTTGCTGAAAGAGTTCAGATCTTTGAACCACGGTAGGGTGGTGCTGGCTAAGAGCTGTCCCTCTCCGGCAGCTCTTCCGTCCAATATGATTGATAGAAAGAAAGCTGCATTAGTTTTTATGGGATTAGTTTTTGTATGAGACAACAGAGTGCATCCCCCAAGGTCTTCACTAAAAAAGAACAACCTGGAAAGCGTCCCAAATTTTGTTTTTAAACTTTCGCCCAGCATCACTTTGGCCCCCGCTGCAGGTAAGGCATGCTTTGGTCAAAAGAGAAGGAAAGCTATTCAGAGAGGTAAGGAGTGACTGATTTAACCAAACCCATACTGAGCATAAACCCGTATCAGAGGAACAAATCAGAACTGAAGCTAAAATCTGCCTTTCCTGTAATACAGTATGAATCAGAACTTGTGTCTGCCAGAGTTTGCACTGGAGTTCTCAACAGACTTGGCGATTACACCTCCTGGAGGTCCAACTGTGTGTGACACCAGGAGAACTCGATGCTGACTGAGAGCAAAGGGTTTTCTGACTCACGAGAGGCAGATTCTTCCTCGGCAGGGTTGATGTGACAAATGATCACTGCTCCCAGAGTCTGCCCTTTGCTGTGAATTAATGTGCCAAGGGAATTCCCATCCCAGCAGTGTCGATCCAGTGGCGTGCACAAACGTGGAGACCAGCTGATGTGAACTGGGATGGCTCTACTGGCACTGAAGGACATCTGACATTCACTTTCAATTTCTGATTGGAGAATTAAGAGGAAGAGTGGGGTGATACACCCTTGGCATTACTAGATCAGAGAAGGATGGAAGGGGACTGGCAAAATGTCTGCTACCAGAGAAACACCAATACTACATCTCTTGCCACAGAAGGATTCTTCCAGGAATCTGGGAGAGAAGCATATAAATGGAGCTTTGCAATGTTTCTGGAAACTCATTTGTCCTGACAAGTCTTGCTGGACCCAGGTACCCAGGGCAACATGAGGCTGGAAGCGACAGGAAGTTACAGGCGGGTGGCAGCTGCTTGGATGAGAATTTCCTCATGGGATACAGCAAGTGGAAGGGTTTTCCCTGTCAACCTTCGCATCAACCCAGTGGAAAGAGCAGGTGGGGTAGGACCAAGGCCCTGTGTGAGAGAGAAACATCACAGTGGCTGACACTGGAGGCAGCTTATGTAACTGTGATCCATCCTTTCCAAAGGACTTGCATCGTATTAGGAGGGCTCCACCCCATTTCTGCAAATTCAGACCTACAGCCTCATTTACATCAGGGTGCTCCTTAAGAGCTGACAGCCAGGAAACCCTGATGAATCAGTGATAGCTCTCTGATTTAGCACTGTCCCGCAATGCTGAGCTTGGGAAGGCACAAACAGTTAACCTTAAAAGCAACCTGGCAGGAATGGGGTTTGGGAACAAATTCACCGAATTTACACAGTGGTGTTTAAACTGAGCAGGACATTAGCTGATACTCAGTGGGCAAACTTAATGGCCAACATCACTCCATCAGCCTTTTCCCATGAAAAACCTGCACCCTAGGTGCTCCCAAGTGCTAATTTGTTAAGAAAGCCTTAATTGAGTGACAGTTAATTATTGACAGATTTGAACTACTTTATCTCTCAATCAAAACCTGGCTCTGGACCAGGCAGCAAGCAATTTACAGCCACAAAGGTAAATCTGGCCACGTGGAAGCTTATGTTGAAGCCTTATGATTCTCCCTCCCCCACCCTAAATTTCATCTAAAAGTTCTCTCTGAAGGAGCCGATGATCCCCTGGTGATCACCAGCCCACGTCAAGGTGGTTACCCTGCTTAACCCCACTTGGCACAGAGTGGGAATTACCAAAGCGACATCCATCTGGAGCTGCCTGAGATAAGAGGTGTCCAGTGTTAATAAACAGGCTTCCTCTACACCTCAGCAGGGCCTTCCTTTTCTAAACAGCCTTCCTTTAATGTTGTAAAAATGTTTTTTTCCATTTACTCAACGATCATGCCTTTGCCGGTGGGGGAGGGCCAAGGGAAAGAGTAAAGAGTGGGAGGGGAGAAGAGAGAAGAGAAGAGAAGAGAAGAGAAGAGAAGAGAAGAGAAGAGAAGAGAAGAGAAGAGAAGAGAAGAGAAGAGAAGAGAAGAGAAGAGAAAAAAGGAAAAGAAAATAAAAGAAGAAAAAATATTANGAAGAGAAGAGAAGAGAAGAGAAGAGAAGAGAAGAGAAGAAAAGAGAAGAGAAGAGAAGAGAAGAGAAGAGAAGAGAAGAGAAGAGAAGAGAAGAGAAGAGAAGAGAAGAGAAGAGAAGAGAAGAGAAGAGAAAAAAGGAAAAGAAAATAAAAGAAGAAAAAATATTAAGGAAACAACAAAAAAAATAGAAAAAATACAAAAGAAAGAATGAAAGGGTGAAAGAAGGAGGGAGATAGGGAGATGGAAGGAAAATTAATATATTACACAAGCAGTAGTAGTAACCACAGCAGTATCACAGTCATTCACTGCAATATGTCTAAACATTCATAAATGTTTCATGCATCCTAAAATGCCATGTACAAGGGATATGGCATCCCACTGAGGTTAATGAATGAACGAGTTGCCCTTGAAGGTTAATTTGCACAAACAAAAGGTCAAGGGACATCTTCAAAACAAAATATTGATTAAAGCAAGTTAAATGTTTTGACTTGAAGGAGACATGAAGGATTAAAAAGCAAAATAAAGCAGTATGGATAAGAAAGGAACAGGAAAGAAAAAAACATCACCCCCAGACACAAAGGAAATGGTAGAAAACATATCTGAATCAGCTAGTCATCTGCTAACAAGCTGTAAAGATTTCCAATGACAAGTTGTCACATTAGTTTAGTGAAACTGAAGCAGCACTTATCCCTTTTCCTGTGCTTAATCTCTCAGCGAGCAGCACAGAAACATGCTACCATGTTTAATAGGATTAGTTTAGTTCACTTTCTCCTCTCTGGAGGTTGTGACGGTTTTTGTTGCGGTTTTTTTTTAAATTATTTTATTTTTTAACAATTCTATTTCCTTCAGCACCAGGTTCTTGAATTGAATTTCACTCTGCTGAATCACCTAGGTTGTATTCATTCTCCAGGTTAGAGGCATTTTCCTCCAAAGGTTTCCCTTTTGAAAGGAAGAGCCAGGCAAAGGAAAGCAAGGAAAGGCTCTAAATTCAGCAATTACACACATCAGGCATACAGTTCTCTTTCTCACACAGAATGATGATGCTTTGTTGATATCAGTATAGTTATTTTTAATTCACATCAGTAGAAGAGCAGAATCAGGCCTTTGTGGTTGTGGGGTGTTCTTTTCATGCCCAAGAATACTGGGATGTTTCCCACCCCTGAAAAAAAAGAGAAAAGAAAAAAGAAAATAAAAAAGAAAACCTGATATGTATTTGTAGCCTTGTTCCCTCATTTAGTTGGAACAGACACTGCAAGGAAAACGATCAAAGAAAAGGCAGTTTCAACAATATTCCCCTGTCACTTCCAATTTTGTTGTCAGACTCCAAAGGGGCAGAGGAATCATCCATGGTCATGGGCACATTGCAAAAGTTTTCCTAAGTTTCTTGCATCTGTTTGGGGGTTTTTTCCCCTTAAAAAAAAAAAAAAAAAAAAAAAAAAAAGGAATGCAAGCACAGAAACCTGTCAGCTTGCAGCAAAACTTTTATTTTCAGAGGCACCAAAATTTGAAGGATTTTTTTTGAACATAGAACTGACAACCCTCATATCTGGAGGACAAGTAGTATTTTGACCTGAAGTTTGTGATACATACCAAGCACTAGGCAGAGCAGAAGAGAATCCACAAATCTGAGCACACCCAGGCTTTGCATCCAAACTTTGTGAACGTAGATTACTCTTCATTTGGATCCAAAAACACCCATAACTTAGAAAATAAACAGTGTAACTACCTTATAATCTAGAAATGGCCAAGAAGAGGACTAGTGTCTACATTATACCCTATTAATTACTAGGAAAAAGACCCAGAACTTCTACAGGAGGTCACAGACAGACTGGAATCTATGACAGGTCACTCGCAGGAACCACAGTTGCAGGCGGGCAGGGGGCTGGGGGCAGCGAGGTACAGAAACAGCCACACAACCACACACATCAGCCAGAGGCTGCCCTGTCACTGGCCAAGCCACCAGGCCCCAAAGAAGGCACCAGGGATGGCTTTGCTCGCTACACATCCTGAACATGAGCTGCTGGCATGGACCCCTTCTGAGGGATTAAATTCTTGAGGGAAAAAAGCTTTTCCTCCAACTCTAAAATTTGGGTGGTGGGTGGGGGATTACATTTAATGCTGAGCTTTGAATCATCATCTCGCATTCCTTAAGAGGCTGACTGCCTATCCTCCAGGATTAAGAGGGTCAGGAGAACCCTGTGCCCAAGATGGCAGCAGAGTGGGAAGTGTGAATTTCATTTTCATTCTAGTTGGACTTACTGGTGTGGCAGATCACAGGGCCGGTGTGTTTAGGCTTGGAAAAGTTGCAAGACACAGGGCTGGAAGAAGGTAACCTGCAAGCAGCTATGGAAAGGAGGCAGCAGGGCCAGAGGATAGGTCGAAGCCTACACACAAGCCTGGGGCCAGGCTGGCTGCCACTGATCTGCCATGTGACCTTGGGGACATCGCTTCATTCCCAGAGCCTCAGTTTCTCTTTTGGGTAAATTAACAGTGATTGAAGTTAAGGTGAGCCGGTGGTGACAAGCTCAGTGTCAGAGGCAGCTATTTACTTATTTATTTGCATTTGCACCGTTTGGCTTCTTCTCTACGAGTATCTCCGTGTCCTTTAAAACAAAAAACAAACAAACAAAACAAAAGAAAAAAAAAAAAAAAGGAAAGAGTCCAAGCGAGACATTCCCCCGCCAAATTTAGCCTATCACCCCCTGCGTCCAGACACACTTCTGCACCCTTGTCTCACTGCCCCTGCAGCACTTAGAGCTACATCGGGAGGCTGAGCGTGTCACCCCGGCCAGCCGAGCCCCGAAAGAGCACGCGGGGACCTGGTCCGGGCCAGCCGTGCTGCCTCTCCGAGCCCGCGGAGCGCAGCGCAGCCCCGGCCGCTCCCCGTCGGGCCGCCCCAGCCCCGCCGCTCCCCGGCGGCGGAGGGCCCGGTGCCCCTGTTTCGAAAGGTGTCGCGTTAAAAGAATTCTCGGCAAAGCCGTCCCGGCACTGTCGCGGGCCTGGAGGGCGCTACGGGCACCGGGCATCGATGCGGGGCCGCCCAGCGCTCGGGCTGCGGGAGCAAAGCCACAGCAGCGCAGCGTCCCGGAATGCGCCCCGTTACACCGGGGATTCGTGGTCACCCACAGCGCGGGGTCGGCCAGCACCGGCCCCGGGCCGGGCCTCGGAATGCGGCACGGCACAGCAGGGCTTGCGAGGGTCCCCGGCGAGGAGCGGCTCTCTCAGTGCAGCGGGCCGGCAAGCAGCGCGGTTCGAGCGGCCGGGCCCCATCCGCCTGCCGGCTTGAGAGCCCCGACGGGCCGGGCGCCGCGGCCGCGAAAGGTTTCGCCTCGCACCGGTGCCGGACTCTAGGGCGGGTGTTGCCGGCCGCATCTCCTCGCGATCCCGACCCCGGCAGGGACCTGTAATTTTTTTAACTCGGAGTAGCTCCCCTGCGACCGGTCCGGCAGGCGCTTCAGCCGGTCCCGAGCGATTTCTTAGTGATCGGCTGCGGGTAGCTTGTCGCGTTACTCATGCACCCGCGTTAGTGACCCCTCTCCCCGCCGCGGAGGCAGCGCGGAGCCGCCCCTCGGCCCGAGGCGGCGGCCAGCGGGGCCCCGGCGGCGGCCAGAGAGGAGCCGGCGCGGGGCACACGCGTTTCGCCTCCGCGGGCAGGGCAGGGCTGGCCCCGGGGGGCGGGTTTGCTGCCCGGGCCGGCTCCCAAACTTTTGGCACGGAGAGTAGCTCTCTCAGCACAGCCTGCTGTCCGCACCCAGGCGCGGAGTTCGGCGCCGCGGCTCCCCCCTAGTGAGACTGGTCCTCACAGTGGAAGCGGGACTCGCGGAGCAGCTGCCCGCCTCAACAGCAGCACCAGCAGCAGGGCGAGCAGGGGGCGAGGTGCGGCCCGGCCCCTCGCCGCTGGCACGGAGTGGCGGCGCAAGTTTTGGCGCGCCTGCCCTGGCTGCCCTCGCCCCATCGGGGCTCTCCTCTCCACTCGGGACTCCCTCTCCCACCGCCCCGAGGGGCGGGCGCGGGCGGACGGGCCCGCGAAGCAGCGCCGTCCTTACCTGTCGCCGAGCGCCCTGCAGCGTTCCGCTGCCGCCCGGCCCTCCGCAGGACGTTATTCCCTCTCCCTGGTGTATTCCCCCGCTGCCCGCAAGCCTGAGGCTGTTTCCCCTCGTTCAGCCTCGCCTCACCGCCGGCAGCGGCCGGGCAAATCTCCGCAGCAGCCGGGGCAGGGGTGCGGGTGGTCCCTGTCCCGCCCCGCGGAAAGCCACGGTCCGGCGGGACAGAGCGGACCCGACACGTTTCGGTCCGGATCGCAGCCCAGACCCACTGAGATCCACTTTTATGGGTTTTTTATCTCCCAGTATTTTTTTTCTCCAAGCTTTCCAGAGCACCCGGACAGGAGCGGGATGGGATAGGGTTAAGTTGACCTAAACTTGGGTCGTGCTGCGCAGGGGCTCGGGGCCGTCAGCACCGAAGACCTGTGTCTCAGTACCACCGGTTGTTCCACGCGCCGCAACCTGATCCTCGATTTCGTGTTTATTTCCTGCCTCCCACGTGGAAAATGCCCGCGCGGCTCCTGCTGACAGCCCCGCGACGCGCGGCGGAGCCGCTGCCACTGAGCGGCGGCGAGGGACGCCCTGCCGCGGGCTGGGCGGCCACGGGCCCGTTTCTCCTAAAGTTTGTGACCCGCGTGGGGCAGCAGCGCCCGCAAACGCGGCTTTGCTCCACCGCCCGATGCTATACGCGTGAAAGAGGCGCACCCTGGGGCCCCGGCACTGCTCTGCGGGAGCCTTCTCGCGTGGAAAACTTTACCGCATGGGGCACCGCAGAGCAGCCCCCGCCCACGCGGGGGTGACTCTCCTAAAGTTTGTCACCCATCCCTTCTCCACGCCGGGCGGCTGTTGTCCGCCCCTTGCCAGTGCGCGGCAGAGGTGACGGGGGCGCCCCGTCGGGCCGCTTCTGCCGGCGCTCCCGCCCCGTGTCCGTCCGTCCATCCGTGCGTCCCGCCGCAGGTGCGCGGCCGCCGCCACCTTCCCGCGGGGGCGGGGCGGGGCGACCCTAACCCCCCCGCACTCCCCTCTCCTCTCTCCCCGCTCCTGCCAAGTTCTCCCCGTCCCCCCCGTCCGTCCCAAGGAGCCTCCCGATTGGGCGCCGGGCCGGGCCCACGTCACTCCGAGTGTGACGTCTAGTCTTCCTGTTTCCTTCAGCTGTGTCTTAAAGTAAATCTTGTGGCGGTGCGGAGCGCTGCTCGGCTCGGCCAGCCCAGCCCTGCCCAGCCCAGCCCTGCCCCGCGTCGCTCCCGCCGCCCCCGCTCCGCGCCCGCCGCTCCGCTCCGCTCCGCTNCATATTCATCAGCGGCGGGGCTGCCGGCTGCGCGCGCGTGTCCGCGTGTGCGTGTGCGGGGCGCGTGTGGTGTGTGTGCATGTGCGTGTGCGTGTCGCCCTTTCTCTCGTTCCACCGGCAAAAAAAAAAAAGCGAGGCTCAGTTTCGTCGCCTTTGCACGGAGTAAGTACCCGCTCCCCCTCCGCGCCCCCTCCGTCCCTCCCCGCTCTCTCGGCCTTTTCAGGTCTTTCGGGTTTTTTTAAATTTTTTTTTCCCCCTAAATTCGCACTTGCTTGGGCTGCTCTAAATGGTCCGGGGGGAGGGGGGGGGTGATGAAATCCTCAGCAAAATATTGATCACCGTTATCAAACCTGTGCTTCTTTTTCCAGGGGGCAAAATTGCAGTGACTTTATTAGCTGAGTAGTTTTAATTCCCGGGTAGATAAAGCGGTAAGGATTTGTGAGCGGTAAGGAGCCCGATGGAGCGCTCACCGTAGCCTGCCCAGGGCTGAAGAGTAAGTGACCTGCTCGTTGTTAGGTGATCCTCCCCCCTTTCCCCTTCGCTCTCTCGCTGCCACCTTTTGTGGACCGCTCTTTATTTTATTCTGTGGGTTGGAGGGCAGTTTTGCGGGGACGGAAAACGCAGCGAGTATTTGGCTTCTTGTTGTTGTTCCGAGCTTCCTTCTCCCCCCGTCCCCGCCGAAGTTCCCCATCCCCGCTTTAAACTCCTGCTCCGCTCCTCCGAGCCTCCTCTTTGTCCTGTTTATTATAGCTGCCTTGCTTTTTGTCTCTTCCAATTTGCCTGTCATTTGCATGTCGCTACTTCTCCTTTTTAACCCAAGCCGGGAAGGACAGGGACTTTTTATTCTTACTCTTCTTACCCTTGCAATTACTTTTTCATTTCCAAGCGTGGGACGAGCTGCGAATCGTAGAAATGTATAGAAAATGGGATTTGAGTGGTAGGTAGCGAGCACATGAGAAGAGATCAAATGCAAGTCGCGGGATAAGAGCCTTGATCTGGGAAAAGATTAGGATTATTGGTACTTTCTGTTTGTTTGGTTGTTGTTTGTTGATTTTTTTCCTCCGGGGGGGATTTAATTCTTTCTTAGCCGTTGATGGAGATCTTTCTTGGCTTTTTCGATTTTCTGTTTAGCGGCTGAGTGACCCGGCTCACTTTGCCATGTGTTTGCACGGAGTTAAAGCGCAGGAGGGAGCCGTGTTGGGGGGCGTGGGGCCTGCGCGGAGGGGGCGCGCAGGGCAGCGCTGGGGG